>JAWWLZ010000001.1:45480214-45496840 GCA_035041345.1 Poliocrania exsul | reverse complement strand
CAGATCGCATTTACAGTAGCTTTATATATACAAATGTTTGAAAGTTAATATAGACAAAATTCCTGTTACATTTTTTCATAATTTCTTAAACTAGCAGCTTTTGCAGTACAGATATCTAAATATAATCACTTTAAAGCTGGTCATTAAAAATATTGTGACTTGCCAGAAGCAAAGTCAAGGCCATGATACCTTTTTTAATTACTCAATATCTTTAATGATATTTAATGATGGCGCAGCAAGTCAAGCATGGACTGACAGGGAACTGTCTGCAATATGTCCTGTACAAGGCTCCAAAAAAAGCAAACCACCATTATTTGAATAAAAGCCAGAAATTTAGACAGGGAAAATTCAAGCATCTAGGGGAGACAAAACAAAGATACTTATACACAGATCCCTTTGCCTTCTGAGTCCTTGCAAATGGGTTCTTGCTTTCAGCAAACTTGATGACTCAGAGACAGCAAGCTTTGCTTCTTTCCTGCTCAGTCTCAAGGAAGGCCTATCCAAAAGGCCATATCCATACCTTTTGGCACTGCTCTAACTACAGTTAAAAACATCTCTGGCCTACATGAAGGCTTGAGCCCTTCTGGGAAACACACTATTCTGCTCATGCTGAGGATCTCTGCAGTTTAGATACCTGAAATGTGTTCTGTTATGAACACCCCCCCCAATTAGTGTTTGAATTCTGGGAACAAATCTATCCCATAGATGTATTTGAAAATGTTCATCCTTAATAATTGAATAAAATAAAACCTGATTTTCAACTATAGTGCTTATGCCCCACTTTTGATAACATGACTTCAGGTTGTTTCCAGGAGCTAGAGAAGAGGGGCATACATAATCATTAGACTCAGATATGAAGAGCTTTACCTTAAAAGCAGTTTGGCAATCATAAAACTGCTCTAGCTGGATCAATGAGATCAATGAAGTGTGAGAAACTAGATCGGTTATGAGTAGAACCGTGTATAGTGCAATTTGAAATGTGCAGCTGCATTTTTGCAGAAAACAAAATGTATAGCAAGCACAATGCTTATATTCAGCTTGAAGTTAAACCATTTTTTCCAGCTATCAATTTACAGCTTAAGATAATGGATTTTGGCAGTGTGCAGAGCTATTAAGTAATGTTTATTAAAATGGATAAGAAAGGACTTAAGAGGTGGCCTGTAAAAGAATTTTTAAAGGACTAGTTAGTGGAATAAAGAAATAGCATTTTCTCCTAGAAGTAAAGTTTTATGTCCCTGGATAAGTCATTAACGAAAAAGATTGTGGTGATATCATCTTATTATTTAGTGCAGTTCACGAACTGATATGGAAACTGTTCTTATGGACTATTTTTCATCTCTACTGTGAGACTGATGTGTGTTAAACATCTATGCTGGAGAGAAATAATCAATTACATTTAAGTTCAGTCACAAAACTAGCATATAATTTGACATGCCCTTGACATTCCCAGGGTCTATTACCCATTGTGCAATTCCTCAGAATAGGCAATAGATGTGTGAAACTCCATGCCAAAAGTCATTAAAGTCACTTGAAGTTTGCATGGACTCAAGGAGATGTTGGGTAAGTGCCAGAAAGTGATATAGCCAAGGGTTGTTAAATACATAGAAATCACATCCAGCTCAGGATGTCCCTGAGCTCAAAATAGATTAATACTGAGAGAATATTTTTATTCCTTTCTAAGCATTTGCTTATGACCAGTGCTTGAATTGATACAGACACACTGCTGTTGAATTTTAAATACAATGTCTGACTCATTCAGCTGCTCTAACCTTGTAGCCACAGACCTTAAGGAAAGAGAAAGAATGTTGGAGGTGGACCTTTCTGACCTAGCACAGTCATTCCTCCATTTTTCTGAGACCACCTCTGACCTGGTTCAGGAAGACGTTTAAATGTTTCCTAGATACTTTCAAGATAGGACTGGATGCATGCATGAGTTCAGCTCTGGCCATGAGCTGAAGTATTGCAGTGTGTGTGTGCATTTGTTTGTTTTTTCTGAATAGAAGTGCTTTTGGACTCTGTCTGCTGACAGGTCACTAAATTGAAACAACCTGACTGGCAAGTCAAGGCTGTGGAGCACTACAGAACCTTGGGCAAACGGGTACTATGGCACCTTTTCTGCACTTAGAAGCAGGGCATCTGTGTAACTACTTTAGTATCCCTTTGCAGTAAGAGGTGCCCTGGGATTCCATTTTTCACTACAGGTGTTCCCTAAAGGTTCCCTGCCTAAACATACATGATAGAAAGGAGAGTTTGAGCCTTATGGAGCCCAAGTCCTAGATGCAGTAGAGCCTGCACTTTTCTGTCATTGACTTTCAAAATGAGCAAGGTTTTCCCTACAAGCAGTGAGAAAACCCTGTAATTAGTTTCTACCCACCTCTCCACTGACGTCAGCGCTACAGACCCAGAATGAATCTGGGGTTTGTGGCTGATGATTAGTACCAGCTAGAAATCAAGTTCATCACTTTGTGCTTTCAAACCATTACGCTATAGTGATGGCTAGTGAAATCTTCTCCAGCAGACCAGGGGAATATTTACGTGTGTTATTTTTACTTACTACTGTAAAGTTTTACAAATAGGCAGCCTGTGTTTGAAAAATGTACGCATGCCTGAGGTCTTAGGAGGTCTGAGAAGTCATTTCTTTGTTGAGAGAAAAGAGGTTGGACAAAGATATCATTCATTTGATTCAATCTGGAGTTTACACAATTTCATCCTTCTTAAGTGAAATGCCATGGTCAAACTATTTCACAAAAGAAGTCTGAGGTAAAGATAGCCTTAAAAACTTTAAAGAGGAGGAGAAGAGAGGATTGCATCAGGTGGAGTTTTGAAGCTCCCAAAGAAATGTAAGGTTTGTGCTAATAGCACAGTCTGCTTCCAAGAATATGGCAGCTTTGATAAATGAAGCAACACTGATAATCACTGAAGTCATGAGAAAGAAAATCAGCAGCTGCTTGGTGACCTGCTTAAATGGTGCTACAACCTCTGCAAAAACTGTTTAAGGTGCAGCCAGGATGGCTGAAAACAACTTATCTCTTGTACGGAGGAATGTAGCACAGAGAAGTGGATGATCTACCAAGTACGGGGTTTTCCTCAATTCAGATGCTGCAGAGAAGAAAATTGTAGTGCTGTGTTGTGACCTTGCAGTCTCACTGAAGGTGCAGCAGTGAATGGGCTTTGAAAGCGGGGTTGGGAAAACACACTTGAACTTTCATTATACAGGAAAAGTTCAAAATTAGAGAATGGAATTTATAAACACTGGTAAAAAATGAAGGGTCATTACAACTCTGCTGTAATCAGGAATACACTGGTTTTACACTCTCTAATGGCTTCAATTAAAATAAATATTTGTCAGTGTTACTTTATTCATTGAGTTTCACACTGAATTCAACTTTCAGCACAGCACCTACTGAACATACTGAATGGAAAAGGGATCTTTTGAATTTCTCTGATGTAAATCTAATATTCTGAAGTTATCTCCATGATGTTCAGTTTAGAGGCATTAAGACATTTTCTCTTTGCAAATACAGTATATCTCTAAATTTAATGAATTCAAGCCTCTCTTACATTCTGCTGGTGCCTTTAACTTTGGTTCATCTTTGTTCCGTTTTCTGTGAGTTTTCTGTTAGAGGCTGTCAAAAACTGATTTTAAGTGTTCTGATCTACACAACACTGTGCTGGAACTTTTAAGATTACTCTTGCTAGTTTTGTGTATGATGCATTTTGCAATCAATTGAAATCTTCAAATATTACACAAATCTTTGATTAAATAATGTGTGCTTATTTCAAACAAAATATGTCACTATGGATAAGGGAAATTCTAGATTTCTGTATTCTTGCTTCAAATATTTTGAATTGTGAATTTTTTAGAAACTAATTTTGATGAAAAATTTTAATTAGTAAATGGGAATATCAGCATTTAGATAAAACTTTCACTGTGTTTTCTCCTTTTCTGAGCAAGTGGCACACCAGGATTGTTTTAAGTGTCTCTTTTCATCCAGTCTTTTCATGTGTAATTTCTGTGTCAAATGGAAATGCTTTAGAAGAAAAATTCTACATAGGTAGAAAGTTTAAAAAAATAAACAAGTCTATGAAAAATACACCTCGTCATTGGAAAATATAGTATGTTCTGAGACATTCAAGTTTTACACATGACATTGTCACAAGATCAGTGACTCCTACAGAAAACAAATCATTTGTTTAGAAGGGAAGTCAGCAGCTTTATGGAGAAATAAATATAATTTTACAACTTAATTACAGTATAAACATTTCTTGTGGTTGCAATGACTTTGTTGTTATTGTTGTATTAATCTTACAGGACACATGGATATTTGTTTCAGTACCTCCTGGGACCTGCTAAATCCTCTGAGCATAACTCTGACCACTCTTCTAGAGAGCTTAACTTGTTAGCCGTTTTTCATCTGTATGACTAAACATTTAATAAATAAAAAAAAGAAAAAATAATAAAAGTTAGAAAGGAAAGTTTAAAGATTTTCTATTTTCTTTCTTTTATATGTTGTTACTCTCTGATTAATTTGCCACTCTGAAAGTTTTATCTAATAGTGTTAGTTCACTGAAATAAAGTGAAGAATTTCACACTTCCCAGATGCTGCTGAATGCCTTGGGAGGGTTGGTGATGGTAGTTTTTCTATGGCAACCTAATCAGTTAACTCCCCATCACTTATGGCGCCTTTTTAAGTACCAGGCTCTCTGAGAACTGAGAAAATATCTTGGTGTAACATAGCTAATAATGAGGATTAAAATCTGATAGACTTTTTGTAGAGTAAAAAGTATACCTTGACATTCAGTCAAGTATTTCTTTTGTTTTCAATTTGGTTGCTTATGCAAAAGAACCTGGGACATGACTTTTTTTTTCTTCCCCCTCCAATTTGTATGTCTTTATCTTAGAAAATTTTGTTATAAAAGGGCTAGAGAAAAGCTTAGAAAACCATTTTTTTTTTCCCACCCTCTCCCACTTCCAGAAGTTTTCAAGCTTCTGGGGGAACAGTAATATGATCAGCTCTATAATGGTCACATTATCACAGAAGGGAATTCTGACACCTTCTGAGCAGTTTTCTTGTCTTTCCAGCAATCTGCCACATCTAGGATTCTTAGATATTTTTTTCTTAAGGGAATAGTATGTTTTGAGTATTGCCTACTGTTTGGACTCTTCTTCATTTTGAAGTGATTTTTAAATTTTCTTTTTAATTTCAGAATATTTGCAACAAATGCTTGTGTAGTTGCATGGCCTCTTCTATTTTGTTATGTTTTCATTTTTGTTGTGGCTTTGGGTATTTTTGTTTATTTGTTTTTTTTCTTTTAAAAACCCAAACAAACCACAAACTGTAAAATTCCCAATTCCTTTACCAGTAAGTGTTTCCATGTCACTTTGCTGTATAAAGCCATCCTACCAGTGTGCAACTTGTGTGTTCACTGGTACAATGTACAGTGACCTGTAACACTGTAAATACATGTGTGAATTCAAACAAGAGCCTTAAAGCTGCATCTTGAAGATCTTGCTTTTGTCATCTTGCTCCTGTCTCAGTTGAGCAATGGCCAACAGAACTTTCTTCCAAGAATCATTGCATTTTTGAGCTGAATTTTCTTTATGTCAAAGCCTTCCAAAAGGGAAACACTGAAATTCGGATAAATTATTAATAAATTAAAGTATTTGCAGACTGACTAAATAGAAGTTGTCATTTACAGGAACTGGTGTCAACTAGCATATATGATACTGCATGCTTAAGATTCTAATTTTTTTTTCATTCTTTGATAGTGTCATATAAGAATTTTGAAGCCTTATGTGGGCATTGTCTTTGGTTGGTTTGAGTTGTGTTTACTCTTCTATACAGAAAGTTGTTAAACCAGGAAGATGAAGTCACAGGGTATTTCTGCTTTGAGAGTTCTTGTCTGTAGTAGAAAAGTAGTTGTAAGTTCAGGTTCTGCTGCTGCGTGGTTGGTTTTGATCAGGGCTGCGTTCCCTTGGTTGGCAACTGCTGCACTGGGTGGTATCTTGTAATGCTGTCCCAGTGTTGTCATGAAAATTCCCTGGCAGGGCAAGTCCAAAGTACCTTGGTTAAAAATTAACGGAATTTGCATTTTGATGCGTAATTGTATTTGACACACAGTGTGTTTCAGGGAGTGATAAAGCAACTGAGACTCTTCTACATCTGCCTTCAGCCACTGTTCAAATAAGAACAGTGCTCAAACAAGATTGGTGTTCTGAAACGTTGTTTCAGAATCATGCAAGTGACAGTCTTGTCTGATGGCACAGAGGCAGTTTCCTTCACAGTGTTTCCCTTGAAGCACATGAGACATTCATGATGTAAAATACTGTGCTGGAGTAATGGCTTTTCAGGAATGCTTTTGGCACATTGTTGCAAATGTACAGTGTAGGGAACTTTTGAAATTTGTGTGTAACCATTGACAGAGGCGCTTTGAAGCTGTTTTAAAAACAGAGACAAATTCTGGTTTATATTTTATATATATAATAGATATATATATATAGATATATATATCTATTTTATATGTTTGTAGTGTGCAGGGTTTTTTCTTGATTTGGGTTTTTTGGTTGGTTGGTTTTTTGCTTTTGTTTTCCAACTATTACTAAACTCCCTACTATCTTAATTCCTGTTCCATTGTATTTACTGTTTCTTGCTCAGCCCTTAAATAAATAAGATTAGCCATCTTCTTTCTAATATCTTTTATTCATACATGGACATGGATATATTTAAATATACACAGCCATTCAAGCTAACATGATCTATCTGTTGAATTACCAAAAAAAAAAAAAAAGTAATCTTGAAAACTTAAACCACTTTGAGTTTTATTATGTAACTTGACTGTCTTTCATACTGCTCCCTTATCCTCAGCATTTCATCACTTTAAATTTCTTTTGAGTCTATACTGCTTACTTTGCCTATTGGAAAATCACTTCCCCTTTTTGCCATCTTCTCCCAGTCTCAGTTCTGAACACACATTCCCTTATGTTCTTCTAGTTAGGCCAGTCTACTATGTCTGTCATTAAACAGTTTATTTTCTCCTTTATATTCTTCTGTACAAGCAGTGAGTCCAGAATTAATTTGCCTTCTTGTTCAGAACAAAAACTGGTCTAGCATTCAATCACCTGCTATTAAAGCCATTAACTTTTTTCCCTGTCTGTACAGTTGTTGCAGGACCAAGCACTATGACAGTAAAAACCTTTTAAAGCTATAAAACATCAGATAAATATTGGGCACCATGCAGTTAGCATGAGTTGGACTGCAAAACTTCCCAGAGTGTGAAGTTGTGCTTCTCAAACTCAGGCAAATGCAATCCTGTTTTGAAGGGTGTGCAGTTAAAACTGAACCTCATGTAATAGGATTGTCTCTTGCAGTAGTTCAGAACTGATGAAGTAGAACTGCTATGTGAGTTACTCAAAGTGAGAAGTTATTTGGAAGGACGTGTGGTTTCCTTCTACAGCACAAGGACATTTAAGGTAAACTCCTATTAACTTGAAAATCTTAAAGATCTTCAAGCTCAGAGTAAACAAAATCAGGTGGCTTAGAGCTTTTCCAGACTCCTCCCAAGAAGGTGTGCTGAGAGACACTCCATACATCATTTGAAATGAGATAAGGGGGATAAAATAAAGATGGTACAACATTTTAAAACAAGCTTGACCAGCAGGTCGAGGGAGGTGATTTCTGCCCCTCTTCTCTCTCACGAGACCCTTCCTGGAGTAGGGCATCCAGCTCTGGGACCTCCGATGTACATGGACCTACTGGAGCAACTGCAGTGGAGGGCCACAAAGATGATCACAGGCCTGGAGCAACTCTGCTATGAAGCCGCCTTCCAGTACCTAGAGAGGGGCTACACGAAAGCTGGCGTGGGACTTTTTGAGGGGCCATGTGACACGGGATAATGGTTTCAAAGTGCAAGAAGGCAGGTTTAGATTAGATGTTAGGAAGAAGTTCCTTACTGTAAGGGTGACACACTTTGTCCGTAAGTTGTGAGTGCCTCATCCCTGGAGGTATTCAAGGCTGAGTTGGGGCTTTGAGCAACCTGGTCTAGTTGGCAGGGGGCTTGAAACTAGATGATGTTTGAGGTCTCTTCCAACCCAATCCATTCTATAATTCTATTATTTTAGAGGCAAGTAGTTAAGCACCATGTATTGTTTGCACATTTGCACATAGTATCTTTCAGAAATATCCAACTTCTCTTACTTTTAGAGATAAGTGTATTTGTGTCTTCACATTTTAACTTTAACATGCAGTGATTGACTGAAAAAGATCAGTGAGAAGTAGGTATAACACATTTTTCACTTAAGTCCACTGAGTGTCAAATACCACAAGAGTGTGATGAGCTCTCCCAGAACGCTGTAGGAACACGTTTGTGAGTTGTGTTGCTGGGAGGTATCAGTGCAGTCTCCCTGCTGCTCTGTGTGTATTCAGTACTTCTGCACCAGGGTGTTCCAGTGGTGTGTCAGCCTCAATGGGGGAATGTGCAAGTAGGGTGCTGTGATAACTTGCAAGTAGAGGTGAAAATATATGGTTTGTTAAATTAACTGGTTCCCGGGCTTATTAGAGCTCAGGCACCTTATCTGCCTTTGTTATATTCTGTTAGGGGAAATGTGTTAGTTTTCTATTTTGTTTTAAGCTTATGTTTAAAAACAGGCTCTGCTGAGGCTGAAATTTCTAGAATTAAACGCTGAAATTAAAAACATTTCAACTGAGACTGTTTTCTATATTATCCTCGTATTTGAGTTAGTTCTCCATTTGGTATGGGTACTCATAACAGTAGAAGATCTGCTCTGTGTGCACAATTTATTCTGAACTCAGTGAAATACAAAGAGTAGAAGAGAAAAATGAAAACCAAAAATGTCAGGGGGTTAGGTGCAAATAAACTGTTCAGCTGCTGTTTCAAACATAACCGTCACTAACTGGTACCAACACAGCAGAATTGACTGAGCAGCTATTTGAAAGAAAGAAGGGGAGTGGCACCTGTTAGTGCATGGAAAGGGCTTCATCTAATTTTTGAGTGTTTATATTCAGCAGTGTTAAGAGCACCCAGATATAAGACTTTTGCATTCTCATTCTCCACTTGTCCCTATTTTAGCAGTCTCCTCTCTGTCTCCAGATTAGCTCCTGAGAAGGTATTTAATCTTTTACCCTTTTCATATTTAGGGATTTCAAGACTGTTAGAGCTTTCAGTAATGTAGTTGTTTATTTAGTTTCATATTGCTGAACACTCTTTCAAATACTTAGAACTTATTTCCAGATAAGGAAGTTCTTTGTATAAGTTCAGTGCTTTTTTTTTTTCCTGGCTTACTTTATGTCCAATCTAGCAATTTGATCTGCTAGGTCATAAAACATAACAATGAAAAAAATAATACAGATAAGTCCACTTCATGAGAACATTTTTGTTCTGATTTTATGTCTTTAACAGGATGTTGGGTTTGGTAACTGGTGCATTTGATCAAGACTGGGCATAATACAAGGCTCGTGTTCTTTATTGTGAAAGCACAAACTACTTTTGCACATACTTATATAGGTTTTCTTAAATGTTACGATCTTGAGATTTCCGTAAGTCACATGTTTCTGTCAAATGGATTTCTTGTCAAAAGTCTTTTTCATCTCTTGATTCCTGCATCATATGAAACTTTGAAACCTTGAGCTCCTACCATGATCCTCTGTACGTTCCACATCCATACTGGGTGTGTTAATGTGTGGAACAGGGTTTGGGGTCAAGTTACATTTTCCGTTAGTTTGATCATTTCAGATTGGATTGAGTTGAAATTGAGATACAATAATGACACTAGTTAACTGCAAAGTTTTCATCAGTCTTACTGAAATTTGATACAGAGTTACTAAATCCTTCTGCAGATCTAGTGTGAATTAATGGATCCAAACCTAAGGCTCCCAGAGAGCCCGCTGGCACCAACTGGATTTTAATTACATCCCACACATTGGTTTAGTTATTCTTGTAGCAGGTAAAATGAGTGGTAGGGTTAATTCTTCCAGAGTTAAGAAAGAGAAAAAAAGCATTGATCCTCTTTTCAGACAAGGAAAAAATATTTAAATAACTTAATTTTATTTTTTTTCAAGGGAAAGAGAAAGAAGATGTATAGATGATGGAAGAAAGGCTACAAAGAGGCAAAATAAGTAGATTATATGGAAAGGAGCAGAGTGAAGAAAGAAAATTGGAAAAAAATTAACAGCAAAGTGTATTCTATTTTCAAAGCAAAAGATATTAAGATAGAAAACATGAAAGGCACAGGTACATCAAAACACTAAATTCTGTGCAAAGGAAGAAAAAGTAAAATGAATGAAAGGGAAAGACATAATTTTAAATTGAAAGGAGAGATAAGTGTATATGCTATTTTAAGTAATTTCTAACCAAGTCATCTGTAAATATTTGAGTTTGTACACAGAAACTTAGATGGATGCAGAATTAGTGTTAAAAAAATCACATCACAGCGATCAGCAGTATAACTAAAAACACAGGTAAGGTTTATCAAGGTTTTATTTATGTAACTTTTCATTTTTATTTAATGTAATTTTTTATGAAAGTTCAAAGATACAGTAAACATAAGGGTTTTATTTGACTTCAGCTTGCTGGTTTTCATGCCAAAAAAGTCAAAGCCAAAGATGGAACACCATGAATTCTTTAATAGCAGCTTAAATTAAGAGACTGATAAACAGATTAATTATATCAGCCTGAAAATTAGTTGTATGAAGTAATGTTGTTGCCCTTAGGCACTTCTCAGTGCAGGAAGCCAAGAAGGAAACCACGGTCTTTGGGACTGTTTGCAGACGCCAGTGGCTGGGCAGCCACTGGTTCCTTGCTGTGTTGACTGCAGAGCAAAACTCTTGTATCCTTCTAGAGCCCTTTTTATGTCATTCAGTTCTGATTTACCATCAACCGTAGTAGCTTTACCATGGACATTCTGAAATTGTCATTGGAGGCTTGACATAAAACCACAAAGGCAACTGAATTCCAAGTTAAAGCTGAAGCTTCATTTTCAATTCACGTGGTTGTGGGGATGCTGTGGAATATGTGGGAACACTCAATGTTTGAAGCTCTGGCTGGACCCACACACAACAGAACAAGTTAAGAATGGAATTTCAGCCCAAGCCTTACCATTAATGCCACATAACTCTTTGTGGTTTGATTTTTTCTATGGTACTGTTAAAGACAGAAATAAGCCCACATCAATCTCAGAGTCATTTTAAATTATGCTTACAAGAATCTTGTCAGAGCAATAGTAATAGATTCTTCTCACTCATTGCCTCTCCAAAATTTGAATTTTTGTATCCAGCTTGCTTTGAGTTTGCACTGTTGGAAACTGCTGAAGTGTTAGATTACAGATACCTTAATATCTGAAGTTCAGCCTTAAATACATAATTATTTCCTGCAGTATACTTGTCTTTACTTGAAACTCATTTTGTGGAATAGAATCAGAAAGGAAAACTCTGCTTTTTGCCTATTACATGCATTTTTATGAGCAAAATGAGCTTTGACAGTGTGTTTAGAAATGTCAGGAATGTCAAATCTTTTTTATCTGAAGGACTCTTTGGATGACTCAGGAAAAAGTACTTGGAAATTAGTCAGGATTTATTTGAAGTGAGAAGGATACTGAACTGTTGAGAGAGTGTGCTCCTCTGTGCACACTTGAGATTGGTACTTCAAAAGAAAATCAGTCTTAATTTTGTGTGATTGAATCAACCTTTTCTTCAAAATGTAATTTTTATTTAAACTGTGTTTAGGCATTTGGTATAGTGATTAGTTATTCACTCATCTCAGAACAAATGGGAGTTATGCTTCTAATGTTTTTTTAAGAATTTAGAGCTCTCTACCTCTTCCCATGTATTTCCATCCTTTAACAAGTGTCTTTGATGGGTCCTTGTCTTTGGAATCCCTGCTTGCTGAAGACTTGGAGACATATGTATCAGTGGAGAAAACAACAGCAAAGGAGAGGGAGTGATACAGCTTTTAAAAGATCTTACAGCTGCTCTGCCTGAGCTCATGTCCAGAGGGGTCACAGTGCTCTTTGCAGATGCCGAGTTTCTCATACAGTGACAGGATGTCAGGAATTTTACAAGAGCTCTTAAAACAAAGTAGGAGATGGCACAGCTGATGCATTTCATCCTGTAAGGTTTCCTTATCTCATTTATGCTCGTGTTTGAAGCTGACTTTCCTAAGAAGTTGTCCAAGGCTGTTTTGCAAATCAGGGGTGCTAGTTGCACAAAAATAAATGGTTTGATGAATCCATAGACACATCTTACTGTAATTCTGATGGGAGTACATTCTTTTCCAATTACAAGGCACTGTTCAGAGCTAATATGTGAGTTTGTACCTGTTGATTTCAAATAAAATTGTAGATTGCTGAAATCTGGTGCTTTGATATCAGTAACAAGTTTAGCCTTAGACAGTATTCAGACAAATACTGCATGACTTGAGAAACTTGAAAATCCAGTTGGTTTGAAGATGTCATAGGATTAGCTTTATTTCTTGGCTAAACTTTTTTATTTTGTATTTGTGCAGAAAGATTGCTTTTCATTCCACAATTTTAGTTAAAGAACAACTGTGAAGCGATTTTCCCTTTTTTTTCCATTTGCTGTCAGGCAAAAATTGCTTATGTTACAATGAGAAGGAGATGATTTCAATAAGAATGCCACATGTTAATACCCAACAGCTATGAACTACTCCTTGGATATCTGCAGCATTTGTTAAGTCTTGTTAAGTAAGCATTTACAGAGTCACTTGTCCCCTAAAGTTTTAAGAAGAATAAATCTAAAGTTCTTGCTGGTTTAGACTTATTTTTAAGCAATGTTTTCCAGAACACAGATCTGAACAGCAGCAGTGCACTTGTGTTCTAGGCCATGATGAAACTCCATACTGTGTGAGAAACTTAAAGAGTACTAGTGGTACAAAATAGTTCTATCTAAACCAAAGCAAATCTTGGCTTCAGACACTTAGAAGTAGCCCTCATTTTCCTTGCATATCAGAGTGTGACTGTTTTAAATCTAAATCATGAGTATTTGTGGTTTTTCTCTTGTTTTGGTTCCTTCCCTCTCTTCATTGAAACATGAGGTTTGAGTGAAGCAAACATGCTACAAAGGGAAACTAAAATTAACTGTAACAAGGTGCTTGTGTCCTATCATGCAGTGAAGTATTTTAACAAGTCCTTAATGCTAACACAGAGGTGCCACGTGTGGGGTTAAAAGGCAAGTTGAAGCTGACATAGACATACAATTAAGTATAATACAATATTACATGTGATTACAATTGTTGTTCCATGGTTAATGTTCAAATACACACAGTGTGTGTTCTGAATTTTAGATTTCTCCTTTTTCTGTTGTCACTTACCATCTCTGAAATCCTAAAACATAAACATTTCTGTTTCACTGTGTCTATGGCCACTCTTGCTGCCAGTAAGTGCTTTTACTACTCCTGGGAGTGCTGTCAACTTGCATGAGTTTGATCAGAGTTTCTCAATATTTAAGGGAGGAGGTTGGAGTTGGAAGATTTTTATTTGCTTGACTAGTTGAATCTTTGGGTTTGGTGATATGATCTCTGCTTCTTTTGGTGGTGTTTTCATTGCTTTTCCCATTTTTCTGACTTCTCTCAAGGGCAGAGCCATGCTTAAACTAGAACATTGTTATTCTCCCTTTTTCGTTGCTCCGCAACTTGATAATTAACTTCAGGAGTGGATCATTTGCATGGATACACAGCATATTTCAGCCTTTGCTGAGCCAGTCACTAACCTAGAAAAATACTACTTGCTGTTTGGTGGGTTTAGTTTTTCAATTGAGTTATCGAGCTGAATTTAGCTCAGCAAGAGTCCAGCAAGTAGCAGAGCTGGAAAACAAGGAGGAGCAGGACCTCATAGCCAAGAGCAGGGGAGTGGAAAGCAGGTGGAGCCTTTGGTGACAGCAAGCCATTAATTCAGCTCAGCTGTGCTGTTAAAGCATGCTCTCAATGAATCCAAAAAATACTTTGTATGTCATATAAGCATGTAATTCTTTAAGACTGTACCATAAATGCTTTAGTTCCTGGTCTCTTGTTGTGGCTACCCACAAAATATTGAGGTTAATCAGGATTGGGTATGGGATTCTTTCTATTTACAGCTTTGGTCTACAAGTGCAACAATCTTTCTGCATGGATTTTTTTTTCTCTTTCAGAGGGAAGATGTCATTCATGCAGAAGTGGATGAAAGGCTGTCTCTTCGAAAGCACCGCTTCATGCATTTTGCATCACTGGAATATGAAGGAGAATATTACATGACACCAAGAGATTTCTTGTTCTCAGTAATGTTTGACCAAGTTGAACGTAAGTTGTTTTCTCGTCATTGTGTTTGTGAAGGAAAAGAAACTTGTACATCCCCTTGGAGATGTAATTTGAAAGTCACTGGGATAAGATCCTTTATCTTACATGAATCAGGAGAAGCCAATTTGTAAATGCTGCCCATATGGATTCTCACAGACACCACTACCCTTTACACAAGCAAAGTGAGGCTGATGATTTAGAAATCTGGTGACTTGATCGTGGCATCTCTGCATAATTTAATGTCTGATCAGTATGTAGTTCCTCAATTACTTACATGCCATAGAAAATATAATGAGTGTATTATAATGGTATTCATACCATTCCTGGCCCCATTATCTGTCGGTCCACTTCACCAGTAAGTACTCTGTGACCTTTTTTCTTAGAAGAGTCAGTGATGGGAGTGAGTTGAATGAGAGTAGTGAAGCACTGAGTTCAGTTCTAGGCTTTTGGTTTCAAATCTCCTTTGGTTGATACAAAACCTAATTAAGAAAAAGTCAAAATTGCATGCATATTTCTTGTAAGAACAGCACACAAATAAAAGGTGCATAGGTTGTTATCCTCCTTTTCTCCTGTTTTTCTGTCCTCATTGTCTGCCTCATTCCTTAAGTTTCTTTCGTCTATGTATCATCTTCTGTTATTTCCATGTTACAGTAATTTGTTAAAATTTTATATGAGGGTTTTTTCTCAAAAAATTTGGATTTTACAATTTTTCCAAGTTTTTGGTTGGGTTTTTTTGTTTGTTTTTTGTTTTTTTGCTTTAGAAAGGTTAAGTTGTCCAAGTTCCAGAGCAGATTGTCATTTAGAGGACAAATACTCTGTCAGTACATTTGCTGAGGGAAAGAGGGAGAAATCTCAACTTTAATAATTGTTTGCTGCAATCTGCACACACTGACTGGGAGAGAAGGTTGTCTGGCAAAGGCTGTTCATACCCTGGGATGCTCTGCCCATGTACCAGCAAATGTCAGGGACTTGAGGGTATTGAACAGGAAATACAGAGGGGGATTCAAGGTGCTATGGAAAGGGTTGAGAGACAGGCAGAAAGAAGGAGACCCAAATGCACTTTGATTCAAGCCTATATAAAACCTAGGGCAGCAGACAGTTTACTGAGCTGCAAGTGGTCAAAGAATAGGACACAATTGTCTGTAGTAAAAATTTTCCTGTGTCTGCCAAAAATCTATAGGTGATAAGGATACGTGGATTCACTGCTGACACAACTTCTAATATTACATAAAGTTGAATATAAATACTTAGAAGGACTTTATGACCTTGAAAGTCATGAAGGTTTTCAAAATACTGCATGTTTTAATGTATGGGTGTTAGTGTTATTTCCCCTTCAAAACTTAAGTCATTAAGTTAAAAATCTAGAAGGGATATTATTTTGAGTTTTCCAACCTGAAAAGACAGGGAATACAGAAATTTTTAGTTTTGAAGGTGTAGGTTTCAGGCAGTTGTCTCTGAAAATAAGTTTGGAGAAATAAGTGTTTTCCAGTCTTAGGAGTTCACACATATTAATTGGTTACTCCAAATATAATAACACACATGCAGATTTTTAATTAAGTGGTATGCAGTAATATTTATTTGTAATGCAGGCAAGTTCATTTCAGTTACTTTGCTAATATGAGTAGGAAACAGTATTAAACAGAAATTAATAAATAATGACATGAGAAAAAGTCCTTGCAGTAATGCATATTTAGCATTTCAAATTGAGGTCAGGCTTACAGCAATGGCATAATAGATGATTAATAGAAAAATGTTAACCCTTGTATCTAATGCTCCTAAACTTTTTTTTTAAACATCATTGGTGTGATTCTTTGGCCAGCAGCATAAGCACCATGGTAAGCAATATTCCTGAAGTCATATTGCTTGGGATTTCAGATTTTCATGCAACTGCAAACAGACATAGAATTTGATAGCAGAGAAAAATGTCAGTTGCAGTATTTTAAAGGCAGTGGTTTGTTCATTGTGTTTATAAGAGTTTCATATGAGGATAATAAACAGACCTATCTCAAGAGTCTGTCCTGGTATATTCAGAGTAGTTTAAGATACTGAACTTCATAGCTAAGCAGCCATTATTTTTGGAAGCTTTCTGCTTATATAATAAAAATAATTCTCTTTCACCCTGAGCAATGCCTGTAGACAGGCATGCGTAGTCCCTGGTGAAGGGACTGGAGCACAAGTCCTGTGGGGAGAGGCTGAGGGAGCTGGAGTTGTTTAGCCTGGAGAAGAGGCTCAGAGGTGACCTCATCAGTGTCTAGAACTACCTGAAGGGAAGTTCTAGCCAGGTGGGGGTTGGTCTCTTCTCCCAGGCACTCAGCAATAGGACAA
>JAWWLZ010000001.1:45429788-45480114 GCA_035041345.1 Poliocrania exsul | reverse complement strand
GAGTGCCATGATCTAGTAAATGGACTGGAGTTGGACCAAGGGTTGGACTTGATGATCTTGGAGGTCTTTTCCAACCCTATGATTCTATGATAGTTAGATGCAGTTTTAACATGTGATCCTGCATACAAATGGTGGGTCTTATAATGCTGAACCTCAAGCTTTAATGATTTGTTTATTCTCTACCTATTTTTGATTATTGCTAATAAGTAAAAAAAAACCTCTCAGAAAAATGTGAAGCAGTTTGACATTAACCATTCATTGTCATAAATATTTACTCGGAGTTTGCCAATTGGATGCTGTTTATAATAATATGAAAAGCTTGGAGCTGTTCTGAAGTTTTGTTTCTGCTGCCTTTTCTGCAGGCAATATGCAGAAATGTGTGACCAGCCTCATGAGCAATTTAATTGTGTACACCAAGAAATACTGCTGAGGTTGATCACAACATTGTGTTGCTTTGTTCCTATTCAGAGATAAACACTCCCAGAAGGGAAAAAAACGAGCAAAAAGGGGGATGAGAAGCAGTTATGGGTTAAGAATAGGGGTCCTTTGCCAATGACCTTGGGTTTTTTTGCTCATGGGTAGTCACTGGAGAATTACTTTGAAATCTGCTATTAGTTTTTAAATATAATTGAATTTAGTAGAAAGTAAATGTTTTGTGTAAACCAAATGAGTTGTTGGTGCTGGATCAAAAGTGCTGGCATTAGAAAATATAAAAATATTTTAGCTATGTCCAAATTGCCAAGTGAATTCCTGTACACAGTTGGGTGGAATTTATTACTGAAGCAAATATCTTAGGCGTGCCTTTTGACAAGGTTGCAAAACATGCAATAAATTTTGATTTATTATAGAAAACTTTACCAGATAAGAAAACAGATGAACTATACTGCAAATATATCAACTGTCATCCAACCCAAGTGATCTTGAACCCTGTTTGATAGACTTTAGTCCACTACCTCTGGTCATTTGTTTCCTGGTGCATGGGTTTCTCCATTACTCATTTTCTTTAAGGTAGGCCAAAAGTTGTGAAATATTGGCATTCCTCTTGATTAAATCACACCTTCAAAGTTATTTACTGACAGGGTGATAATGAAGAGAAATATTTACAGTACTGCCATCTAAGGAGAATGAGCTGATAAACAAATGCAGTTTCCTGACAGACTTATTTTGTTCTGCATACTGACAAAGCAAAGAGCTCTATAAAAGAGTAAAGGCAGAGTCTGAAAAAAATTTGCTTGTTTTTTAGAGGCAGTGTTTCACACTGAGTTACTTTGTAAATATTTGCCTAATTCTATTGCTGTTAGTTATTTTATGGAAGGAAGCAGCCACCTCTGTATAAACAGTGGCTAACGGTAAATGAGATGTGGTAGCGTGGCACAGCATTTGTGCCAGTACCAAACACCTACAACAGCGTTTTGTATTAGTTAGTGCAGTGCATACTAAATGCACCATTAGGATTTTTGGATTCATGACTATATGCCATGTCATCTTGTGTTAAAACTACATCACTGCAGGGATGTGTGGCAAACCATGCAAAACCAGCCAAGTTCTTCTGGGTTATCTGTGGGATGTTCGTGTAAACCATCATACCTGATGCAATGATAGTTCAGTGAAAAAGTGTCCTCTGTTACTCTTCTTATTGTGATGTAAAAATACTTCACAGTGTGTAGTAATATATAATATATTATGAACTTGCTGTGTTGCATCAGAAATTTTAGCATTTTTAAGACAACAAGTATGGGAAAGATAAAACTCAACTGAGTTACACTGAATTTTCAGTGCAATGCAGGAGAATTTTTGAGAGACCCTTCATGTAAAACCTGTGTCTTAAACAGTTGTGCCCACTTAGGCTCATATTCCAGAATAGGCAGCAAATACTGTGTTAGGGCTTCTCCATGGAAATATCAGCTCTGATGTGCTGTTGTTGTAGAATATATAAGTAAATCTGTATTAATTTTTGAAAAGGACTACAAGAGTCCTTTTGAAAATGAAGATTTTGCAGTACATTGGATCTGAACAGTGTTTATGTTCATTTTTTCTGGAGAAGATTATTCTATTCCTCTTCCAAGTAGAAGACAAACCTTCAAGTTAGCTTGTCTGATAACAATTGATACCTTGTAAATAAAGGTCTTGATCCTTCTATGCAAGGATCATAGAAGGATCAGTGCAAGGCTGCAGTGCCCAGAAAATTGAGTTCCGCGTTGTCCTTAGTTGAGGACAGTGCTGCTACAGTTGGTGGTGTTTGGAGAGCCAAGAGGGGCCAGTCAGTAGATGAGCATTTCAGGACAAGCTGAGTCAGTCTTTTTATTTCTGGATCTTGAATTTTTTGCCTCTAGTGGGAGTTCTTATGCCTGTATTTCAGTGTCTTTGTTTTGACCTGAATTTCATATGCGGTAAGTAATCAGACTGATATGAGATGTGCATCAGTATCAGATCTAAAATCTAGGATTTAGAGTTAAAGAATAAGGTTTAAGCTTGTCTAAGTGGTGAAGCTTCATATGGGAAGTGAGGATTGAAATATTATACAGGGAACCATTGATACAGCTGGGAACTGAATTCAATCCTCTCAAATTTCTAATATGCTAACAAATAAATTGTTTTCTATTTCTGCATTTAGTGTCTTTTTAGTACTGATATGTTGTTGCCCAAATCCTCCAAACATAGTAGAGAACTCTGGAAGCTGGAATATGAGATGACCCTTTGTCCAGTGCTAGATGGACGGTAAAGAGAAACTAAGCCAAAGAAGCAACTTGACATTTAGGGTCATTATATGATTTTTTTCTGAATTTTAGTAAATGAAACAAAATCAGCAATTTCTATCCAAAGCTTCTTAGTCATCATTGTTTACTCATTTCTTAAAGTGGGGTTATGAATGAAAGAAAATGTTTCTTTTAAGGGATTTGCAGACACAAGCAACAAGAAATATTGATTGCTGAAAATTTCTGCCTTGTAACCATTCCGTACTATCCTTCATCACCCAAATAGCATTCCTGCCACAACCCTATGAAAGTCTTCAAATTAACATATTGTATACATTTCACTTTTACTTAAGTATCCAAATACAACATTAATATTGATGTTCTGGATAAAATTTTGTACCTCAGCCAATTGTTGGTAAATAGATAAGATACGCTAAATAAGATTTTTTTGGTTTCTTCTTCCGTCCTCAGCAGTAATATGGTAACACTGATAACTTAGTTGCCTAGGCTGTGTGATGCAACAGTGATGATCTTCATGGGATCAGTTTATCTAAACATTATTTTGGCAGTAAACAGTTTTTTATCTAGAAATATGGCAGAAATTCCTATAATCTTGATAATGTGTATTTATATCTGGACATAAGCTTTGTTGCGAAATCAAAATAAACACTAATGCACTTTCATAGTGGTTGCATCACGAGGTACTGTGTAACAGAATCAGAGATGGGATTCTTGAGGGGAAATGGAGTCTTCCTCCCTGCAGCATTCAAATCTGCTCCGTTGGCCAAGCTGCTTTTTTGGTGCATTAACTTCTGGCCATGGCACCAACAACTTATTTGTTTGCTCCCATTTCTCAGAAAAATTTATTAGGTTGAGAAAAACAGCAGATGAAAAATAGCTGCAGGAGGAGCTGCCCTGAGAGCAGAGGTGTTAGGTGAGAGCTGCTTTGCAGTGCTTTAGCCCCTGCAGCTGCACAGCAAGAAGGCATACATGGTCAGATGGGAGAGCAGGAGGAAGGATCGAGCAGTGGTGTTCAATGGAAAGGGAACCTTGGAGTAAAATCACTTAAGAAGCAGCATGTTTTAGCATATCACTGCACAGGAAAAAGATGTCTTTTTTTTCCAGTTCCATTTCCATGCTTTCAATCATGTTGTGAGACAGTGCTGAAGGTACCCGAGATACCTGAGATACATTTCTTGATCAATCCTTAAAATTACACTATTAATTGGATTCATATTTTTGTGGTTATGACTGTGTGAGACAATGGTAAGGTTATAATAGGCTTGTGGCTTTGTTGTGATTGATTCCTGCTTTTCCCTTTGTGGCATTTCTGACTGGCCGAAGAGTGATGCAGAATTAGAGTTCTTATCTCAATTGACTGCAGTGCTTACTGATTAGGTAAAAACCTTGCCAAAATGTTCTGTTTTGAAAATACATTACTAACTATTTAGCTTTCTGAAGAACAGTTGTCCATGAGAAGATATATTACAACTTCTCAATGAATTAAAGCAATTTTTAAAAACTCACCACAAAAATAGAACTGATAGTAAAACTGATTGGGCTTCTGCACAGTTGAGAGCAAGAGGCAAGTGGTCTCAATGCACATCTTGAAGGATTTAGTTATTTAAAGTGTGAAAGTTATTGGTTATTTAATGGCATCTGAATGGAAAACAGATTCCTTGAAACAAATGAAAATATATTGTGCGCATACAGAATAGTTGTAGTGCAAGTAATGGAAAGATCTGGTTATTAATAACAGGAGTCTGCTTGTTGTATAAACATTGTCTGCCTCAGAATTTCAGAAGTCTTGCAACAGTTTCTGCTTTAGTAAGTATTCCAATTTTGTGACATGCAACTATGATATTTAAAATACCTAACAGAGAAGTCACTTTTTTATACATATGGGCAAATTTCAAGAGGTCATACAATCCCTCTTGGTCTTTGAATATTTTTCCTCTTTGTAAAGATTTTTTTCTATTTTTGTAGAACACCACACACTGTTTCAACTACTTTTATAACATACTGTCTAAATACCACAGAAAATATCTCTGGGATTTGTTCTGCCATGGATTCTGAATAATTTTGACATATTATTTCATTATTATTTTTTTTATAAATTCATTGGAACTTAATCATTTCTTAAACATCAAGCTTAGCTGACAATGAAGTCTTAACAGATGTAGCATTAAAATCAGACTCAGTGGATTTTTTTCACTCTTAAGTGTATTTTAATATCTTTCAACGTATGTCCTTAACACAGACAGGTATTTGTTTGTACCTAAGAAGTACAATCTGTTTTTAAAATTCCTTTGTTTGGAGTGAGATATTTAAGAACTGATGAGAATCTGGCAGACCCTTGGTAGATGATAGCAGGTGCCAGGAGTGCAGGTCAGGTTCCTGCCAAAATCTAGCATCCGTTCTAGCTTCACATTTTCAGTTGTTTGTAACTCTTTTGGTAGTGATGGTTCTGTGCTTTTCCTTAGGCCAATGCTGAATTTTTGTCATATCAGTCATATGATTTATCCTTTTTTTAGTATTCTTGATATAGGCTATTTTTTCCCTGCTTGTTCTCATAAGAAATGTTACATTACAAGTTTTTAGAAAATGTCTGAAGTAGAGCCACGGAGTATCAATCACTTTCCTTCTAGGCAATAGCAGCAGGCAAGGTGTGCAGCCTGCTTTGGTAGGTGAAAGGAGCTGTCCTTACTTGCCAAGCAGCTGGAGTCTCCAGGGGCACCTTTGAGAAGTTCCATTGCTCCCTGTTTGGAAAACACTGGCATCAGTTCCTTGAGGGAGAAACTAGCCAGGTTATGCTCTGTTTTTCACTCCCCAGCCTTGCACCTGCAGTGAGTTATAGCACAGACTGTGCTCAGTAGCCATTCTCATTTGCCGTGAAACAAAAGCAAATACCAAGTTCAAAGACTTTTTTCCATGTGTAAAACACACAGGTTCCTCTTGTTAGAGCCACCTGCTTATATGGCAGTGCCCTCCCTTGGGCTTACCAGCTTCGTTACTGCAGAGGAGAATACAGGTGAGAGCCAACTCTTAGTAATCAAATCAATCTTCCAGTGTTGTCTGGTCCATCAGAGAACTCCGGTCCTCAGACCACCATCCATAAGGCTGGCGAGCACCTGGTCATTCTGCTGGCTGTGTCTTTTATTGAATATCTTTCCTCTCAAACCTGGAAAAGCCTAAAAGTGTAAGGATTTTTCAGGCATAGCTAACAGAAGATGTAATATTTTCCACCAAGTTCTTGGTTCTTACCAGACAAAAAGTAGTTAGTATTGCTGCTAGGTCCAAATGCATCCTACCTGGCCATTTGTGGTTTTTCTAGCTACTTTTTTTAGCTGATCAGTGTACATAAAAAGCCAGTGTCCAGCAACTTGGTTCACCAAGAGCTGTGATCTTACCTGGCTTAATAAAAATTTTAAAATGGGCTTCTTGCATGGGATTTAACTAGAACACATGGCCAAGACAGCTACCTTTTGCTGTTGTTCAGTCTTTCAGAAGAGCTGATGCTTTGAAGTCTTCAGAATGACACAGCTCATTTTCCCAGGCGCCAGCCTTCTTTTCACATCTTGAATGTGTGTCTTTTGTTCCAATACCTCTAATACTACTGGAATGAGTGAGACAGTGGAATCTTGCTTTTGCATTGGTATTGGCAAGTGCTTAGTAAGTTGCTTATCCCACCAGGGAAACTGCCAGTTTCAGAAAACAGAGGACTTTTCTTTTTTCATTCCTCTCTAAAAATGTTTTTTTTTTCATTTTTATTTCTCCTGGGGAAGGGGTGCGCATGTGTGTGTCTCACCCACACCCTGACAATAGCAGTTATTTCTTCCCTGTGGATTTGTTGGTGACAGAGAATGTGAGAGTTCACTTCTGTTTCCCTGTCAGTTTCTTGAGAGAAAATACAAAACCTAATGCTAAAAAATTTCATCTGCTTCTCTGGCTTTCTTCAGATTGGCTAAAGAGGATCATTTTTTGTGATGTGTATGGTGGTACAGGCAGTCTCTGCCACTGAAAAAGTAAGAGGGGCTTTTAAACCAGTGTGGTCATTTTAAAAGTACAGTGGGCAACATAAATCACTACACTTTCACTAGAAGAAAGCTGTCTATTGTTTGCTTTTCATTTGCACCAACTTTGAGAATTGTAAAAAGCCTGCTTAAAATTCGATTCATGTTTCATTTCAATCTCTTTCCTCTGCAGCTAAAATAAATTCTCATTTCCAGCGGACAGTTGCTATTGTTTAGGTCCTGTATTGCTGTAAGGTGGAAAAAGCGTATCTGCTTAGTCGTACCACTTTCAGAACACTCATTGCCACAGCTCACCTAAGTTAACATGTAATATCTTGTAATGTATTTTTATGGATTTGTACCCTCTGTTAGGGAGATATTACATGGCTTATCACTTGTCTTCAGCATTTCACAGCTAAGTGTGTCAAAATTTATCATATATATTCTAAATAATCACCTCCTATTTTAGCAGTTTACAAACTTAAAATATAGACCTCTTACAAATTTTTTCATACTCAATTCACAATCATTTTTAACCACTACTTACATTGGAAAACATTGACACAACATCTCCACTGTTGCTTAAAAACTCTTCTGACATCAAACCTAAAATTAGTCGCTGTCTGTTTAAACCTCCTGTGCTAACATTTCCCATTACCTAAAATAGTGAGGTTTTCTTTCTTTAGAACCTTAGTCCCATGATACATTATAGATAATTAATTTACCACTCAGCACTGGTCTTAAGTTAAGCAAACCTGAGTTTATTTTTAACTCCTCTGGCTGGGCAACGCCATCCGTTCCGTGGCTTCGTGTAGGTATCTTTATTCCATGCTTTTCTGAGCCTGATTGCTCTTTGTAAAGCCAGCACCATTCCCTGGCTTACAACACAATCTGCTAGCAATCACTGTAGCTAAAGGATGGAACAAGGATTGAAGTGAGGAACTTCTTAAATTAATACTGATACATCGGAATGTCAAACTGCAGCTTCAGTCAAGGAGAAAAATGGTACAAAGCAATGCTCACTAGAGAAAAATGCTGAAATGTGTGTAGCCTGTACTCCACTCACAGTCACTACGTGCAGAACAGCTTCCAGCACCATGGGTGCCTTGGTCCTCATTTGTTCCTCCACATGTTTGCCAGGCTGAGGGTGCTGTAGTAGAGCAAATTATTTTCTGTGCTCTTAGGTGAGGAAATTTTTGTCATAATCATGGTATTGTGGCTAAAACAGAAAAAGAGAGATCTGGCAAAAAATGTCCTTTTAGAAGATCATGTACAGCCAAGGGCTTGGTGCCCCCAGGTAATGTACACCTTTGCAGGGGAACAGGAAAAATTATTCTTTTTTTCAGTTCAGTATTGCTCTGGGAGGAGCAGTTATTTTTGTCAGAGAAGCAGAGGATGGCAGAAGTAGACAGTGCAAGGGAAATTGCGGGTGGTGGACACAGAAGCACAGTATAACTGAAGGCTGCCACAAGTTAGATAAGACATTAATGGGAATTTTGATGTAAAGTGTATTTCTGCGTTTGGATTTGCCTTCTTCATTATATTTACTGAACAAATATTGTGTTCTGTTTTTCTGTCTTGACCTGTTACAATGTTTCCTCTGGTACTTAAAAAGATCAGAATTCATCAAAAAATCTGAATGTAAAATAAAAGCCAAGGTAAAGCCAAATTTCTCTTAGGTTTACTTAATCAGACTATTTGAATTGAAGGGTGAAAGGTTTTTTCTGATGAAGTAACACAATTCTAGAAAAGAAGAACTTTTTTTGAAAGAAACTCTTTGACTTCTTTGTCTAGATTTTTTTTTCTTTCTACCAGATTTTTTTTTTATTATGTGTGGAATTTGAAGTCAAAGGGTCAAGTGATGGCTTATCTTTTCTTCTCTTATTCTGTCTCCAAAGGTCACTCCTTAGAGTAGAGGAGGTGTTCTAGTTGGTGCACAAGACTTTTTCTACTACTATGGAAGGCTGATGGACATCATGTCAGTAATTTATTTTTAAATGAAGTGTTAGCAGCATTAATTTTTCTCTAAGTTACGAATAAACCAAACTCTTTTGGCCACTGCAATAAGGCATGATTAACACCTGATTTTAAGCTCTTCTGTAATTTCTCTTCACTTTAGTTCTTTAGAGTATTAAGGGAGTTTCATGACCCTGCTCTTCTTCCCATTACCACCTTATCTAAACACAGTGTTTCAAATTGGTTTCATGTAACTGTCTTTATTCTGCTGTTCTGAGAAATTAACCAAAACTAGATCTCTTCATTAAGCTTTTTGTGTGACAAAAATAGGTTAAACCTTTCTTAGCTTAAAAAAAGGGAGCATTCTGTTACCATTTACATACCCTTGGAGCCCCTGCTGTAGGAAAACTTCCCAAACATCTGTTAATTGCTAGGTGGCAGATGTTAATGATGTATAAACAAGTCAGACTCTGCAGGGGCTGTTACTGATTTGTTCAGAGCTTCTGTATGTGCTAAGAACAGAATCAGCTAATCTTAGAAGTGGAAAGAAACTCCTGGCTAATTTAAAGATAAAAGTAAGAATGACATGGACCATCAACTGAAGGAAAGCAAGTCACTCTGATAAAAAGAGAAGGAAGAAGGAATGAAAAGATAGAGATTGCAATAATGCTTGAATCTGGAGAGTTACACAAATAAGTATGGCTGTGCAGGATCAGTAAATGCCCAAAGCAGTAGACAGACTTCTGTCAGAAAATTCCCAAACATAGTTATTGGAATATCCTTATCTTCTCACGATGGCAATTGGAAAAAGTAATGTCATCACTTCAGTGTCATCTGCATTAAAATGACCTTCCTAAAATTTTCATGTAAGGTTGCATTTCAGAGCCTTATAAAGGGAAAAGGGTCCTTCCGGAAATTCTGATGTGATAGTATTAGGTTAAATCAACTCTGAATAGCAGTTCCCTTTATCACTAGTCATCCTTTTAATCTCCAGGAGTCAAAAATATCTGAAGTTAAGTGCTACAGTACTGTGCCTATGCCAAAGTCTCTTCCCTTAAAATAGCACTTTCATTATTTTCTTTTTTTTTTTTTTCACTTTCTTGCACTGATTCACTATCACTAATAGAAATTAGTTTCAATTTTTAAGATTCTGCTGAAAAAGAAAGTAATATATTAGGTTCTGCTGGACTAGACATCCGGTAATTCAGCTCATCCTTTTAATAAAACTAATTGCAAAATGGATATTTCTCCTTTGGTGAGTGCTTCTTAACCCTTTTCTTTCAATGTATGATGTCAGCAGAGTTTGAGAGGGTGAAGAACAGATGCGTAATTTCATCAATTGCAAAACCAGGAGATTTTGGAGTAAAACTATAGACTAGTAACAACTGGATCCAAAACACCTTTGTGTACTTTCTTTTGTTTATATTTGTTATATGTTTTTGAAGTTCCATTTACTCATATTTAACAAAGATGGTAAATAAGTTACTAAAGGATTTTAAAATTTCTGGTTGAGTTATTTCATCCCCTTTTCATCCTCTAGTACAAATGTATTTGTCATTTCTTCAGGAAAAGTCTGCTGCAAAGCAAAGGTGAACAGGAGCTAGAGCTGCAACTAGCCCAGTCACCCCATGCAGGAATTAAACACCATCTAGTGGGTGTTCACTTCATGCTTTCATTCCTAAGTGAAATTTATATTTGTAATAATTTATGAAGTAATTGTTCTGTAAACTCAAAATCAATGCCCTCAGACAACTAGTCACTGTAAATTGCATGTTTGGGAATGGGATATGTTGTGGAAGAGAAGCATAATAAGGTTTTGTGGGGTTTGGTGTTTGTCATGCAAGACAAAATATCCCAGACCCTGAGCTTAAACACTGCTCTCATTAATGAAATTACCAAGATAAAATTGTTTCCTTTCAGTAAAATGCCCCAATTCCCTGTTAAGCCCGGTACTTAATGCTCTCATGTCTTGACAAATAAGGCTAAACTGCTGTCTTATCTTTCATAGATGGTCAGTGAGAGCTAAAGCCAGAATACAGCCTTCAATTGCATAAGAATATTGATGCCTTTGATACAAACAAAGCATGAATTCCTAAAACTCCATATGAAACCTACCAACTATTGCCTGTATTTGGTGTTAGCGTATGTTACAAAAGGGCATAAACTGATATTTTCTTATTGGAAAGATTGATGAGGTGACTGTATTAAATGAGAGAGGTGTCTTTTATTTGTAACACTTCTAGAAACAAATCTCTGCAAGCATATTCTAAACCTGACTGGACATGGTCTTGGGCAACTTACCCTGGCTAACCTTGCTTTGAGCTCTTTCCTGTTCTCATCATTCTAACTGCCATGATAACCTCCAGAGCTCCCTTCCAACTTGCAGCTATTCTGTGAATGAGGTAATTTCCCTTAGCCATGAGGAACCCCACTGCATGGGGCATCCCACAAGATTCCCTGAAACTCCTGACACTGTCTTTCACAGTCACCAAAAAGGTCCTGTTTGTTCTGTATTCTCTAGAAATAGAATATATTTCCTTCCACCAGGAAGGAAATAAGAGTAATAAGATGTTGGAAAGGATGTCTTTACTCTGTGGAGTACAGAGGGCAGTCCTGAAGGACTCAAATTGTAGACATGTGTTTGAAGGACAAGGCAGTAGGAGAAGGAAACATGATTATCACCATCATTAGAATAGTGCAGCAGTAGAAATCTAGGATCCTGCTGTTGAGATTTCCAGATTTCAAAATAGCAGTACAGAAGGACATCAGCCACCTCTTTCTCTTGTTGTTTGTTTGCTTGTTTGTTTGTGGGTTTTTTGTTGTTGTTTTGTTTTGTTTTGTTTTGTTTTGTTCCAAAGGTCTGACTGGGGATTGCTGGGATATGATGGATGAAAGTTTCCAAAACTGGTATTTCTAGCAAAATTCTATTGTACTTTTCTAGTCAGCTATCACCTCTTTGAACACTTCTTACAATATTTCTAAGACCTTTTAGTGTATGTTGCTGTAGTGGAAGTAAATTAATCCTCTTTAAAAAGTAGAAAACGTAACAAAAAAGAAAGCATTAATGATGGTGTAAATAATTTTGATATGTGATAGGGTGAAACAGGAAAAAAAGTGAGCTACTATATAAACTGGATCTAAGTAGCTATTTATATTTACAGTACTCTTGAGAACCCACTCAATTTATGTGAAATGTCAGTGCTCCTGGTTACTTACACACTGCAGTAATTTAAATTGCCTAGATGCACTAACATGTCAGCTATTTACTGCTTCAATACAACTACTATAAATGTCCTATATCTGAAGAGAATTACAATAATGGCACTTTATTTTTTGTGCTGATACCACTAAAAATTCAATTTTTTCACTAAATATTTCCAGTTTTAATTTTTAAAATATATCAAAAAATTAGGTCTTGGGGTTTTTTTCTGTTGCACTAGGAATAAGTAGTATCAACTGAAGTCTGTACTTGGATGAGTAAGTTGAAGAAGAAGCAAACTATTTCATAAATAAAGCAGTTGAATTAATGTTATTAAGGTGACCTGCCTAGTGGATGACAGAAGGGCTGTGGATGTTGTCTACCTAGACCTGAGTAAATCCTTTGACACTTTCCCCCAGCTTTCTCCTGGAGAAACTGGATGCTCATGGCTTGGATGGGTGCACTGATTGCTGTGTAAGAAACTGGATGGATGTCCCAGGGAGTGGTGGTGAATGGAGTTAAATGCAGCTGGCAGCCAATCACTGGTAGTGTTCCCCAGGGCTCAGTATTTGGGTCAGTCCTGATTAATATCTTTATTGATGATTGGGACAAGGGGATTGAGTGCACCCTCAATCAGTTTGCAGATGACACCAAGGTAGACAGGAATGTTGACCAGGTGGAGGGCAGGAAAGCTCTGCAGTGGGATCTGGACAGGCTGGATCGATGGGCAAGTCCAATTGTATGAGCTTCAACAAGACCAAGTGCCAGGTGCTGCATTTGGATCACAACAACCCCAGGGAGTGCTACAGGCTGGAGTAAGAGTGGCTGGAAAACTGCCTGCCAAAAAATGACCTGTGGGTGCTGGTCAACATGAATGGCTGAACATTAACCAGAAGTGAGCCCAGGTGGCCAAGAAGGCCAATGGATGGCATCCTGGTATCAGCAATAGTGTGGCCAGCAGGACCAGGGCAGTGATCATGCCCCTGTACTTGGCACTGGTGAGGCTACACCTTAAGTGCTGCACTCAGTTCTGAGCCCCTCACTGAGAGGAAGTTATTGACGTGCTGGAGTGGAACCAGAGAAGGGCAAAAAAGCTGGGGAAGGGTTTGCAGCACAAGTTCCATGGGGAGCCGCTGAAGGAGCTGGGCTCATTTAGCCTGAAGAAAAGGAGGCTCAAGAGAGACCTTATTGCTCTTTACAGCTACCAAAAGGGGATTGTGGTGAGGTGAAGGTCAGTCTTTTCTCCGAGGTAATAAGTGACAGGATGAGAGCAAATGGCCTTAAGTTGCACCAGGGAAGGTTTAGATTGGATATTAGGAAAAAATTCTTCACTAGAAGGTGGTAAGGCATTGGAATAGGCTGTCAGATAAGTGGTTGAAATCACCATCCCTGGAATAGTTCAAAAGGCACATGGATGTGGCACTTGAGGATATGGTGTAGTGGTTGGCTTGGCAGTGCTATGTTAATGGTTGGACTTGGTGATCTTAAAGATCTTTTCCAACCTTAGTGGTTCTGTTGTCTTTTGAATCCAAATCATAGAATCATTTAGGTTAGAAAAGATTTTTAAAATCACGGAGTCCAACCATTAACCTAATACTGCCACGCCCACCACTTAAACCGTGTTCCTAAGCAACATATCCATATGTCTTTCAAATACCTCCAGGGATGGTGACTCCACCACTTCTCTGGACAACATGTTCCAATGCTTGACAACCTTTCAGTAGAGAAAAGTTTTCATAATATGCAAGCTAAACCTCCCCTGGTGTCACTTGAAACCATTTTTCAAACTACAGTTTAGTATTAACACTATATTCTGAATGTGTGAACATGTATTTGTGTGCACATAAACTGATGAGATAATGCATGAGCAATAGTCTGTTGGAAGCAATAGGACAAAGTAGTTGAGCCACGTGATTGTTTCTGGCGTTATCTATAATTCTTGTATGTTGGAATGTTCATTACATATCAGAGAACAATAAACCATACAGTTACGTCATATAATTTGACACAGTTTGAAATTATTTGCAGTTCCTGCTTAGGGGATAAATTGCATCAAAGTGAAAAGGTGAAAAAGGTGGTCCTCACTGATACATGTCCTTTTTGTCCTTATTCCAGGATCAGTAAGGCAGCTTTATGCTAATGAGGAATTCCCGCAGAAAGGAGGAATTCTTCACCTGGCACCTTAGTTGTGTTTGCCAGCAAGAGAGCTCAATTGGTAATAAGCAATCTTTAATATTCTTGTGCTTAGTCTGGTATGAGGGGGTTGGGTTGTTGTATGTTGTAAGATGCATATGAAAAGTAACAGTTTGTCATGACAGGGAAGATCTTCAGAATATAAATTATAGAGGAAGTAGCTGAATGAGACAATAGGAATAGTTACTACAGTGGTGATGGTTGCTTTATATTGAGCACATACAATTAAATCATGTTTTACACAGTGAGGTAAGAATCAATTTCTGGCTCTGTTCAGATGCTGACCTTTTCTTTCTTCGGTTTGATTATGGGAGATTGATTTGAACACATTTTCGTTCTGAATCCAAATTAATCTCTGCTTACAATTAAAATGCAATTTTCTCAAGTTGCGTATGCAGTCAGATTTTTAACTGTGTCCTTTCGTTGTTGTCCTTATCCTACTTTATTTGTTCTTCTATACTTATCTTCTCTAACCATAAAGTAGATTACAGAACCCTTAGGTCAGGGATCGTGACTTCCAGCACTCCCTAGTAGAGGAACAGAATTAAACCTCTGGTCTGTGAGGCTATCATAATAGTTTGTCTTCATCTCTTGCTAGTACCTTAACTTAGCACATGCTGTTACACTATAGTATTTATAAAACTAATCTTTGTTAGCAATAGGAAATGATGACTTAAAGCAGAGAGATGCTACAGAAATCATAGCTTCTTTATTTCAGGATAGAATTGATGGTCATTAATTGAGTCTTCTTGAAGGCATAGTCTAGTCTTTGCTAGATGAGACTGACTACCTTCTCAAACCTAGAAACAGGATTTTTTCTTGAAATGAGGTTTTGTCTGCCTGCATTTTTTGAGAAGGTCCATGATTCTGTGCAGATTCAGGAAATGCCATCTATCCTAAAAGTCTGGGCTGCATAATGTTCTTTGCAACTTGGCAGGAATTGTTCTCTGATCTCAGAAACATGTATTATGAATACAGCTTCCAGTTAATTGTCCTTTATAAGACTTTATTTCTCCAATTATGCAGCCACTCTCCCTCTTAAACTGTAGTAAGCTTTGCCCTTGTATCTGATTAAGTTCTTATTAGAACAGAATACCTGTCTTAGCATTGGGCTGATAGATAGGAGATTGGAAGAAAGGGATTGCAGATACAACAAATACAGAAAGCAGTCATAGTGAATGTTATCTAGTTGCATGCGAGAGGACTCACCTGCTTAGTATAGATATGTAAAAGCTGAATGTCAGGCCAGAGCAAGCGATTGTAGCATTTCTTTAAATGTAATGGAAGGAAACAGGCAAATCCAAGGCCTGGATTGGACACCTGTCTCAACCTGGAATAAATTGTTCTTTCGCTCTGTCAGTTTCTCTCCCCTGAATATAATGGGAGCCTGGGGTTAGTCGGGAGGAGGTTTGTAGACAGAGATCTTTTATTAGACCCATTGCTGTAAGTTGGAAAAGTCAGATGAGCTTTTGGGCATATGAGCTCTTCTTCAGATCTGAAATAGGAGCAGCAGACTTCAAAGTTAATTATAAACCCTTTTCTGCGTATGTCCTTACAGCATCATAGTTACAGCAAAGCACCACAGAGATCACTATCTCGGATTTAGGCATCTCATTTTTAGCCAATAAAATGAAGCCAGAGGAACCAAGCATGAGGTGCCTATTGGGAGTTTGAGGACTTGCATTTCACATGACAGATTCTTCCTCAGGATGCTCCCTCCAGTCATGAGCTGTGAACCAGCCCAGAGGAATGGCAGCCTCTCCTGCTGGTGAGATGCCCCTCTGTAATTGCGCTCTGTGCTTGGCTTCTTACTGCTTGTGTGTTCACTTGAGGTCTTACATCACATGCTCCTTGTGCAGCCAAGGGCTGCCAAATAATACGCCTGTTAGATTTTTCCAGTCATTTGGAAAAAGTAACTTTCTCTATGCTATATATCTTTGCAGTACAAGTCTTGTGGTAAGGTTGGAAGTTTGAACATATTCTCAGCTTTTCCTTATCTACAGTTTGGATATGTTACTAGAAAGAAAAGGATCTGGGATTATGTCACTTTTCCTCAGTACCTAAGGAGAAGTTGTTCTGTTGCTCTCCCTGCCACCCCCACAGACTCCTGCTGCAGTTCCAACGAGGACTGAGCTGCTCACAAGCTCTGTAGTGGGCACCACAGCATCAGGGTTTCCCCTGATGCCTTTGCTTATTTTGGAACTCCTTGCACTGCTGGTGACTCGGTGCCACGGTCTCTTTAACAGGGTTTGAAAACTTGCTTATCTTAGTGTTCAGTCTCTGTTTCCTAAAAGACTGTGTCATCCTTTGATGTTTTCTCCCTGCATCAGCATCTCACCCTTTTTACCCTGAGCTGCCTGACTCACTGAGAAACCTCCTGGTATTGACTTGCTCTGATGCAACTGCTCTTCTGCAATGGAGATTTGCCAGCTCTGGCCTCGGCCCAGCACTGGGTATTTCTTGTTTCCTCAGAGGAACGATTGCTTTAAATAAAGAAGGACAGATGCAAAGCTTGTTTTGTAAAGCATAGCAGAAGCTTCTATTACCGCAAATTGCCTTTTCCACTGGGCATACTTGAATTTTAATTCAGGTGGTTCAATTCACTAATTCATGTGATTGAAATGACTTTTATCAATTATCTTTCAATGGAGTAATGCACTAGTTCAGTAAAAGCTTTCTAGCTGAAGTGGATTCTTAATTCATTTAAATTGCATGCTCATTTATTATTCAGATGCTGGTTTGCCAGGGGCTATCATAGCAATCTGAACACTTGGTTTGTCATGCTTTCAGAAAGCATTAATATTTTTTGCTATCCTTGATTTATCTCTGGTATCACCAGTATTTCAAAAGGAGGCCTTAAAGATCTAATTACTAGCTTGAATTTTTGCCCTTTATTGGTTTAATTAGCAGTAAGTACTTTATAAATGCATAGAAGAGCTTTAAAGAGTGAGGACAAAAATAAGGTGGGTAAACAAGGGATACCTTGTTAATTTAAGGTACTTGTCCAGTATCATTAAAATTATCTAAGAGAGAGCTCAGAATGAAATACAAGCTATTGAATTTCAGTGATCTTGTATTTTCAGGCTAATTCGAGCAAAAATTTTAGCAGCATCTCCCCAAGGAAATCAATATACACAATTCTTATCTAACCCAGCTCACTGGTGCAGGATTCTCAGAGTTCAGCTTGCATGAAAGCTGGCAGCCAGTTAAAATGAAGAAAACAATTTCTTGTTCCCATGGCAGGCAAGGCTGCAGGGTGGGCTCTGCTGTAAAGGCCACAGCATGAGCTGCACACACTGAGTTTGCTTTTTAAAATGCTCTGATCCTCAGATTACGACTGTGCTGAAATCCCATCCAGTTTCACTCATCATTTTGCAGAATGAGAATTTGAGTTGTGAATATACTTAATGCTATTCTCATAATAATTTTTTATGAAAAGCTAAATAGCACCCCAGTATGACCTTGAACTTGGCAAGCTTCGGTAAAGATAGCAGTAATTACCATCTAAAATTAAAAAGCTGGGAAGTATTTTTTAAATTTTTATTTGTTTGTCACAATGTCTGTTTGAAATAGAGCTAAAAAGAGATCCTGGTCAAGCCATCTCAGTAACTTTGCTGATGAAAAGGAGTTTCTTGTCTTCCTAGGGAAAGATACCTGTTTTACACTGTTCTCCTTTGAAGTTAAGATTGTGGAGAAAGATTGATTCAAATTTTAATTTTGTATATTACAAACATAAAGCAATCTTGCAGGCATGTAAAATTATGTTTTCTTGCAGGTGGTAGTAACTACTTTTGCTTTGGCATTTGATTATTGTTGTTATAATTGTTGATCTTAGTGATTTTGTTCATTCTTTGAATCTAAATGTCTTTTGTCAGATCTAAGCCTTTCCTAAGCTGTACAGGTGTAAATGGGTGTTTCTGAGTGCAAGTGGGTACTTGTTTGATTCAGCCCTTTCCTAACATTAATCCTAACATTGATGTCAGGTCCATTCCACATATTAGTGTAAAAAAAATGACAGAAGATGGAAACACTTCTGTTGTATATGTGACAAAACACCTAGGTTTGCCAAGGGCAAATTAAGGCTGACGGATATGCTCTTGTGGTGTTTTCTTAATTACAGTTGTCAACTAACTTTCTTGGCTAACAGCACAGAATTTGTGTGCTTCTAAGTAGACTCAGTATTCATTCAACTTAAAAAGCTAAAATGCCTTTTTGTTCGTGAAAGGTGTGTCTGTACCTCATTGTTTCATGGATACTCTCTAGGTGGTGAAAATTAGATGATGGCATCTGTAAAATATGTAGAGACCCTTGAAAATAGTCACTGTCCTTTAAACCAGAATTCCATCATAATCATGGCAGGTCTGTAGGGGAAAAAAAAGGTTGTTTTTCTTCTCGTTCATGCAAGTTCAAAAGAAAAAAATCCAAGGGTTTTTTTTTCATCTGAAAGTGAGACTATTACTGCTACAAACAGGTATTATAATATGTCATTAATTTGCCTCTTAGTAAGAATCTATTAATGTTAAAGAATAAAACTGTAGAAAATTGCAGCATACAGATCTTTTACTTATAATTATTAGGAACTATTTCATCTAATATCTATTGTCTGTATTCCTGAAAGAGGCTTAGATCCTGATGTATTTGTCATCATATGTGAGGAGTGACAGCACCAAGATTTAATTTTCAGTGTACGAACTGGCTAAGAAGTCTGTTCATACCTTTGCAGTGCATTTTCTGCAAAGAGGAGTTAACCTTCTTCTAATCATTGTAGGCAAGGCCTTAAGAGACCTGATTCCTCAGAAGGCTGCATGTTTGATATTAATAGAGCTTTCCTTGTTGGTTTTTAAAGGGATCTCACTGTTGAAAGTAAATAAATTGGGAGAATAATCACCAAGAGCTAAATTAGTATTCAAGAAATATTATTAGTGCTACAGTAATGATGTTTCCAAATGAAAACTGAGATTTTGAGTCTTCACAGATGATTTTATATGGTGATAGTACCAATAAAATATAACTGGATTTAATTCTTAGGAAATATTTAAATAATTGTTGCTTCTTTTCCTCCACTAATCCTTTCACCCATGCAACAGGAACATGAGCACCTCTGCATCATTGTTGTTACTGTCTGTTCACTTCTGAAAGAGGTCAGTCGACATGTCAGCATCTTAAACATCCTCTAGAGGGTGACTGGCTGGATGCAAGAGGGCAGAGCTCTAGCCAGTTGCAGTTGTGGCTCCTGGCTGGTGAAGAAAGTCCATATGTCTACAACAGACTTTCCTTTCATTGCTTAATTTTTATCAAGATGTGGTAATCTCACTGAGGATATGTTGTTCCCCAAAACCAGGTAGCTGAGGAGTTCCAGAGTTACAGTTCTGAATGCAACAAAAAGAAGAAGAGAAGCACAGATTTGGCAAATATAGAGCCTCACAAACTTGGTCAACTGGTGTCTCAGCTGTAGCTCCCAGTGCTCTCTCTATACCTTGCATCAATTATCCAAGCCTTTGCTGTTCCAGCTTGCAGAGTTGAGCTTGTCCCCCTTGGTCATCCTCCTGAATGCTGGCAAAAGGCTACCCCAGTACTCTGCTGTGGTAGCAGGTGCCATTCCAGATGTGATGTTTTTGGGGTCACCAGGAGAATGAAATGAGTGAGCTGCTCTTAACCAAATAAGGGTGTGTGGTGGCTTCAGCACAGACAGTAAGTACAAAGGGCATGTACAGTGAAAAACATTGCAGGATGGTTTTCCCCTTTTTCTTTCAGACCTTCTTTTCACAGACCTACAACCTGGCTCATGCCCTTCTATAAGGCTGGTCACTATGTGGGGCTCCCAGAGCTGAAGGAACAGCTGTAGTTTAGTTCCATGTTGAAATGTGCTGTACAGAAGCAGAGACTTTTCAAAGCTGAGATCTAAATGACTTAATTTGCTAAATAACCATTCTTTAAAATGCTCTGCAACAGTGAATGGTGTTACATGTGTTACACCAGACTGCTCAGGGCTCAGCTTTACTGCATTGTTGCTTTTTCTCCCGGTCTGTTATTGGTCTGACTTTTGTCTCAAATGAGGCAAAGTCGAGGACTTCATACATTGTTTGAGTTGGTTACCTATGTAGCTTTATGTGTGCGTTTATGGGTGTAGATATATGTATAGGCAGTGCACAAAAATGTATTCATCCACAGTAACAGGTGGTACTGGCAACACCTGTTGCTGGGGTCACTCAACACTCCAGTATTAAACCCCTAATTTTAGTTGCTTATAACTTTTGTCAAACTTAAACATTTGTGTTGAAATGTTATGTGCCAGGTGTCTGCCTTAGGCTGATTTGGGGGAGGGGGTGTGGGGAGAGGAATTTATCAGCAAAACTGTTACTGCCAGTTCAGAGAGCAGAGGCCAGGGCACTGGTTTGCCTGTGCTGAAAAATGAGCTATTGCTGGTTGAGATGTTCCAGCAGCTTCCCTTGTCCAAAGCCGAAAATTGCCAGTGGAGACCCCCCTGCAGCTGGGCATGCTGTTTGCCAGCAAAATGGAAATTCACTGTTTTATTGAGAATGCACCTCTGTCTGGCTAAATTATAGGCCAGTGAAAATGCTTGGTGGATGTTTGTTGACAGCTGCCCACCAGGCTGCCTCCATCATGTCCATCTCCCAATAATGGTGCCACGCTGGTGACTCTTTGGACACAAGATGCCTGTGAAGCAGCAGAGTAGCCGTGGAGTCTGAGCATGGAGCATGTCAGGCTGCTGCAGGCAGCACCAGTCTGCAGAGCAAATCCAGGCAGCTCAGCTTCTGCTTACACAGTGTGAATAAATAGGAGGGAACAGCTGGCCGGAATCCAGAGGAACTGGTGGTGTAGGAATAGAGTGATGGGCTGAGAGCGGTAAGAGTGAAGGACAACAGGGTTTTGAGAACTGTATGAGGAGAAATGCTGAGGAGGCAGATCAGTGTGACAGGGCAGAGAGACTGGGAAGGGATGGAGCACAGCTCCTGCTAGTCCATGACCACAGGATTTCTGTGATCCCTGTTTTACCAGCTGGAATGTTCCACTAATGATATATTGCAGCTTCTCAAATGGTTGATCTACACAGGAACCTACTAAGAAACACTTAGACGTTTGTATGGTTTTTATCTGATGCTCTTTCAGAAAGCAGAGTTGTTCAATTCACTTCTGATTAAAAGAAATATCAATATTTTCATTCTTCTTTTTTTTTTTCAGTATTTCTTAGCCTTCACATGCAAAACCTGCACTTCAAGGATTACTATGTGTGTGTGCAAATCCCCAAATACTGTATAACCTTGCTTTGGAATCTGTGCAACATTTGTAGCTCACAGTGTGCAAAGTCATACTAGTAAGGCAGTTGTAGATACCAAAGTGGGCTGTGGTTTCATCTAGGCTGAGAGAACATTTGAACAGACTGCTCATATTACTTTTGAATCTTGTCCTTTCATGATCATTATGGGAATTAGAAACAAACTGCCTGTTTCAAAATATTCTGTTTCATATTACTTAGCATTTTCCCATAAAAATGTGAAGAAGTGCCACAGAGAATCTGATCAAAGTTTAAATTCAGTTTGTTATTCAATGATGATTTTTTTTTATTATAGGCAAAGCCTCAGCCAAGAAACTGACAAAAAAGGTAAGCAAAATGTTCCTTTCCTTCTTCAAAAGAACTTGCATTCTTTCTGTTACTGAAGTGATTAAGTCTCTTTCAAAACTGGCTTTATATTTTCTTGTTTGTGTCTTTGAAGGAGGTAGATGCTGCACTGCTGTATGTTGCCAAAGCTAAACCAGGACCGACCTTTTTTAGAGACCTTGGTGATAAAGGTAATGAGCACTTTTGATACTGAAAAATAGTATCTTGCTTTTTATCTCATTATATGGTATGAATTGAATGTATTTTTAAAGACATGGATTTAACTTCATCCCTATCTAGCCAGTAGCTGCCTCCTTGGCAAATCTCTCAGTTATGCAAGAGAGTAAAGAGGCAGGGCTGGGAATTGAAAGCCGCCTGAGGTGCAGGAGGAAACATGAAAGAAACTGAAAAACCTACTTGGAGAAGAGAAAGGGGCTAAGAGGGATAACTTCAGCACAAAATGGCCTTTTAAGACTTGTTAAGAAGCTGCCGTTTCACTATATAACTTGGATGCATGGAAACTAAGACTAAAAATAAAATTTGTATCCAGTTATGTAAAGAGGCATCCCTGATTCCGAAAGCAGTTGAACTTAATTCTCCCTCTTGAGGAGCTCTGTGACCCTTTGCAGCACTGATGTGCTTTGATTGCTTTTCACCCAGCATTTCTGCCGTACACTGGAAAACTCTGAGAGCTGGGATATTGTTTGTGTAACAACAGGGAATTAAAGAACACCAAATAAACATCTCATTAGCATAAATTAATTGAAGGGGGAAAACAAACAAGAGGATCAAGGAAACCAAATAGAAGAGTAATTAACCATTTCACCAGTAACAAAGACCAAAATCCCCAAACTAATGAGAAAGGCTGACAGTGCTTATTCACAAACTTTCTGTATTGTACAGTCCAGCCTGAACCCCTTATTCCATGGATGTTTCTGGAAAATAAAGTTGCCGTTGCACTGCTGCAGTTCCTTGGCAGGCCTGAGCCATGCTCTCTCCATGCACAGCAGATCCCCAGACAGAGCTGGCAGCTTGTGCCTAGAGAGCAGCCCTCAGTCTCAGCCTGCAGCATTTCCCCTACCCTTCAGCCTCGTGGCCCCTTCTGCCTGCCTTCATTTCTTGTATCCTTGCGCAGGCGTGGAGGTGGCTCCAGCTGGTTGCCTTGCTTGAAAGCCCCAGCATACCCTAGCAGCCCTGAAACATCTCTGAATAAGCTAAACATTTTTTCCCTATCCTATGGAAGGCTAGATTTTGTATTGAATAGTCATTCCCTGCCTACGGCCATCCCAGAATCTGGTTTAAAGTATTCCCAGTCTTTAAGTCTTGGATGTTGTCTTGCTGTACCTTCTTTTTTAGAGGCTTTGTAGTGATGGACACTTCAAATTCCCAGAGCACACTGCCTGTGAAAACTGGGAATCCACCAAGAGAAACTGAAAACATAGCAAATCAGCACAGTCTTCTTTATTGCACCTCTCCCAGCTGAGTGCTTGGCGCAAAGTGAGCTCGGTGATATGCACAGCCTGGCATCTTCTGCATTCTGGCAAGGACCTCCCCTTGCTTAGCACTGTGTGTCTGTATACTCTGTCCTTCAGAGGTCGGGTGGGAGTTTGAGATGATGTAGGAACATTCAGTAGAGTCATCCATATGTCCCCACAACACACAGAGTTTTTATGGGTTTTGATCATCATGTCGGTTTAGTGACTTTGATGCTTTTGATTTGAGATGCATTATTATCACAGTTTAAAAATTAAAATATTTATACTTTTACAAGTACCAGAATAATGAATCTACCCCTGTCCCACTGTTTAGCTGAGGTTGTTTTAACTACCTTCAAATTGTTATTTAAATGTCAAGGAGAAGGAAAACTGTCATCAGTCCAGTTTGCAAAACATAATGCTAGCAAATTCTGCCTTCTAGTGGTCAGTTTTAAAATTCATGTCATATTTTGTGGGTATACTTATGATTTATTCAGCATTAAGAATATAGTACTGTCAGTGTTTGCTGTAAAGTTTGAGGATACAGATTTCTAGGGAGGGATAGGGAAAGTTTCTTTAGCGTTAGAAAATGACAGTATTTTGCCAATGCTAACTGCAAATACTTGGCTGCAAGTATGCCGAGTCATTTAACAGTATGTGAAGCTTTTATCTCTTAAATTTTATTTGGATAGGAATATAATTTTCAGTGGAATGTCTTATTTTGGGTTTTTTTAATTTGCTGCATTATTTGTTTCAATTTGAGTAACTTTGTAATGATCACTGTAGAATTAAAAAGAAAATTACCAAAGTATTTAAATTACTTTATGGATGAGGTAAATTTGCCATTCAATACAAGTAGTAAAAGGACAATGAAATTAAAATAAGATTTCCAATGGAAAATTTTCCACAAGTTAAAAAAATCATATGACAAATTATATTAGCACAATCAGTCCTCCAGAAAATATCAGGCAGGCTTTAAAGTGGATTTGCTTTAAAGCGCTGAGTCAGGTTTTAAAGAACAGTCCAGAGTAGTTTTATATCTTTTTATTATATTTACTTTTTTTACAAATTTCGCTATAGGGACTTTTCAGTCAGATTACAATAAGACGATGAAAACGCAGTCTCTGTCTCACCCCTGCCATTTCTTGCAAGGCTGCTCTTTCCAGCCCTCTGCAATTCAAATGCTTTTCCCTTGAGCCAGTAAGCAGGGTGTTGTCTTGAAACTGATCTTTCCTTTTCTTCACTTCCTACCATCTCAGTAAAAACTTTGCAGATGCTTTATGCAAAATTTTGTAAGGTACAACAATCCCCATCTAGCTCTATAGCTAAAACTCTCCGGGGGCTCAGTATTTTGTATGTCAGTTATTAAAACTTTTTTCCTTCTGTGACTGTAGCAAACATAATCTGCCATGTTAATATCCTTTCAAAGGCTTTGATAAATACATTTTTTTTCATAACTCGTTTGGGTGTATGGTCTCTTATTTTGTATCGCAGCACTGGGCCCTCCTTGTTCTGTTTTATTTAGCATAAGATGCTTGCATTCAACTTCCAGGTGTTCCTTAGACTATCTCTGTGCAGCACACCTCGAGGCAGCCAAGAGACTCCCACTTCTCCTTGGCCAGTGGTGTTGTCCTTCATTGCTTGATGGTTAAGTTTTCATTCTGTTTTGTGCTGACACCATTGCAGTCCATGACTGGGGGCTGGTTTCTATACAGACCTGATAACTTGCCTCCTTGACTTCCTTTATATTCTTCCCTTAGATATCCTTTTGCTGTGTCACACAAAACAGAATTTGGAGTCTTGATCACTGCCCATCACACTATTGACTTCATTTCCTTTCACCCGGTTTGTTTCTATTTTTTTTTTCATCTTATCTTATACTTAGGCATCTAAGCTAAAAAAAATGGGATAGGAGTTCTTTCTGTTTTATTTGATTTTGAATTTGTAGAAAACCTAGATATTTCATCAAGCAACACAACTCCCAAGTTTTGCAGCAATTCAAGTAATAGTTTGCATTCTTGCAGTGGCAGAAATGCTAAAACTTGTAAGCAAAACTAAGTCTCCGAGGTGAAATTATTTTTTATTTCCATAGTATGCTTGTACTACTATGCTCATTTATGCATGATTCGTGTTGGATAATAGGGTTAGTAGCCCTATTTTGATGGAGAGAAAAGCTGAAATATGGACTCAGATTGAGTTGGTGATAGGGTCAGTGTTATAGACCTGCCTTTAGCTAGGATTTGTTCTCTAATTTTCAGACTCTTGTGTTTAACAATTTAATATTTCTTAACTGGTACTTAAAAGTGTTAAGTCACTATCAGAGGTTAAATACAAATGCTGTTGTCTCTGCATAGTAATTTATCAGAAGTTAATTGTTTATCACTGAAGCTTAAGTGGATTCCTTATCTATCAATTAACTAAATATAAATTATAAAAATAATTTATCTTTGCACATATAGGCATGTTTGAACTTCGTTATTTTAAGCAGCTTCAGTATTATACAATGTTTAGCTCACAAGTTAAAAGTAGCTGAGTTATTTTGAAAAGTGATTTATAAAAAAGCCCTTTACATTTTTTTCTCCAAACATTATTGCGGGGCAGATGGTTCAGATTCTGTTGTTTAACCACCCTCATTATGCACTCTCTATCTTTAGCTTGTACACTCTATTTTGACGCTATCACATCTTTGTGTTTGTTCAGGCTTTTCACTTAAGGCGGTATTTCAAAAGAAAACACTGGAATTTTCCTTCAAAAGGGGGGAAAATACTTTCACCTTGTAGAAAGGACATGTTCCTATTTTAAAAAAAAAGAAGCCTCCTCTTGGCACTCAGCCCAGCAGTACTATCAGCACAATCTAGCAGTTTGGCAGCTTTTCGTGTTGCCATGTTCCCCTTGAGAATTAGAGGGAAGCTGTTCTCCGCCTTTGCGAGCCTGCCAAAGGAGGGAGGACTTTGATCCTTCAGGGTAATGTTAGAGTAGTTCTCCTCCCAGGTACTAAATGTGACAAAGCACATTTAATTTATTTGCCTTTTATATAAACATTGAATGTTTTCAGTGAGAATCTAAAGATTTAGTGTGGGCCTTTTATTAATACCAAATAAACCTTACTTTCTTGATTCGACATGAACATTGATGAGTCTCTGGTTTGGGAATTTTGCCTTCAGAGTACTAAAAACAGAAGTAAAAACTTTATTAAATTATAAAGTGGCTTACTTTAATAAATATATTCAATACTATGTCAAGCTACATTTTTTATATTTATAAGATTTGATCTTTCAAGTCTTTCTATGAGTTTTTGGGGGTTTTTTTGGAAGTAACTTTTTAACTCTTTTATTTCAGGGTTGATATCTTATGCAGAGTACCTATTTTTGTTGACGATCCTTACAAGTAAGTATTATATATTTAAAACACATAGATAGAAATACTCAGCTGCTAACATATTTCCAGGAACTTTTTTTCTGATACTTTTAGCTTCTAAATTTCTGCATAATCATCATGACCAGACTTCGCGAATGCAGATTTGGGCAGGGCTCTCCCCACATGGGTGTGCCCTTCCAGCCTGCACAGTGGATTTTTTAGGTGAGGCACAGCGTGTGGATAACTGGCCCCACCATTTCAGTCCTGAGGTCCATCTGCCACGGCCAAGCGAGCTTGGACAGTGACAGTGAAGTCCTCAGGACTAGAACCTACAGCCCCCGGTATTCCCAGGAGGTCTCGCATCCAAGTGCTAACCGGGGCTGACCCTGCTTGGCTTCCGAGATCTGACAGGATTGGGTGTCAGGGTGGCATTGCCATAGTTTCTGCATTAGAGTAAAATGTAAAAAAAGAAACAACCCCTACTATGTAGAGATTGATAATGCATTAATATGAATGCATATAACGTTGATTGATTGGAACTTATTTCTGTAGTGTCATCATTGGTCTGCATTGTAGTAAAATGTAAAATCTACTATATAGAGATTGATAATGCATTAATATAAATATTTTTGTTTTCAGATATGCAATTGATGCAACACATAAACAGCAGATTTGTCCAATGTCTTTTTGTTTGGCTTTTTTAATCCTTTTTCTTATCCTCTATTCCTGTTGACTTTATTTCCTCCAAATAATCTCACATGTATTTCTGCCCCTCCTCCTTTGTTTCCTTCCTTTTTCTCTATCAGATATTTTGGTACTTGGTTTTTCTGCAAACAGCAGGCATTTTTTGTTGTGCAGAGAAGTGATCTCGGATTTTCTGGGTTTCCTCACCCAGTGCCATGCTTGTTCTGATGAAGTGTAGGTGATGCTGAAAAATACCAAGATTTGAGATGTGTGAATGAACATTACACTGTGACACCCACAGACTAGTAGTGAAGTAGTTCATGTGCATGTCCATGGAATAGTTCATGTGTGCAGTCTTGTTTGACTGACTTATACAGGTCTAACATTTTCAGCAAGGGACAAAACCAGGCATTCTAGTTTTATTGTATCAGTAGATGGGGAAAGGAGAGAAGGAAGCAGTCACTTTCACCTGATGGACTGTAGATACTTGACCCTCATCACTTCTATGGCCATGAGGTCCATGGCAGAGGCATTAAAAAAATAGACAAACTTGGCTTGCACTGGAAATCCACCCTGTCACAGTGTAATATGAACAAATAATGTTGGTCTCCAGTTGAGTGGAGAGAGTATTTCCAGCCTTCCTGATAATGCACAGTTTAGGTAGGCCTTTTGCAGCTTACCTCATTTCTCAGCAGAACTGCATTAGTTCCTACTAACGCGGCATGAAGGATGAGTAATCTCTTAGAGAACTTCAGCTAGTACACAGTATTAAATTATCTATCTATCTATCTATCTATCTATCTATCTATCTATCTATCTATCTACATTAAGATAACCTCTTTAACATACAAATATGCTGCTTCAGCAGTGGTGTCTATCCCGTGCTACGCCCTGCTTGAACCCGAGCTATACCATGTGTTCAAGTGGCTTTTAAAATCAGAAATAAGTTAGAATACTGATTTAAAAATATTTGTTGCAACTCAAAAAAGGTGGGTTTATGTTAAAAGAGGACAACCATGACAGCCGAATTATAACTTCAGAAAAACACCTTAAAGTTGCAGAAATAGGTGCCAATGATTCTATTTCTTTAAAAATTTATGGCAGCTGAAAATGAACTCATGCTGAATTATTGGCTGAAACAATTAGAAAATTGAAGCAGTATCACAGCAAGTTGTTCCACTTCTCCAGACAATCAAGTAACATTATTTTTCACAGAATTTCTATAGAAATGTATTGAACTGCAAAAACAAGGCACCTTTTGATGCTGGATAAAAATGCAGTGCTAATGTTGCTGCTTTGGTTACACAGAGGGTTATCATAATGATCAATTTGAAAGCAAATGTCAACAAGTGTTAGTGCCTCTCTCTTTGCCTAACAAGTATCCCATGTCAGTCAGCCGCAAGTTACACAAGCTGGTTCTCTCACTAGTGAAAATTAATGTGAGATTTCTTAAAGCAGGCATTAATATTTCAAATACTTCTTCTAAGTCACCAACAGAGCAATAGGGAAGCAGGAAAAGAGTCATCAGACTCCTGGTTCCTGGACACTGCTGACAAGACCATGCTGCCTGTCATACAAAAGCAGTGTCTGTAACAACACTGAACTTGAAAATGTAATTTTGTGGCAGACAAAGGTTTTATTTTTTTGGCCCTGTGACCTTCTTTTCTCTTTTCTGCGTGCCTTGTATCATCGCTATCTTTTTTCTTCCAGTGCTGTATGGAATTTCATTTCTAGCAATAGGTTAATGGAGCCCTGTCTGGTGAAGAAATCCAGGAATTGAAGTTGTCACCTTTACTCAAAGCCTCATTTCAATTAGCCAGTCACACAAATTGACAGCTTGCTCAACACAGGAATAGCTGGAGAGGAAGCACCTAGGTCTAACCTGCACTCACAGCCAAGATGAAGCTCTTCTGTTCAGATTTTGGAATTTTGCCTGATTCTAATTAAATACAAATATATCTGTGGTAGTCTTTGAACTATGCTTATTTTACGAACACATACCTCTGGGGTTACATCATATCAGATAAGTATGTCATCTCTGTATAAGCAGCTTTAGGTCCTGTATTTTCAGTAACAGCTCTCTTATCTGAAAATTGGAACACAGATGGTATGAATTACTATTAAATACATCAATTACTTTTATTCTCTAAATATGTTATAGGATAGCCTTTTCTTGCTTTTGTACTAGTAACACAAATTTAGCGTGTGGCAGTTTTAGCCAGTTTTGATTTTTACAACCCAGTTGCTGGGGAAGGGCTCTGCTGTGCAGATTGCAATGGTATTTATAATATATCCCTGCATCACAAGATTGATTCACATAGAACGTTAGTTGACTGCTGAAGATGGAGTTATTTCTAAAATGTAAAAATAGTACTTTCTTTAACCATCTTGTTATGACTTAAAAGGAATGGGATATTTCTTCAGCTTGTTCCCTTTGCAGAAACATTCTTTAAAAAAAAAGCCAGACTTAAAACTTTACAGAATGGAACTAAAAGAATATATTTCCAAAAGCAAAACTCTGAAGGCATTAGAGTTTTTTAGCAATACTGCCCTCATGGGTCCAACATTGTTCTTGGAAACATGAATATATTCCAGAGACGGTAAGTCCATGGCTCTCATATTAATGCCTGACATGAGTGGATTGTGGAATTAATTCACCTGCCCCAGAAATTACTGGTTAAGAGCTTGCTACTGCAGTGAACTGTAACTACATTTTCAGCAGCATGCTGCTCCTGTGTGGGCTCGCTAATGAGTGAGGCTGCCTCCTGTAAGTGAAGACCAGGAAATCATGGGAAATTGCTCCAAATACACTGTGTTTTTATAGCAAGATTCAGAAGTCATTATATTTTTCTGTTGAAAAGAAACATCCACTCGGTGAAGGAAATGGAGGGTAAAATTGTGTAAAATTCCTGAGAAAAATCAGCTTGATGAGAGTCATACAAAACACGCTTTTGTCAAAAAAGCCTGGAAAGAGTAGTTTATTACATCTCAGTAATATTTGAGAACATTGTTCAGGGAGGAAGGAGAAAGGAAGGGAGAAAAGGCCTGGGGCTAACACAGCAGGAGCAGGAGCCAAGAGAGCTTGGCCACACTTACAACATCAGTCTGTCTGCAAGAGAAGACTGCAGATAGTGGCATATCATCATCTGTGCAGCAAGTACCTGAGGAGTACACTAGCTCTTTCACCCAGTTTGGGGATGGTTATTGGTTTCTTAAGGCAATTTCCACTCTTCTCACCTGAAAAGGAGCTCTAATAAACAAGCAAGAGCTAGACTGCAGAATTAGCGTGGAATTATGGAGACATCCATAGAGAGTATATTTAGGCCAGGACAGTAGGAGATACAGATGGACATTCATGGCTGTACTTAGGCACTGCTGGCATTTCCTACTTTCCCATTGCATTAATTATCTCTTGAAATGATAGTAAAAAGCTGTTTAAAAAGTTTGCTGATACTGAAAGAGGTATGTATGGTTCACTGGAAATACCATGCGTGTATGGAGAACTGAAGCATAGGCAATAATCATTTTGCAGTCATCATTCGTTTTGCAATCATTATTGGAGTACTAGTGTAAGCATCTCTGTGTGTATTTTCAATAAAGCTATTTTGCTATTTATTGCAGAACCCCAGACTGGACTTCAGATTGCCTTTAAAATGTTGGATACAGATGGCAATGAACGAGTTGAAAAAAAAGAATTCTTTAAGGTAGGTATATTTATATGTATATTCACTCTAAAGCATTTAAATAGATCCACTTTATATTTGCTAAATAAAGGTTGATTAAAATCATCAAGTCTATTTTTCAGTCCAATCTATGATCACATACTTATTAAAGTATTTTATATGAAAGAAGCACATACAAAGTGTTGCTATAGAAGTTCTTACCATATTTGAATCCACTTTTGTAAATGTTACCTTGAGTTGTATCTAAAAATCTGCTACTAGGAAGGCAGGGGTTTGTGTAGATCACTTAATCCCATGAGCTAATTTAAATAATAATCTGGAAGTCTTTTATTTCCTAAATACCTTGAATAATTTCTTTAATTCATCATCCTCCCTTATTTTTTATTAATTCTGTTTGCTGTTGCACAAGGGTTTTTACCAATTCACACTTTGAAGAGAAACTGCAGGTTTTTTCCCATATTTTATATAAACTATGATGGAGAAAGGCAGATGCTTAAAAAACACAGAAAATTTTGCCCTGATGTTTTAAAGAAGAGTAAACTTAATTATATAGCTTATTCAACTTCTAAATATTTAACAAGAGACTGTTAACTAAGTACTTATTGTCAAAAGTTGAATGCAGAATTAACAAGTGTAGTTTTTAACAGACTCCCTCAGCTTAATTCAGATCCTTCATTAATATTGGAGGTGACTGGACAGACAGTTTTATAAAAAGCTGACATGGCTACTACTACAATTCCAATTATTTTCTGTCACTAGGATAAAGTTAAAAGTGATCTTTAATGCACAGCTCTAGAGAACCATAGAATCTAAAACTTATAAAGTTGTACCTGTTGATAGAGAATTAAGCAAAAACTTATATAAGTGCACTTTCATAGCCTTAAACTCTGAATTAATGATACAAGAACTGTTGGCATGTGTTTTGCACTGATCACCATTTTTTCGGTGAATTGTCTCTTAACAAGGTTGATTGATGAGTCATACTTCAAATATATTATAAAATGTAAAAATACTTTTAGATTTAGTAGTACTCTTTGAAAATAATGCTTGTAATTAGATCATTTTCCAAGGCAGTTTTCCCAGAAGCCCCTAACTGAGCCTGCAGATCCCCTTGTCATGAGTTAATAACCTCAGCCAGCAGCCAAGCCCAAGCAGCCACTTGCTCACTGCCCCACCAGCAGGACTGGGGAGAGAATCAGAAGGGTAAAAGCCAGAAAACTCATGGATTGAGATAAAGAGTTCAATAGGGAAAACAAAAGGCAAACACACACGCAAAGCAAAACAAGGAATTAATTCCCTGCTTCCCATGGACAGCCAATTGTTACAGCCATCTCCAGGAGTGCAAGGCCCTATCATGGATAATGGTGACTTAGGAAGACAAAACGCTCTCATTCCAAATGTCCCCTCCTTCCTCTCCCCACATTATATATCGATCACGATGTCATACGGTCTGGAATATCCCTTTGGTCAGTTGGGGTCACCTGTCATGGCTGTCTCCCCCCAGCTTCCATGCACCGCAACATCCTTGCTACTGTGGCAGTATGAAAGGCAGAAAACGCCTTGGCTCTGTGTAAGCCCTACTCAGCATTAACAAAAACATCTCTATATTATCAATCCCGTGTTCAGCACAAATCCAGGACACAGTCCATCACCAACCACTGTGAAGAAAATTAGCTCTACCCCAGCCAAAACCAGCACAACCCTACACTTGCTTGTTGCTATGCAAAATCTTTTAATTTTGAAGAATTTGCTCTGTTAAAATGTTAGTTATTCTGCTGATTTGAAAGAAATCAAATTCTAGTAAAGCTTGTATTTTTAACCTACTAAACCTGGTGCAATCCCAGTGACTTGTTTATTAGACTAGCAGTGCCCTGATCACCCAAATATGTCTATTATGGCTGGATTATTCATCTACAAAACGATATGTTACAGAGGAAAGTAACTCCTTGAACACAAGTGAACGTGTTCAGCTTGTAGCACCTCTGCACCAAAATGCCATGTTAGCAGAGCTCCCTTTAAACAGCGACTGTGTCAGTTAAACAAATGAGGGGATTCATACAGAAGCACAGCACAGCTCTCTTGGGGAGGTGTGCAGTGTGTCATATATTTAATATCCATTATCCATTTCAGGTAATTCTAATTGAATCAGCCAGTATAAACAACAGAAGGTTATCCAATGTAGAGATGAAAACATTGTACAAATCATTAAAAATAATTTGATTTCTGTAGCAGTAATCCAGTTACATGAAAATTATTCTAGTTAGATAGATTGTTACTTTGCATTTCCTTTATGGGCTGTATTGATAAATTAATATAGAGTAGTAAAAAAGACCACATAAATTACTCTGCCCACTCACAAGTATCATTAAATTCAAAGTCCCACAGGATGAAAGTTAATCAGAAGATGAGTTTTCTTTCATAACTGTTTACTTACCATTTATAGAGGTGACTACTTTCAAGCAAAACTTTATTTTTCTAGATTGAATTTAAAAATAAAATCTTTGGAATGTAAGAACCTGGAAAAATGTATGTATGTTAATCTGTAGTTTAATGCTGTAGTTCTGCATGCATCCTAGAAAGCTTCTGGATGGCTAATAAAGTCATAAATTGTGTAGCTAATCTGTCGTTTGTCTTGTCCCAGTTGGCATCTTAGGAAAATACATTTGAACTATTCTTGGTTGTTTCCTCACTATATTTGACAATGATGTCAGGAAACATATGTAAAGAATGGGCAGTGGAAAAGCGTAGTGAAGAAACAGTAATTAGGAGTCAGTGCATGGAAGCAGGATACAATGGAAAAAGAAACGTCAGTGCTGCTTCATTCTCTTGCTTTGTGACCTCTTCTCCCTGCTTCCCATCCGTTATTAGACATCTATACATGTCTACATTATCTGTCGATCTAGACTGTAAATTCTTTGAGGTGAGAACATGCCTTTTTTTTTTTTGCAAAATGTCCGTCACTCTTGGAATTGTGTATATCTCAATTCTCACATGTTGCTGGATGAACAGGCGCAATATGTGTCAAGTGGATCATTTAGGAAAGTTGAGAAGGGTGACAAGCAGAGTCCTTAGGGCCTTGCCTGCAGCACATGATGGATATGGGCTGTTCAAACCTGTGTGGATCAGACACTGAAGGAGTTTGAGATGCAGAATTTCCCAGTGCTCTTTGCTAACATAAATGAATATTCAGGAAAGGAGATCTTGAATACAATCCCATGTTTTCAGCAATAGAGTTTGTCTTGTCCTCTATAGCCTTTCCATTTTTGTGCACATTTTCTTCACTTCAGTAGGAGTTAAAAGTCTCTCCCTTCACAGGGACACTGTTACTCTTTCTCCTCCCTATTTCTTTGTATTCAAATCAGTGTATTTCTGCTTCATTCATGTTTCAGTGGTAAACAGTCACAATACAAGAGACATCTCAGTAGGACCCGGAATGTTTGTTGCTTTGCCCTGCAACTCCAGGGTAAAGAAGATGAGGTAGAAATGGCATGTGCATAGATACTGGTTGCCATCCTTTCATCAGCCCCTGCCAGAGTGCAAAATCATTTCTCAGAGCCACATTATCTGCATCTTTGTGAGGACAGTGAGATACTTCTGTGAACTCTGCACTTCCAAGACATTCACTTGAGACTTGGTGGGGGGGATTTCCAGACACATAATAACCCATGCACATTAATCTGAGACCTCCCACCAAGAATAAGGCTACCAAAGTTCCCAAAATCCCCAGCAAGTAAGGAATTTCCCTAACTCTGTCCTGATTAAAGATGTCTAAGTAAAATTAATGACAGTTCAAAACTGTTAGGAATGGAGATAGAGAACCTCTGATGGCACATGCAAGAGCTATGTGATTTAAACTTTCTACATAGACTGTCTTATATGCTTGTCCTGGAGAGCAGATACCACAAAAACTCGTAGAGCTTCATCTGGAGCTGAATGAACCAGCACCCAACACTGAGCAGTTTGTGGTGGTTTGGTACAGGGCACTTCTGCAGTCCTGGAGCATCCACAAGTACTGATCTCAAACAACTGGAAATACAAAATCACCCCTTTTTTGAAGGCTGACATAGCCTTTCTGCCAGATCTTGTCTTGTTCAGAACAGATTACTTCCTAGTATGTCTTTAGTAAAGAGGCTTCAGTTGTGCATAATAGATCTCATTATCTTTGAATTAGCCGCTAGTATCTTGAGTGCTGAACAGATATAAATAATAAATACAATAATGTTATATGGAGAAGTCCATTTCTCCAGGGCAGAATTCTTCTCCCTCTGTGAGTAGTTGCTGCACTATGCTAGAAAAAAACTTCTGGAAATAGTTTCAAGTACTATAAAGATTTACATATAGTGTTAAGAAAACACTAAACTAAATCTTTTAGATCGCTTGTGAAAAAAATTACACTGTGTGTCTGTGGTCTTAAGTAGTCTCTGCAGATTTTTTTAAGAGTCCTTTAAAACTAAAATCCAAAAGAAAAAAATTTTCCCTTGTTTGAAAAGTATTTGCAGTTTTATTTCTTATGTGTGAGCAAAAGATGGATTTTCAAGTAAGAAAAAATGTGATCTTTCAATGAGAATATGGACATATAGTTGTGGTTTTATCCAGAGCTCTATAATGCTGTTTTGCTATGAAGAAATTCATAATGCATTTACTGTCCTAGTCAACTGTTTTGTAAATAATCAAAAATAAAAATAATTTGGAGGAACTTGGAAGAATGACTACTGGTTAATTGCCTTGTTTACAATATTTCTTTTGATAGATACTATCAGGACATGGCATTCAAAACTAAAAATAGAAAGTAACTATCCTGAGAAACTAAAAAACTTATGATCTTAAAAAAAAAAAAAAAACAACAAAAAACAAAACAGAAAAAAACCCAACCCAGAACAAGTGAATTAGTCAAAATCTGAAGGTCAAGGGGAAGACGTTTGGGAACACAAACAGCAGGTTTTCCCTTACTCAGTATTCACAAGCTCCTGTTGCTTCTCTGAACAAAATATAACAAATCAAAACAACAACAAAAAAAAAAAACCCTGAACACACAAATAACCCCAAAGAAACAAAAAACCACCAAAGCCTTAGGGAGAGATTTGAAAACTCTCCAGAATAATGGCTATGCAAATTTGGTAATGGATTTTTTCCCAGTTTTAGTGGGCAGGTTGAGTAATCACTCAGAAATGCTTGAGAAGCAAACCAGCAGCTTTGAAAACCCTGAGCTTCAAATGCATCTTTTCTAACGTCTTCAAATCCAGAGTGATCAGTGTAAGTCTTTATCTGTACCTGAAATGTATTAAGTCCCTTGTTCTTTCATTTTTGCTGTCCTTTTGAGGATTCATGCAAATGTCTGAAAGGTAGGTATACTTTGTGCTATATTAAATCGCTCATTCTTGTGACAGTGTTGACCTCTTGAGCTGAAATACAGTCAAAGAAACCTTGCAGCTCAGATAGACTGGAGGTACTGCAAATTAATTCACTTTCTATATTACCTTAAAGTTCTATCTGGGACATGGAAGTTATAGTTGTGAGTCATCACAGTAATTCTAGAAATCTTCTTCGCTAATACATTCAAGACTAATTTATTTTTCGGATGGAGGGGAAACTCAAACCACATTTTGCCTAATGCTGGTTCTGAAAAAAAATGTTTTCTTAATTAAATTATTCTTTATTGTCATTTGTATAGCACCTCATTTGAACACGTATGTTTTTCATGTCTAGAAGATCGTGTCTGTAGCAGAACTATGTAAACCTATCTAGAAGGACATCATGAAAATCAGGATAATTCTTATTTCCCAAATGATCCTTGATGTTATACCCCTGAATTTCAAAATCTTATGAAGTGAATGCTAAGCTTGTAGTGCAAGAAAATCTCTTCTAAAAATAGAGTAAGCGCCGGATTGCAAGAGATAGATTAATGTTCTGCTTGGCTTTATTAACCACAGTAGATAAGACGTTCCCAGGAAAAAGTGTGTCTGAATAGCAAGATGTCCTTAAGGATTTGCAAATATTTTGTCATGACTAGAGAACCTTGCAGAAATGTATAATTAAGAAAAGGTGCAATTAAAGCATGTTTCTGAAAAAGAAAACTCTTGTAAGATCACATTTGTAATTTTCCTGTTCTTTTTTCATGTTTCAACAAATACAGCTACAGAGAATCATTGGGAAGGAAGATGATTTGAAAGGAGCTGGAAACGAAACAGTACTTCGGGTATGAAACAGAGATATACTTTTCTTTACAAAAGCACTGTCATGTTTCCTGTGAACTTTTTTTCAGAGTTTTTAGATAAGCATATAAGCATCAGTATTTAGTGCTTTAATTAAATGAAGAAGCATAACGTGTCAGCTACTTTCTAACTGGGAAAGAAAAATGTCACTTCTGAACCATCTGAGGAAATATTTTAAGCAATGTATTTCATGACTGCATAGTCACTTGGTTATTTAGTTTCTATGAACCTCTGTTTCAAAGTTAACTCTTCCATTTATGAAAAACTAAGAAAAAACTCGATATTGCCGTATGAGAATAGAAGGCTTTCCAAAAGGAAGTTGATAGCTTGAACTGCTAAGATGCTGCTGTTGCAATAATACCAACTTATTCTGAGTTGGTCTGGAATGTGATTACTGAGATGTCACTTAAATGACAAAGGCAAGGATTACTTTAGATAAGTCCACTTCCAGAAAGAGATGGTGTAGATGCAGACCAGAAGAAACAAATTTAAGAGTGTGATCTTCCAACTGAGAAAGAGGTTATATTGTTTTGCAAATGGTAAATGCATCTCATTAGTGCAAGGGACAGGTAAATTCCTGTTCTCTTCTGTCTTTCCCTGAATCCAGCCATGTGCAACCTGCCTTCTTCCCAGGCAGAGTCTTTGCCAGCTGCCATCTCTTCTTTAGCCTGTAGTCAGCACAGACAAGATACTCTGTAGCCTATGTGAGACTGAGTGAGACTGAAAAAAGAGGAAGTCCTGAATATACTGAAAACACCTCCAAAGAAGCTGATGAACCACATTATGTGCAATAGGACAACAGGAAACAGCCTCAAGTTGCAGCGGGGAAGGTTTAGATTGGATATTAGGAAAAACATTTTCACTGAAGGGGTGGTCAAGCATTGGAACAGGCTGCCCAGGGAAGCAGTGGAATTGCTGTCCTTGAAAATGTTCAAAAACCATGTAGATGTGGTGCTTAGAGACATGATTTGGTGGTGGACTTGGCAGTGCTGGGTTAGTGGTTGGACTATGATTCTAAGAAGGGGGAGAGTACAGATGGATCATCTCCATCTATTACTATAAGATGCTGCTTACGTCAGCAGCACTGTTTTTGTTGCATGCTTAAATTGGATGATGTAGCTGAAGGATATTTTTCTCACCACAAACTTGCCTTCAGTTGTAAACTTTCAGTTTACATTAGGCATGAGGCAGCAATTGCTCATGTCTGAAGCATTCAATAAGGAATTTATACAGGGCTCTGCTTTGTAAACCTATCATGCATCAGCAGCTTCTTCAAAGACTTGCTCATGTTTACTTTTCCACCTGCCTGGGGAAAAAGTGGAAGTGGCAGTATTGCCAACACCTTTAATATTTATTAGGCATTAACTGTCTTCTGGTACACAAAAATGTGTATTCAAAGTTCAGTTAAAAATTGTTTGATTGACTAACAACCATCTCCTTTCTTGAATCTTTTCATCAGTCACCAGATTAAAATAGCTAGGATTAATAGGGTTGTTGCTCCTCAAAACCTATTTCAATTGAGACTTAACTGCCATGACAGTGAAAGAAAAAGGATCTTTATTCTGCATGAATGCACAGCTACAGTATAAAATTTCCAGAGAAACTTTGATACAGTTGGACAGATTAGTTATAAACACATAAGGTTATTGTCAGCTAATTAAATACCTGAGCTGGAGTGTCTCTGTTTTTGTCTTGCTTCGAATTTTGTCTTCAGAATTCTCCATTCAGAAAAATATGAAGTTATTGTAACCAGAAAATATTATTTAATACAGGTTCTTAGAAGAGTATCAATAGAATTATAGTATGAAAGAAGAATCAAATAGCTGTGGGGAGTACATCTAACTTGAAATTCTTCTTGTCTCTAGAATTCTACTTGGGAAAATCCAAATTATCACATTGCTTCCATTTTTTATTTTCTTTCCTGTCTCAGTCTGCCACAAAAATTGATTAGATTTGTAAGCAGTGAATATGAATATACAGTGTCGTCAGTAGACATGTTTTTACCCTTTATTTTTAATAATTATGGCAGCCATAGTATTCCTCTTAATAAAAACAGATGAAGCATAAAAATACAGGGTTTAAGTTGGCTGTGTTTTCTGAAAGTTGATACACTGCAATGGAATTTTTATGTTTGGGATAGTTCTTTATTTCCACAATACTTTGAAAATTTGCATAAGAGTCTGGTGTTTTTTCAGAGTAAATCCAGTCTCTGATACCACCAGATGGGAAAAGTCACCAACTTAGGAAAATACAGTTTAAATGGTAGCCTGCAACTTTATTTAATCAGCGAGTATATCCAGGTGTGTTCCCTGTACAGTGTAAACAAAGGTCCCAGTCATTTATTAACTGTATGGAGATACCATTTAATACTCATACTGTATTCAGAAAAGAGAAAGCAGTTTGCTGTGCTCCCAGGGTGCTTGTCTCTCTGCCTTTTTTGCCTTTGACTTACACACCTAAAATTCAAATTTTCACCACTTAGTAATGGCCCTTGAATGGGATTGCAGTGGACATGGTTATCCAGATACATGTATTTCAATTGAGGGCTTTTCTTTTCCCAATATTATAATTGATGCTGGAAGAAAAGCAAAAAAATGTGCCCAGCCTTACTGGCCCTATCTTTTGGGAAGTTGCGTGCTGAGTTTTGCAGAGCAGCAATCTGATTTACTCATAGCAGAGGTGCTCACACAGTGAAGGAGAGCTGCAAGCACACTGAAAAGACTGGAACCTGGTTCTTTCTGACTCAGCTGGAGAAAATGGTGCAGAAGTCAACAGGGTCAGTGACTGCCTCACCCCACCCACCTTCCCATAGGTCAAAGGAAGTGCTCCAGCTGGCTTCCTAGCAGAACTGTTGTTGATATGAAACATCCAGCTGAACGTGTGAGCATGGTTCATGGAAGAGGAGAGCCAAGCGCCCTGCCTGGAAGTGGTCTAGATTATAGCAGGAAAGTGCACGAGCTGGAAGATTTTGGTGTATTTTGGAAAGGTGTTGCCCAGTGAACAGCCCCCGTTGCTTTTGTGTTGCTGCCCTGAGTTCCTTTCCAGGCTGCTCCAGCTTTAGTGTTCTGGTAGGGAAAGCAGTGCCAATGACTGCAGATATCGACTGTGCAGCACAGTCATCTCAGTCAGGGACTTTGATCTTGGGCCCTTCAATTTAGATTAATGAGTTATCAAGTACTTTCAATACCTCTCATTTAATACGCTTTATGTAATTGGTAAGCTTATAAGTTAATTTTAGCTATTGTTAAAAAAGGAATGACAGTGCAGAATGTTCTGTATTCGTTCTTGAAATTAAATTAATGTTAGGAAATACATGCATTGTCTCATTTTCAAATGATTAAACATATGCTTATAGATTCCATGATGAACACATTTTCACACATTTTCATACTTGGTATGAAAAGTATGGTTGTGGGTTTTTTAAAAATTTACTTAGTAATTGGAGACACAGCTATTAATCTTACTTGGACAGAAAGTTTTTGAACTAAAATTGAGTCTGACTATAAGCAGTATACTTTTAGACCCAGACATGAATTATTTTCTATTATTTGTGTATCAGTTGTTTTAACCTCTTTCTTTTTAAATTTTTTTCCTGTGGTTCTAGAAGAGGTCAATGAGATTAGTCATTCAAACCTTTATCACTGCTTACCTGGTAAGGACAAGGTTTTACACTTGGACCTTCAGACATTGCAGTATTGTGATGCATCTCCTCAGCCACAGGGACTGTGCAGGTCTTCAGAACTTGCCCATCTGCTCCCTAGAATCTCTGGTTTGATTAACATTTTCTACCCAGACCTTCCAAGTCTGCATAGCCTTGGGCCCAGTGGAACTAAAGACTGCCTGAAACTGAGGGCAGGAAGGTGATGGTTGAGAGCTGTGCTCTTCTAGTGCAGTAATACTTTGTGACAGAGGTGCAACACATCAAATTTTGCAAGAATCAAGTCCAAGGCTGAAATTAATATCCCTCCCAGAAGAGTCTGTCATTAATCTTGTAACCTCTCAGTTCAGTTGGAATGCACATTTTTTCTTCATCTATCTTCTCCAACAGAAATGTGTATGTTTTGTGTCAGCAGTTTAACATTGAATTCTGTTCAAAAGCTTTTAGATACTTTAAACCAAAGGGCCCTCTGATGTTCCTGTGTGCTTTAAAGAAAGCTCTCCAGACAGGTAAATCCCCTAAAGAACCAAGAGATCTGACACCAAAATATTAGGCTATTTAAAAAATGCTGGATTATTTTTTACCTTGTAGACAAGGAAATTATTTTATTTTTCCATTTGATGTGATGATATTATAACCTGAAAAGAAAGAAACGTGCTCTCTGACATCTTTCAAGGTACCTATTCTGCACGTACATTGAACTTGGTTTAGACAGCGAAAGCCTCTCCTACGAGGAATTCATGTGAAAGTCTGTTGTGGTCACAGCAGCATTGCTTTCTATTGCACAGATGTGTGAGGCAGGGCCACCCCTTTAGTCTCTGCTACTTAAGGTAGTCTGAAGTACTTTAAATTAAACAGACAAGCGAGAGCAGTGTGGGTTCCTGAAAGCCCGGAGAAGACACGTGATTTGGCCTTGCACTAATACCTCTAGTCTTTAATTCAAGACAGTAAGAATCTGGTCGTTGTCCCTGAAGGCTACCCAAGGCATTTTCTTGTAAAATGAATCAGAATAAACTGGAAATGATGCACTGAAGCATACTCACTTGGCATTTTGGTGTAACTGCAACCTGTGATGCCAGCCTCAACATGGATTACCTGGGGATGTGTTTGGATAGCAGGCTCAGTCCACCTGAATCAGTTTCAGCACCGGGAGCAAGGAGGTTTGCACATGAGGATGGGTGTGCTTGGTCTTCAAGGCCAAGTCCATGTTGATCAAAATTGTCTGCTTCAAAGCACATCACACCTCCAGATCCTTGTTACAAAACCTCTACTTCTGGTGGAAAGTAATAAAGAGAGGCAGGGCCTGAGTTCTTGTGAGGAGCTGTCCCCACCTATGTGTAGGAGCTGCTTTCACAGGCTGCCACAGTGCACTCATCAGGCAGCCTTAGGTCTTGCAGTGCAACAGTGCCATTTCCTGACTGCCTCACATGGTCATCCTGCTTACAACAAGACAGGGTTTAACCTGTTTCTGTTTATGGCATAGAGTATCTACTCCCAAATCAGCTTTAGCCCCTTTGGCTGGAAACCATTTTTATTTTGTACCTCCTTAGGAATTGATGCAGAAATGTGAGTGAGATGCTGAAACCTAAAGGTGGCCATGAAGTTGCACGTTCTTTATTACTAAAGGCACTAAAGGTATGGCAGAGTGATTCCATGGCATTAGTTGTAATTGAAAAACAACTAATCCCCCCAGTAATGGGAATTATGGATGTTTTTAGATGCTGGATATAAGCTGTTTATTGCTTAGAAACTGTTCCATCAGACTCCTTAGATATTGTGTGTTATATGCTCTGTAGAAACAGTTGTGCACATTTTAGTCCTTCTGCATCAGGCCTGAGGTGTTCTTGACTCCTACCTAGTAAGAAAGTGTGTGGCAAAACATTAAAAAACTTTAGTATGGATTTATATCATGATGAATGTTGATTCATCAGAAAATACGTTGTTTCATTCTGGGACCCGTTTGAGACTGTCTGGACTTTGCCAGAAGGGACTGCTTTTGGAGATCTGGATCTCCTGGTCCCACTAATATACCGGTTTACAGTTCCTTTGACTGGCTCTAGCTGATAGGATTAATTTCATAATGGATACATCTTTTAAGCCTTCTTCCCAGAACTGAGTTGTAGGATATTTTCCAACATCTTGGAGAATCTCAAAATGACAGAAAGCTTGAATTCTCTTAACCGGTGTGTGAGGCTGGGCTGGGATAGAAGCCTGACATCATGAATTGACTTGGATGGCAGCTTAAAACAAAGAGCATTTCAGAGAAGTGGACTCAGAAAAATTTACAAGGATTTAGTCTTACCTTTGGAAAGATTTGGGACATCACTAGCAAACAGAAAATAAGATATTCTTCTCCTTGCCCGACCTCACTTTTCTGCCCATTCTTCCACCTACTCACTCTCCTTCTGTCTTAACTAAAAAAAAATCAATTCAAAATACGTATAGTTTTTACAACTTGTACTGGAAAAAGACATTGCACAGCAAATACCATCTCCCAGGAAGGAAGCAGGAGAACAAGAAACGAATTGCAGATTTTAATCATGATGAATGCTTTCCAGTCATGCCTCAGGCAAATTCTGCAAGGAAAGGTGGTAAGAATCTAGAGACAGTAAGTCTATTAACATTTCAGATGAGTTTTGAAAATCAGTTAGGTACATTATTCTGAAAATCCCATCTCCCTGTGCGATAAGTTTCTTTTCAGTGGCACTTGTTGGTACTTGCTGCAGTATCAGGTCCCAAACGTCAAAAGCTCAATGGGGAGCTACAGGGTTAGGTAGGTGTGTGCCCATGACTCAGTGTTTGCAGAATCAGGCCTCTTATGTTAACAGCCTGTGTAATGTAATAAGGAAATAACTGTTGTGTTATCTGATCTTGCTTGAAAAGGAATAATTGCATAATTCAGCAGTTCGTGGTGTTTTTGAAAAGTGTAGGAGGCGTTAACATTACTCGAGGAAAATTAGCCGGTGTTTGTAATATGTGTACATGTGTTCATAGGTTCAGAGACTTGTGTGGCATCAGATTGTGTGGTCCTTGGGATTCTTTATCTGAACCAATGGACCCTGGAACATATCTGAGCTCCCCAGCTGGGATACACATCCCTGCCCCATTCCATGCCTGTATCAAGATGAAGCTAAGAACAGAATGGTCCTTTCTCCACTCTATGCCTCAGCTTTCCGTAAAATGCACAGCTCAAAAGGGTTCTGTGGAGCTGAAGCTACCAGATACACCAGAATACAAACTTTAACTCACTTTAGATAGTGACTCAAAGCTACCAGTATGGTCCTCCTTAGGATTAGGATTAGATTACCATTTCATTCTCATTGCCAAGAGAGACATTCCAAGGGTAAGTTATTCTTTCACCCAAGCTCAGGAGGGTGAGGTGTTGGAAATATTAAAAGAACTCTCATTATCTTCTAACAAAGATTTGTCATGTTGGTACTAATTTATACAGTTCAGCAGGAAAAGCTCCTAATGATTCTGTGGACAAAAAGGAATTATGTACTAACATGTACTTTAATTTAATAGCATTAACTCTAGGAAAAGCAATTTTTTGAAATTTTACCCTTAAGCTGTAGTTTCTGTGGTCTCCTATTGCATTTTATGTTTTAAAGAAATGTACTGTTTTGTAGTTTTAAAATACATTTAATTCTCACTAACATAGTATTTGGACATCTGCCAATTTCACTGTGGAATTTCAACTGATAAAGAAGGTAGTCAACAAGTAGGTGCATATTTGTTATAAATTCAGGGATAGGCTTTGTCATCTTAGATAAGATGAGGTAGGTATTGTTTGTATGTCTTCTTCTAGCTTGTAACTAGAGAAATATGAATAGAAGAAAAAAACTTTCTGTCACAGACTTAGTTTTTAAAAGCTTAGTTTAAACCTCATTTTTCAATTTGTTTTCAGTACAGCACTCGTTGTAATACAGAGTAATTAAATTGGAAGCATTAAATTACATAATCATGAATTCAGTCTTTTAAATTACATCAGCATATTTATTTCTTGCTATTTTCAAGTCTCCTTTAAACATGTAAGCAAAAACCACAAAAAGCACATTAGAATCTGCCTGCACTGAGGGATATGTGGGTTCTTCTCTGTTTCTTCTTAGAAAACTTTGCATTCTGATATAAATAGTTTGGGTTTGAATTTCAAATAAGCATACATGAATGTTTGACTTTTGACTTTCAAAAAAGCATATACCAATGTTTATGTATCAGTCTTCACAGTAATCTGAAGTGTTTAAACTTCAGAAGGATGGATCTTGTGGGTATTTAAATATTCCTTGCCTGCAATTAAATGATAAAAGTTCAGTAAGTATAGTTTGCATGTGGCTTGAAAAGTTTTTTTTCTAGGTGCACTCATACATAACTCATATCACTGGCATTTGATGAATTGTAGCTTGCAGTAGAACTGAGGAATGCTGATGCTTTAACTATAAAATAACTGTGTCACATATGCAGTAAGCATGAAACACAGTGGACTAATGGGACTTGTTATTGATGATGCTGAAAGCTAAATAACCATTAGTATTAAATCTTATGAATAGACTCTTGTCTTTCATCTTACCTCTTCAAGCAGATAAAAGACACAGAGGCTATTTAGATGTCATAAGAATAGTTTGCTGAAATCCCTACAGACTTACAGAAAAAAAAATCTCTCTTCATGTTGCTTAGTGTTTTGTTGCGTTCAAAGAAATGCCAGTATGCTAGTGCTGAAAGAAGAATAGAAGAGAAATCTGGCATTATGTGTGGGGTTTGGCTTGTTAAAGATGCTGTTGACTTGAAGCAATGTGCACCCCTTCACTGCAGAAATGTCTTCTTTGGATTTTGAAAACAGATAGAAAAATCTCTGACATTGAAAATTTCCCAGAAGCCTTGTAAGACCATATTATAATACAGCATTGTCAATGTTGGTGTTTTCCTAGATTTGTTTATAAGACTATCACGAATGTTATTAAATGGCTGTAACATATTACACATATCTAACTAAAAACTTTTTTACAGATAAATTTCTATTAACCTAAGAATAAATATTTTTAAAGACTTAATAATAAAATACTCTGATGGTGGTTGTAAATTATCCTTATCTTTCATATAGAATATTTAGAAGCAGAACTTACAATACATTGTTAGCAGGTGATGGGGAAGTATTGTTCAACTCTGAGGTCCTGTGTGATAACTTTGGGAACAGTAATTATTGCAAGTGTCTCTTGTGAAATTCTAGTTCAAGTATTTCTAAATTTGTGAAGAATATATATACTCATCATACAATACGTAACAACCATCATTTTTTTGTTCTGTAGGAAACAGAACTGGAAGACTGTGGTGTTAATACCCTGCTGCTGGTACATTTCTTTGGAAAAGAAGGAAAGCAAAAACTTCGCTATTCTGAGTTTTTCAGGTATTTTTTTCAGTTGGGCAAGCCTAACAGGAACCAGTCTTGTTCGTAGCCCCTCTGCTTTGCCCCAACACTGGCATTAATCTGATCTCACCCTGAACTTATTCACAAAATTAAGCAACAAAGTAGAGATTACTCAGGATTTTGCATGATTGAGTTTCCCATTTAGCTCCTAGAGCCTACAGTCTGCAGGAGCTGAGCACCACAACTCCAGAGCATCAAAGGGCCTGGAGGCCATGAGGGTTGAGACTCCCGTTCCGTTCTTGCCAGCTCTGTTGTGGCATACCTTAAAACAATGTGATTCTTGAGTATTTTTCTTGACCAAATCACCAAAAAAGTGATTTCTAATCAATTAAAAATATTTTCTAAGCTGAGATACCCCCTTCCCCGTTACAGCTGTCATGGTAAGCTACAGGCAACTTATCCACTTGCTTCAAATTCCAGCTGCTGTTGAAGCTTTACCTGTACCTTTACCCTTTGAACTACTTTTGCAATGGGACTGTACAGATAACCTGTTTGAATCTTGATACAGATCTTGTAGCATGACATTGAGAGATTATCTACATCAGTATTACTTTTGCTACAAAAAATAGTCACAAATGCAAAAATAAGGTAGAATAATGTGGTTTACTTCAGTTTATGTTCAGAAATGGAGAGTGTGTGTCAGCCCTCTTAGAATGAACATTGTTGCAATTAGGAGACTAAAACAGTGTTCGGCTCCAGTGGCTCTGGTACATACCAGTCTTCAAATAAACAACCTTTCTCTTTTGAAGACCTCTGCTCAATAGGAGTCCAAGTGAGTAAAATAAGATGTCTCCAGCTCCCTTTTCTATAAATACCATAGATCCTCTCAATGAAAGAAAAGGCAGAGAGCACCAGTAAAAGGTTGTGTTTGCATATACAGTGTAAACTGAAAAGCCTCAGGTTTTAGATAAAATCCTGCGTTGACCCAATGAGGCATGACATTGATGAAACTATGTACCTAGTACATTCAGAACACATAGGTTAAAGACCTTTGCCTGCCACACAGATAGAGGCCTGTAATCAAAATCAAACTCCCACATCGTGCTCTTAAAATTTGTGGGATAAGTGTAAGGTTTAATGCAGGTAATTTTTCAGCAGTGGCAGTTATGTTTCGTAGGGCTGGAATGTGCCTCTTTATCACTGCATAGACACTCCATCTCAGTTGCAACATGACAGTGAAGTTTGTTTAACGCGCAGAAAGGTGAATAAAAGGATCGCTGTCTTTTTAACCTCTGTGAAGGTATCACCTTTCACATGATTTTATTTGCAAGTAAATCAAGCACATCATTTCTGAGTTCCTATTGTTCAGAGAAAATGTGATTTCTATCTGATGGCCTCTCATAACACTTTACCTTATGCGGGAAGCTATTGTTGGCTGTTTGATCAAAGTGCCACATTGTTTTTACAAGAGATGACTGATGAGCTGTACAGACATAGATCATTGTCAAAAGCAGAAAATAATGATGGTAAATGCTTTTATCATTTTCCAAGTTCTTGCCTAGAAAGCTTTTCCATTGATCAGTGTATTACGTAGTAGAAAGTAGAGGTGATTAGGTTTGATTAGGACACACTAAAACTTGTCACATTAGTTAAATACACAGATAGTGCTGTGCTGCAGAGTCCTTGAAACATAAAAACAAATAGAAATGAGGAATGCTTTCATTGTGAAATTTCACTGTACTTACCTGGGAATTCTGAAAGCTGAGACTAGTGTTCTCATTACTTACATATATTTTCCTCATGCTTCCTCCTTTTCAGTTTGGCTGGCATTAAAAAAATCCTTTTGTAGGTGTGCAACCATCCGTATCTACATGTACACCAGTGCTGTCCAACCCTTTTAGCCTACAGTCCAAACATTTAAAAAACATCAGATAGCCACAGTCAATATACCAGGGCAATTAATTTGCCCTGTTCACCTTTCTTTGCATTCAGATAGCACCAGGAAAATGGAAACTGTCTACATCTCTTCAGGCAAGGTGAGACTGATGTAAAGCAGCTCTTGTGCCTCCCTTCCTACTGCCCTGAACACAGGAGGCACACTGAGTGTAGGGAGGGAAAATGGCTTAGGCATCTGTCTCCAGCTGGTGCATGGTTCTTGGGAAATCCCGGCTATGATACACATGAGAACAATCCTCAAGCTGGTGTTTTTTCACAAGTGTGAAGAATGGGACCGTGAAACAGAGTATCAGATCACTTTTCAACCTTTCTTGGCCTGCTGGGAGCATGGAAGTGTAGAAGTAACCTTTTCATAGGTATTTAGTGGCACTAGTAAAGCATTTTTCTTGTTATCCTCCAGACCATAGCCAAAACAGCAACCAAAGAAGCTCCTCTTCATTCTCTGCTGAGCAGCAGGACACCAATATTATTCTGCAGGTAGGAGTGCTTAGAAGCAGTGGAAGCAATCCAGAACATACACTGTCCTATGTCTTTCTTATAGTCTCTGGTTTCAGAGATCCTCAGAGTCCTCAGGGTAGGGCTCAGCGAACACATGTTCAGCTCCAGACTGCTAGATGATTTCTTGCTAGTTTTATTGTCCTTAACATAAGGACAATATAGTAATTATTAATAAGAATTTACAACTTCAAAAACGAGAGCTTGTTTCCGTGGCAAAGGCTACAAAATTGCAGCTGGAATCATTATTTTCCTGATTAGTTTAATATAGAAGAATATGCAGTAAGCCTAAAATCATATAGCACAGAAAGGTAGATTTAATACAAAAGCTATAATCAGGTGAGACTTTATTTTGAGAAGATCTGAAAAAATTTCTGTTTCAGATTACCACCACTCAGTTTTACACAACAATAATGTCTTCTAATAGCAGGACCTGTCTTAGAGAATGTCAGATTTCAAACATAAAGCCAGAAGTTCAGAATTCCAGGCTTTTTGCTCTTTTATATGGATTTCCCCTGGTTTTTGATGCAGAAATAATTTTTGGTCTTCTCCTTCCAAAAAATGTTTCATTTGTGCTTTAATTTCCAGGTATATTGTATGTACTATTTTTTATTCTGAGTAGAAAACTATTCCATTTTCTAGATATAGCAAATATTTCTTCCTGACAGACACTATTTTATTCCCCTGAAAAAAATCCCTTACTGATCTTGTTTAAGTATGTTTAATCACAAAGAAAAGAGGAGACAGTATTTCACTCCCTAAACAGTTTACGACTGCTGCGATTTTTTTCTGTAATCTGTCCCCAAGCAAGCTTAAATCTCTCACAGTCTCCTTGAAGGAAAAAAAAAAGTGCAGAAAAGATGGAAAGTATATTCAAGAAACTCCTTGATATTACTGAATTTTTTCCTGGGATGTCTTACAAAGAGAACTTCCCAGTATGGTTAAATAATGGGCATCTTTCAATTGTATAAGGAAAATTAATGTTTCAAATCCAATTTATGGCATTTGCTTACCTGATTTGTTGCTTTGAAACTTTTCATCTCTTAATAGGATTTTTTACCAGAAATACTCTATAATCATGGTTTCTTTTTTATTTCTGCTTTAGCTTGAAGATCACAAATTGTATAAATTTGTGAGGCACAAATCATGCCTTTTCCCTAATGGTCCTGTTTCCTTCCTTCAGTATTTTGAATTCCTTGGCATGTTTCATTTGAAACCTTTAATTTAAGAAACCAGAATGACGCTGGCTGAGCCCCACCATTCGTACTGACATTTTTGGGGGGCTGTTCCGTGTGTGTGCCAAGGCATAGATGCAGGATCTCTTTGAGGTAGCATTGTCAGCCAGCAGTGCTTTTGCTGTGCTGATAGCGTGTGCATTTTCAGTGTTTTTCATTGGGGATTTGAAATCGCTCTGCAGAAATAGAGTATGACTGCCTCCTTTCTTGTCTCTGTACCTACACTTTTATGTATTTGTGTGCATGTATATAGAGCGAGCCCTAATACCCTTAGAAATTACATCTAGTTTGACCAAGATCAGGCAGTGAGGAAATGGAGACAGCAACAAAATCTGGCTTCGTGATATTCCTATCGTAATGCAATCTCAATATTTCCAAAATACTTAGGAAAGAGATTGAGAAAAATCTTTTTCTTCCTTTCCTCTATGTATGTATGGCCAGACTTCCCGAATGCAGATTTGGGCAGGGCTCTCCCCACGTGGCTGTGCCCTTCCAGCCTGCACAGTGGATTTTTTAGGTGAGGCACAGCGT
>JAWWLZ010000001.1:45416733-45429688 GCA_035041345.1 Poliocrania exsul | reverse complement strand
ACGGGATGGGATGGCAGGGAGGCTTGAAGTGCCAGGGGACGGTCCCACTGAGACTGGAACTCAGGTCCTTGGGATTCGGTGTCCAGAGTGCTCTCCTTTACACCACGGGACTGCCCCTTTTTCCTATATACTTAACAAAAAAATAACTTGATTAGTTTCTACAGAAGGTGAGGGGTTTTGGTTTGGTTTAGAAATACTAAAGATAATAAATCAAAGAGCGTGTTGTCTGTAATTCTGAAACTGGTGAGATTGATTAACTGTTTTAATGCTTGCAAAACTGAATTTACAAGCTTATATCTAAATGTTCTCTAAAGGTTAATGGTCAAGCCTTTATGATATTTTCTATATTCTAGTTTCAAAGTCAGATTGCAAAAAGGCAACTCACAGCTGGTTTGCTACAGTCTTTTGGTTCAGAAAGGGTTATCAATTCTTCAAAAGGACTTCAGTGTCCGAAATGGAGACAAACCAGAGAACAAATGCTGGGGTGGTGTATCCACCACTGTCTTTGTTGCTAACTTTCCTTCCTATAAATCAGTGTGACAAGAGCTGGTCAGATCTGTATTAGAGTGTTAAATCTCTGCACAGACAGTTCAGGTCAGAGGTGGAAAGAAAACTTTCCCTAACATTTCCTTTAGTGTTTCATTCTACTACTTTGTGTACCATAAAGAATACAATGCTAGCACTTCTCCAGCTAAGGGGAATAGCTACATTCCTGAGGTCTCCCCGATTTTACTACATTTGCTCTTCTATTATTTGTGGTTTAACACTATTAAAGCTGAGTTACCAGAAGGTCTTGAGAGACTCCCTCTTTCTATAGTAGAGCACATTACAAAATGAGGGATAAGTCCTGATAAGGTTTCTGGATGCCGTTGTAGCATGAAAAGGAATTTGGCCACTGGCCTTCAATGTGGGTGTTTTAGAGAGTGTGGATAAAATGGGCTATCTTAAAGAAAGTACTGTCTGTTCCCAGCCTTTTCCCCATCTTACAAATTTATGGTTTAGCTTTCCTTTTTGTTATTTGGAAACTTAGGGTTTGCTTTTATTTTCAACCTACGTAAGAGTATTCCCAGTGTAATTATTTTTTAATTGTAGAACAGACCTACAATCAGAATCCTGTTCCTATAGTTGAATTCTGACTCCCTTCAAAGTTCCCAAGCAAGTTCCCACTCTCCCTCTTTGGGAGAGCAGGAATTTCATTCTTGTGCTTGTTTTTCCTAATAATCTGGATACATTTTTGAGGAGTTTCCAGCTGAAACTCATCACTGCAATCCAGAAGATACAAAAGCAAATATCCCTAGTGGTGTTTTGACATTTATGTATCAAGTTTTACTTCCTAACCAGAAAGTTATTTTTAATAACTTTTAATAAGTTTCACTTAAAAAAAACCTCATTAGGATTTTTAACTCTCACATCTGGGAATAAGAGTGACCTAGAATGCTGATGCGATGATTCATAGTATTTTAATTTTTTTAATATGGAGAACTATCACATAAATTTTAAATTGCACATTTCAGCTGCTGCTCTGAGTAGCATTTGATACAGCAGGAAATCTTCCCACTCTGGCTTGCCAGGAGCAAGCTTACAAGTTGAAATGAACTTCACTTGGAGGAGGGTGAAGAAGCAAGAGCACATCAAAAATGACACAGACAAACCCTTCACTTTCCACTCTGGCCTTGCTGCCCCTTCCAGCTGGCCAATGGGTGCAGCTTAGTGGGCCACATGCTCCTTCCTCGTCTTGTAGAAGTGATTGAACTTTCAGCTCTCCTGCCTTTATTGGATCTGGCTAGAGGGCAGGTCACCAAGGCTTTTCTAATTAAGGAAATGCAATATTCAGAAAAAGTGAAAGAATTTGGTTTTGTGTCTCTGTGTCTGTGGCTACTGACCAGTAAAGCAAATGACTGAGCGTTAGCTCCTCAAGAAAAATAGCTCAAGACTCAAGATCTTACGTCTATTGCAAAATATATCTACTTTTCATAGATTAAAAGCCAAGAAAATAAAATCTATGGTGTCTCACTTCTGTACATCCAAGATGTAGGCATATTTATGTAAGTGACCTCATTTTCAGCAGCTTCTCTTCCCCCAGACCAGACAATACATGGGTTAGACACTACTGTCAAAGATACTGTTTATCACAGTCTCTGCTCTGTCTTCCAGCCAAGTACAAGCCACACATCCCAGACACCATCTACTCCTTACCTGTGGTGGCCACTCTCAAAACGCAGCCAAGTGGCCCTGGTCAGTCTATGCTGACTGATCTGCATTCCTGGTCCATGCTATTCCCTCCCCCTGCACCTTCCCAGGACCTGGGGGGACTCCTGCAGGCTGTGGATGCAGCAGAGGCACTTGTGCCAGCCATGCAGCCCATCTCCCTGGCACATGCTGACTGCGGTGCTGGCCAGAGGCAGTGTTCTCCTCACAAGTTAAAAAGGGAGGAGCTGGGTCTGAAAATGAGAGTGCTTTGCAAGCTGTGCAAGTTAGGTGTCACTGGTTTGCAAGACAAGGGCTGCCTGGTCACACTGGTGGCACTAACTGGTCCTCTGGTGTTTCATCTCCTTGTGAGAGGGAGAGTCAGGGGAGGTGAAAGTGTGTCAGGTCTTACGGTGGACTCTGGAGGAGTATTACCTTAGTGTTGGACTCTACTGTGAAAGCCTTGTAACCCAACCCCCTTTACTAGACCAGAAAAATCAACATATAAAATGTGAGAGTATAATGTACCTCTCCTCAATATTACCCTAATTAACTCTAGCTCAAAACTTACAATCACCTCCACTATCAGACTTTCATTTACCTGCATGTCCTGAGCTGTGAAGCATTTGTTGGCCCTTTATTTGCACATGCAGCTCTACCTATTAGAGAAAAATTACAAGAGAGAGCTTATGCCACAACAGCAGTCTTCAGCTAAGCCCTTATAGACTTCACAGAGCTTCGAGCTACTAATTGTCCAAATGATCTCATTAAAGAACTAAAGATAGCTGTGTGGACTAAAATGCCATCATTTCAAACCCAGTGAGGCCATGCAAACACTCATGAGCAAATGAGCCTCTGCTGATATTGGCTACATAGACCCTTAGCTGTCCTCTTCTCCAACTAATTGCTTTGTCCCAATATAGGAGTATTTCAATCCCCCTGTCAATAATTCTGCAACTCAATAAAGCAGGGTGCTTTTGAAAAAGGCTATTCTGGCAAGCACCACTGTTTTTAGCCTTTTATCTAAAAACCATCACTTGTGTTTGGTTTGCCTGATTTCTGAAGTGGAAATTATTAAATGGATCATACAGTATTGTTTTTTACTTTTTCTAAATTAATATTAGCCAGAATAAATTTAATGGGAATTAATGGTAATAATTAATGGCCATGTAGACCTAACTGGGGAAACTCAAAGCTTCAACTCTCCTTACAGTTCCAGCTGCAGGTTGTTACTTGCTTCTTGTGATACTGTTTTTTTTCATTTTCTAAATGAATGGGTATCTCCTAAACACCTTGATGTTCACCCTTTCCTTTTTCAGACAGTTTTCTTACCTTCCCAAACACCTGAAACATCATTTTCTGTGCTCTTCAGAACTCTGTACATGTCAATTATAATCCTCTCTAATCCATCCTCTAGTGAGTGCAGAACTGTTTTGTCAAACCACTGTATCCAGTTATAATCTTTGAGGCTTTCAGTCATCTTCTCCTGCAATGCTGATTTCAGGTTTCCTCTTTTCTTTCACCTTTGTGATTATTAGGGCCTGATCTTCCTAGGCATTCTTCAGCCTTGTCATTCCTCTCCTATTAATATGAAATCTCATAAATCATGTGTCAGGCCTTTAGTTACCATGTCCCTTTTCATCCATTCATTACGCTGCTGCCTTACCAATTATTTTATCTCCTGATCTGCACGTTTTTAAACATCAGTAAAAGGATGTCCAGTGTTCGGCGAGTGCTCCGGCAGGAGCCACCTGTGCGGGCCGAGAGCGCGCCCTGCTGGGGACACTCTGGAAACGCAGTCCTGGGAATTGAGCTACACGCACGGGTAAAGACACCAGTGCTGCTTTGAACCACGATGTCGCTATGTCTGTGGTTCAGAGTTACTGCATTTGGTAGCCAAAGCAGTACTGATGATACAGTGATGCGGGTATCAACTGTTGGATGGTATCTGTTCATGCTTAGGTTCATGGAAAATCTGCAAACGGAAGTCCAGGAAATGGAATTCATAAAGTTTTCAAAGGGTTTGAGCGTCATGAGGAAAGAAGACTTTGCGGCGTGGTTGCTGTACTTCACTGATGAGGAAAACAACGAAATTTACTGGCAGAATGTGAAAGACAGAATCGAGGCAGGAGAGGTTGGTACCCAAAGCATGCTTTGCTTTGCTTCCTCGTTTGTATTGTGCAGGTTTTGATTTGAATGTGTCTAATAAGGTAACTAGTTTCCAAATGAATTATTGTAGCCCTTGAGTTTTATGCAAATAAGAGCAGTGATAATTTGCCAGCTGAGAAATACAAATATTGATCATGAGTAGGCAATAACACCTTATCACTAACTCACACCAGATTTAACAAAATAGAATTGTTGGAATTTGAATGTATTATTCATTATATATCATCTGAATTATGTGATAATCTAGAACATCAGCTTGGAAGAATTCAAGACTTTCTGCAAATTTACGAATAACCTGGAGGACTTTTCTATTGCCATGCAGATGTTTACTGTAGCCAATCGTCCTGTTAAACGGGGTAAGTGGTGTACACCTTGCATTTGGGGTTTTCAAAAAGAAAAAAATGCATTTCTGTTATTGAATTAATATTTGATGGGCTCATATGAAAAAAGGTGAGAGATGTGAGAAGACGGGAAGAGAATTGAATATTCTTGAGAGATGTTTGGATGGAATTTGAACCAAAAATGGTCAAAACTGGAGGATTTACAACTCATGACTTTGATCAGTAGTTGGTCCAGCCTTCAGGAAGAGTTTCGTTTCCACGGCCTTGTAACACTCCAGCCCCAGAACTGGGGGCTCACAGGCTCTGCTAAGAGTTTAACATTTATATATGTCAGTTTCTTTAATACCTTAAGAAAACATCAAAAGAATAAGCACAGACTTGTTCCCAAGGAGTTTCCTTATTAATGTAGGGAAGAAAATAAGGGAACTTGGCAAAGGTTCAAAAAGGACACTACACAAGCTAGACAAAATGTGCCATCAGAATACCAACTCAGCACATATTAATCTACAACACCCAAGTCAATATTCAGTAAATTCACAACACTTAAGTCATATCCAATCCCCCCGACTCCAAGCCACCCAAAGCATCAAGAAAGTAATAAAGAAAAAGAAGCAGAGGGAGCAAGAAGAGAAAGAGGGAGAGACAGATCAAATAGCTACTCTGTGTCAGAGCAGCTCTAACACATCCAAGTGGCAGGGCTGTGACACGTGGCACCCCAAAACCTCTGGCTTTATCTGCTCTGGTCTCTACAGCCAAACCCCCCAGGTGGGGTCTCTGACCCACCAGCCACTCTGGGGTCCCAGGCCAGGGTGAGGGTCCATGTTCTCACTCTGCCTGCCCATCCCAGGTGGGTCAGGGGCTCCAGGAGCTGTGAGGTGTCACACTTTTCCAGGCTGTTTGTGACTGGCAGCTGCTCCAGGGCTTTCCTATGTGGGCTCCAGGGTTCTGCCATGAGGGATACGATGCCACCTGACCTCCATGAGGATCAACCCATCACTGTCCCCTCCACACACACACGTGCACCCCCACAAGGTGGTTCTGACCCCATAGTAACTGATCTGGTGTCTAACAGGCCTCTCTGGGCAGCTGTTCTAGTGCTTAACCACTCTCATTGTGGAGATTTTCCTCTTCTGTGTCAAACCCCTGCTGCAGCTTAAAATGCCTGTGTCTTACCTCTGTGTGCTTTGAGAAAGTTGTGGCACTGTCTACTCTATAGCCCCTTTGAAGGCTGGAGCAAATTTACCCCCTTATACTTGTGGTCTCCTCAGGTCCCTCAGCTTCTCTTCTTCCTTCGTGTGCGTCAGTTCCCAGCTGAATTCATGGTCCTCTTCTGTCTGGTTTAACAACACTTTTCTTCTGTGAGGGGAGACAGATTTTATTTCCACAGGGCTTACAAAGTGTGGAGAGGAAAGAGGATGAATTAATGGTAAAATAGTAGTCAAAAGTGATATACAAGAGTTTAACTCACTTCTCTGTTAAGTATCACATTTCTAAGTGTAAAAGGATAATAAGGCCATCAGCTGGTGTTGACTCTGGTGATTTTTCCCTGTAAAAACTCTTTCCTAACCAACAGGCAGTTGTGACTCTGTTTATGCACTGAACCACACTGTGATCAAAATCAATCTGCTGCTGAAGTAACTCACAGATGTTACATGTCTACATGTCTAATCCTTTCCTGAGTCTCACCTTTGTCTTGCTGTTTACATGTGCGTATGTGTGTGTATTCACACACATATGAATATTTATCTAGACAGTTTTTTAGTCCTTCCTTTTATTCTAGACTTCTTTTTCTTCTAAGTTTTCAACTCATTTTTTCTCTCTGATAAGGTGGCCCTTCTTGGTTTCAAGATTATTACACTCCCCTGTTATAGAAGATCTTTTTCCTTTCTATCATTCTTTGTTATATTCAAAAAAAGTACATTGCCTTGTCTGGATGTAAATTCAGCTTCAAGAGATGAAACAGTTATCATCTTTTTAAGGCACAATTCAGAGTCTTCTATAATGATCCCATGTGTCATGTCCTCTTCAAATTGTGATATATCCTCTTGCAGAAGGATTTTTCAACTAAATTTTATTTAATCCAACTGTAAATTAATCGATTACATTTATACAGGAATTGTTGAAAGAGACAAAGATGAGAGCTAAGTCACGAATGCTATTTCCTCTAGTAAGCTTCAGAACTAATCATATTTATAGCACTATTTATAAAAAGCACTTGTTTCTGAAAGCAGAACCACATTAATACTATATTTATGACTTCATAGAAAACTTGCTGTAATAATCTACAATACTACTATACTTTAATAACTTCCATTCCCTTCTTGACATTCACACTACAGGTATATAAAGCCACATGCAGCACATTGACCATTTGATAGTCTGTGTTCTACAGAGTCAAAGAGGAGATTGCTGGTTGAGATGGAGCATTTCATAAAATACCGTTCTCTGAGGAGAAGAGTTTTCTTACAGAATGACTTGGCATGAAACTGGTTTGAGATAAATGGTAGGGTTTTTTATGAAAGCATAGTGAGGCAAGCACTTATCATCCCTATGCACAGGTAGCAGCCCAGAGTAAGTAAGTTTTTAGCATGCAGCTGTTTCTAGCAAAAATTATCACTAACTGTTACTTGAGAAGTAGTGCATACAAAAGATGAAGCAAGCTCAAGAACACATGAACTGAGACCTCAGAATAGTTTACTAGTTCACACATCCCAAATTGTCCAGTTAGGATACCCATGAGACATTGTAAATTGTACGGAATCCTGCTATTTTTGTGCATTCCATTTTCTTTGCAAGTTCACAGTCACCTATGATGTAATATTGTGTCTTTGCTAGCTGAGTTCAAGAGAGCAGTGAAGGTGGCAACAGGACAGGAACTCTCAGATAATGTTTTGGATACCATCTTCAAGATTTTTGATCTAGATGGAGATGACTGCCTCAGCCACAGCGAGTTTCTGGGAGTCCTGAGGAACCGAATTCATCGAGGTTTGAGGGTAAGCCAGCATAATTGGTTTTAAATACCACAGACAAATGTTACAACTATCTTGTAAATACTTGCAGAAACACAAGTAGAGTTAATGAATGGAAAAAATATATTTTAACCTGGGTATTCCTTACTGCATATGAATCTGGGAGGAGTGCTGCCACTCAGAACTTGTTATTATGCATGTGAACTATGGGAGTAGCAGCACAGCATTACATATTGTATTTACATAATCTGGGAATAGGAGTCTTTTTTGTGTAAATGCTAAATACTCTTTAACTTTATTAACAGGTACCGCAGCAGCAAGGCATTCAAGGTTACTGGAAGTGTGTGAAAAGAGAAAGCATTAAAGGCGCCAAAGAAGTGTGGAAGCAAACTGGGAAAAGTCCTTTCTAAAGCAGTCCATTGGTTTTTTGCTATAAGTGTTGTTATTTATGGGAGTTTGTCCTGTTTACATAATATCTCAATCAATAATACTCTTTTTTTAACTATAGTTAAAATTTAATTAACCCAGACTCTAATGCAATAATTTTATTATCCAGTTCCAGTGCAATCAGTTTGGTTTACAGAACTGTTATCATTTTTGACCTCTATGTGGAAGTACTCTTGTTCTAGGGAATAATGTCATTTACTTCTCTGTGGAGTCTGCCCCTGCGCTGTAGGACACAGGACACACAGGATTGAACAGTGGCCTCAGGCAGGAACATCACAGCAGTATCATCTCCTGTTGAAGGAGTGGACATCATCTCAGTTATCCACTAAAAGAGCAGTTCTTCTCTAGCAAGGGCAGAGGTCCAGAAGACAAAATCCACTTGCACATTGCATTAAAATTCAAGTTATCCTGTATCAAAAAGGAAAATTCACTTGGTCGATGCTTTCATTATTGTGATCTGCTCATGTGCAGGTTCCTGGTGCCTGATTCCACCAGATCCTGTGTGGATGTCTGGTTTGTCTACCTTCATGATGTTAATATTAAACTGGAAATACAAGGCTTTAAAAGTTGCACACTGATCAATGAATGTGCATTGAGTCTCTGAGGCCTCTTCAAGAAATAGTATAAATGAGAAGCAAAAATCCTCATTCTGTCATAAACAGTGGTAGCTACAATTTGATTCATAACTATTTTGCTTTAATTGTATTGCAGAAGATGAATGTGTAACAAATAGTTGCTTTATCTTACTAAAGGCTGTGACAGCGAATACTGCAGTATCTCAGGAATGCAAGGTTATAATAAACAAGTGTTGGGGAAACTTAAGTCCAATGAAAAATAAATACAAGTGTTTATTACTTCAAATGCAAAGTTAGACCTAAACCAAGGAGCAAATTAAAACTAACATTTATCAATTACAGATGAACATTTTTTAGCTATAATGTAGTGGGCATCTCTGTGTACACAGGTGTGCATATTACTTGTTTTATCTTTCTTACAATCTCAGGAGCCGATAGTCCCAGGTCCAGATCACTCTTCCTGGCTGGCCACTACATATAGGAGAGAGACTTATCTGTAAAGCTGTCAAGATTCTTCCTCTCAGTTGTCTGACTTGTCTTGGCTGGGGTGAAGGCTTAACCCTTCAAGACAGGTTTGTGATAACAGAGATAATTGGCTCAAAAGGTGGACCAGAGAAATGTCTCAAGAAAAACAACCAAGAAATCTCACCACTCAGTGAGGAAGTATCCCTCCCTTTTTTGCATGACACCAGCTATGTTGTTTTCAAAGCTGTAAATAAGGTTAACAGGAGGTGTTTTGTTGTGATTTCTTTGGGTTTTGGTGGAGTGAGTCTTGAGAAGAGGGAAAACTTCCATGTTAGATAAGACATCAGAGCAGCCCTCACTTGGAGGAGGGACAGGAGAGCCTGCCTTGGGAAGCCATAAAGATCCCACCCAGGTAGTAGAGATATTACAGCGTTTCGTGTGTTGGTAGCTGTCTGGCAGCTTTGTGCTCAGAAGCCCTGCTGCCCAAGCCTTGACACAGTGGCTTCTCCTAAGAAACAGAGTAGTGAGAAGCCCGCAAAGCATGTCTTCCCTCCATGGCCTCAGCTTGGAGCTTTAATTTAAATAGTACTAAAGAGAAAATGCTTGTATGCCTGTCATCTTTACATATGGACCCAGAACAAGAGCATGCTGAGGGGGGCATACTGAGACTGGCTGGAAGATCAGGCACCAGTGACCACCAAGGATCCCTTTTCCCCCAGGAAACAATCCAAATGAAATAGGTGATTTGGAAGCAATCCAAATGCTACTGCTATGCCTCAGCCTTCTCCTCACAAACTAAACCTATGCAGTGCTCAGTGGGCAGCAAGGGGTCAAGTGGCTGTGTGTGTTTGGAAGTTGCTTGGTGCTTCTGGTGATGAGAGGCACCTAATTGGGAGCACAGGTGGGGCAGTGGCACTGGCAGCACAACACCACAGCCAGCTGCACGTCACCACATCACCAAAAATATGACACAATTGAAAAGAATTTCACAAGTGTGTGTGTGTGTGTGTGTGTGTGTGTGTGTGTGTTTTCACCCAAACTATGCTTTGTGCCAGCTCAGACTTTAATGCAAGGCTACCTTTTATTTGTTGCTGTTAATATTTTGGCAAATCGTTTTTACTTTGGAATGGAGATTATTGTTTAACATTTTAGTCTGTGTGAAGTTAATAGGTTTATCATGTTTTTTATTGCTTTTGTGGTTTCCTCTGTTTACTAATTACTTGCTTCTTCCAAGCTGTTTGGTTTTCTTTTGGAAAAATCAACTCATTTAGCTTTAGTGTATCTAGAAGTTTAATTCCTCACTGCTCATTTGTATCTAGATTTGTGTGATCAGTAGTATCTGCTTTCAGCAGTTACTAAAAATAGGATTTCAAGTTTTATTTTTTAGCAGTTTTGGTGTCAAGTTCAGAGGAAAATAAAGATATGCCTGATTTGTAGTTTAAAAAAAAAAAGAAATTAAAAGATTGATTAGAAATGAAAATCAAGTTACGAATCATTTTCAGAAGTTATCCTGAAAGTGCAGCCAGGAAGAAACTCCTTTGAAGGTCAAGGATGATTTGTCCATCAGGCTCGAAGAATCAGACTCTGTGTTTAATTAATTTATTGCTATTTGTTTTAGCTAAAATGCTTTATAAAGTCTTAAAATGATTTCTCATTTTTAGTATCTTGGATTGAAAGAGCTGTTAATGTAAGTTTTTAGATAAATATTGTCTTTTAAAGAGTGCATCATAGTTTTAGGGTTCAGTATTGTAGTTCCCTTTAGTCATTGTATGGTATATGTAATCTGTCTGTCAGGTTATTCAACACAATTTAGTTAAAAGTTTATGCCAGCTGCCAATCTAAACATATCAATTATGACTCTTTCAAGAAGATTAGGAACTCATACTCAGAACAGAAATAGAAAAACTAAGTAAAATTGATTTTTATTTAAATCTACCACATGTGAAATAAAGATGAATATATTGCACATTGCAGGAGTCTCAGAAATTGATTTAACATATTTCAAAAGGAGACACAAGGGTGAGTGTCATTCACAGTATAAAATTCATTTAAAGAATTTTAGTTGTGTCCCCATAACAGTACTTTTGACATTTCTTTCAGTTTGTTTAGTTTAAGATAGTTGTTTCAGAACCATTTATTCTTCATTTCCAAAGGAAGCAAGAGCAAAAATGCAGTATGATATACTAGAACTAACAGAAACTCACTGGTTGTTTCTAGAAATTACTTCTGGCAACTCAGTTTGTACAAGCCTCTTTCCTAAAGCAAAACTCTCTCTGGATTCAAACCAAGTTGGCAGGTTTTAACAAAATATGCAACAATCAGGAGTACACATTCTGCACAGAAGAACTGAAAAAGCAAAGCTTTATCACAGTGTTATATGGCTGCATCAAAGACAAATCTCTGAATTATTCTGTCTCCTTCAGTGTATTGTCTTGCTGCAGGGTTCAGACAGGCTGCCACTGATCGTGCCTGGAAACACCCTGATCTGAACACAGGTATCATCAGGCTTGTCTGTTGAGCCAAGTGTTATCCAAAGGGCAAACAATATCTTCATTCCTAAATTCAAGCTTTTGGTGGAAGTGTCTCAGAGCTCATGGAATTTTGGGTGCCAGACCATGTCTCGGCTCTGAAAAGTTACCTGCAAAGCAGAGACAAGACAGTCAGAGAAATAACAAAAAAAGATGACTGCCCAATAAAGGACTAGAATGGCAACAACCCTGTTACTTAGAGGAAGTGTTATAAAATTCAGGTATATTGGCAATACTTTGACTAAAACACAGAAATGGATCAATAAATGTACATCAAAATTTAAAAATACAGTTTTCTTCTCATGCAAGAGTTCACACAGGAGGGTGCAAGCATGTCTTGTGCCTTCAGTTTTAGTATTTCCTGTGAAACAATCACAGCTGGGTCAGGAAGCTATTCCAATTCAGGAAAAAATTTTAGTCATTGTAAACAGAAAATACATGTCCAAATGATGTTGTGGTCATTATTTGTGAGATCCAAGTTGACAAAACAACAGGTCCTGTAATGCAGCTTTTCACAATCAAAGCATGAAGATGAATGTGGTGGATGTAGACACACACTGTTAAGGCCACAGAAACTCCTACAGAAACTGAAGATGCCACCCAAGAAGAAGCAGAAATCCCTTTGCAGGACAGGAAACCTGAGAGGCTTGAGCATGCACAAAACTAATCAGCAAACAAGTGTGTGTGTGTCTTCACTATCCTGCTATTTGAAGGTTTCCTGTTGCTTCTGTTGATTAAACAATTGTTGGTTCAATAATAAAAAAAAATGTGCAACATATGCAGAGACAGATTTTCCATTAGGCTGGTATTGGCTTAGTTAATTGTGTTTTCAGTTCATTAACTGGAGTGGCCCAGCACAGATCTCTGCTCACAGCCTTCAGGAGCCAGGCGGCTGCTCCTGCATTGCCAGCATCCTCGGGGAGCTGCTCAACAGGGCACCCACCTGCAGGGTTTTAGACAGAGCACCTCATGCCCTGAAAAGCAAAAAGCCACGTGTACCCAATGTGAGTTTAGGTTGGATGTTAGGGGAAATTTCTTCACATAAAGGGTTGTCAAGCTCTGGAACAGTGTCTTGGTTTGAGCTGGCAAGACGCCAATTGTCCAAGACAGAGTGAAAAGGGAAGAAGAGGGAGAGGGGGAAAAAAACCTTCTAAACCAGGTTTATGCTGAAACCAACTATATGTATTTATACAGAAAAGAGAAAATTAAGAGTAAACTACAATATAACACACACTTACACAAGTTATGTATAACAAGAAATACCCTCCCACTCC
>JAWWLZ010000001.1:45381348-45392849 GCA_035041345.1 Poliocrania exsul | reverse complement strand
TCCCAGGCACTCAGCAATAGGACAAGGGGGCACGGGCTCAAGCTCTGCCAGGGGAAATTGAAGTTGGAGAGCAGAAAGTTCTTTGCAGAGAGAGTGGTCAGGCATTGGAATGGCCTGCCCAGAGAGGTGGTGGATTCTCCGACCCTAGAGGTTTTTAAACTGAGATTGGACGTGGCACTGAGTGCCATGATCTAGTAATCAAAGATTAAGGGTTGGACTTGATGATCTCAGAGGTCTCTTCCAACCCAACTGATTCTGTGATTCTAAGTGTGAAGGTTTTGGAGAAGCCTGGGGGCAGGAGGATGTAGTAGTCAGGCAGTATACAAGGTAGATTTGAACAGTAGAATTTGCTGTTGGCATGAAAGGAGATGAGGCTATAGGAGATAGGGAAATAGGGAAGTTTTAACTATGCCCGAAGAATTCAGGTCAGGAGGGAAAAAGTTCAAAAATAGCATGTGACAGTAAGAGAAATGATTGGAAAAACTAAGAGAAGGAAGTAGGTAACATATAACAGTTTGAGGGATTTCTGGAAGACCTTTTTTGTAAATTTTCTACTTTCCAGTGATACACTTTTTGGCCTATGTGTTGACTCAGAAAAATGAGGTAGGTGCCTATCTGAAGGGGAATATGTGTGAATTTAGTCTCATTGTTGTCTGTGGAGTACCATTGTTTCATTTGTGCAGGGAACTGCATCTCTTCAGCTCTTCTGCTAACTCGCCACGCGTCAGGGGCTGGCAGGAGGAATACTAACTCCTGTTTTACCGCAGTGTTGGGTAGAGAGGCTGTACTGACACCTCAAGTGTACTTTGGAACAAGTCATCTACCTCATGTCTCACTTTTAGCGAAACAGTTGATTCAATACAGATTTACTTAACACTTTTTTTTCTCTCTCTCTTCCAGTTACTATTTCTTCAACTGCAGAAAAAGGTAATTTTTTTTCAATTGTTTTTCAAGATATGAATAGCTTCTTTGCACACAAGTCCTAAGGGACATAGAACTTAAATGTACTCCTGTATGTGTAAGCAATGTCCAGTGAGAAGATTAGTGCTAAGAAACAAGGTAAATATTGTACAGTTGAGTCTGTTTAGCTTCTAATATCACAAACTTGGGATGATGACAAGACCTGTGACTAATGCAAGTAAGGTTGCTATGATTTAGTTTTGCAAATATTTTTAAATGGATACCTTGTAAGAGGAGAAAAAGGAGAAGAGAGACTGAACTGCAGCAGATCCACAAGCCCATTTTCTTTTAGTCGTGTGACCTGAAAGACTTTTGGAAGAGGATGAATTGCTGTTGTCCTGCTTGCTCTTTTCCAGCCAGCTTACCAAATTTCTCAGAACTCCATTCTTTAGGACTAGTTAGAATTGTGCAAAACACAACCATTTCAAAAGTGGGTACACATTACAATTTTAAATTTCCAGGTTAGGGTGTTTTGACAAACTTTAATTTCATATTGGCTTTGACAAGTATATTCCACAGTGGGTAGTACTTACAGAGATACAAGCTGACCAAAAAAAATTCTAGCATATTGTTGATGGGATATTTGTTTGGGAGTTCATTTCATCTTAGGGGGGACATCAGTGGGAGGTTAAGCATAGATTTGCACTTGGACTATCCACAAAGGGCTGTTTCAGATTGCTAAGAGGTTCGCACTTTTTAGATATTTTGCAAAACAGCACAGAATTTGAAGCTAATCTAGCAGTTTTCTTCCTGATGGAGAACATCTACAAGAACACTGTAAAATGAGGGAGTCTTGGCAGAATTTGTCCTCTTTCATCTTCTAATGAAGAGCTCAGAGAGTGGGAAAACCTTCCAAGTAAATTGTAAGCCACTGGAGACGTGAGCTTGTCTTACCCTGGATTTTTATATCCCATTTCACAGCTGGGCTTTATCTAGACTTCCCAAAATTCTGCAGTGCTTGCTGTTGGTGCAGTGCTTGCTGTTGACCTGTATATGAATAAGATTTACTTTCTAGTTCCTTCTGAAAAAGCAAGATCCATGTTTCCTTTAGGGAAACCTGGAAGAGCAATGATGTTGGTGTTACACAGTCAGCTCTCTGGCTTTATTACAAATGCAGTGCCTGTCTGACTGAGCCAGGTGCTTCTAAATCTACCAGAGGAAAAAAAAAGCTAAATTAATTAGTGAGAGTGACAGTATCGTTGGAACCTGACTGTTAGGCTTTTAATAGCTGTCACCTGCATGCTTCTTGCACCTCCAATTCTGAATCATGTCATAGGCATCCTGTATGCATGGATTTCTCAACCATTTTGGTTTTAAAATGTGGTGTGAAGTCTCTTTTCATTTGAATAGAAAGCTGGCATAAGTTTTATAAAGTTCTTATAAGCGAACTCACAACAGCCAGGAATCAACATCAAAAGAGTCAAAAGGCCAAACGATCAGCCACATTGCTGTGTAAATCAATAATGTGCATCTTACCAAGGGTATTTTGCTCCATGTTTCAGTGTACTATGTTCAAATATGTTACCCCAGTGCTAAATTGGAACTTTTGGTTAAATTAGTGGTGAATCCTTCACCCCGTTAAGGCTAACTTTTTCTTCATCATTTTCTATTTTTGTCTGGATTTATATCCATTAGGATAGGGAAATAAAGTCAACTCTGAATCTCTTATAAGATAATACACTACTGTGACATATTATTACCTTTCTGTAATCTGACTTTGTCTTGGAAATAAGACTGATTCAGAAAAGGATGTTAAGGGTAAATCTTAGGAGGGCTTGGCGTGTATTAGGAGGATTCTGAGGACATGTCTTAAGACATTGTCTTCCTGAGGCTGTAAATGATGATCTAGTATGGATCAGTGCCTTTAAAGAGAATTGACTTCACTGGGTCACAGCATGGCACCAAGAATCCTGCATTGCCTTCTCTTAGCCTGGGCTTTCTCATGACTTGAAGTCTGGTTAAACTGGCAGATACTGGGGTTTGACATTTCTGTTGTATTTTCCATCTTAGCTTGTAATTACAAGAAAATGAGCTGACTAGGAATGAGTCTGGTTTATATTTGTGTTGGGAACAGATACAAGATGCTTCAGGGAGTAATCTTCAGAGGAGATACTACTACCCAAAGTGCTGGGTAGATGGACAATTAAAGCAAAGCTGTCAAAAATGGTGTCTTTCCTCCCTCTCACTTCTTGGGGAGCGCTGACAGGACAGGTACCTGTAGTCACAGTAGGAAGGGCAGCATGGGAGTGGGAAAAGAAGCAAGAATTTATTCAGCAGGTGCCAGTATGGACTGCCAATTGCAGGGTCTTTCCCTGAGTGGTGCCTGATTAAAAGATCTCAGTGAGGTGAGGGGTGCAAAGGCACTTCAACAGCTGCCTCTTTCTAGTAAATACTGGTAGCACTGGCACAGATCTGTAGCCTTGCTGCAACCAGCCATGGTGCCTGTTATTCTGTGTGTTCTTGGAGCATTTACAGCCTGAGACAAGACTGAGGTTCTGCTGTGTGAGGTATTATGTGTGCACTAAAAATAATCCTTCAAAAGAATCTGAATTCTGGAAGTGGTTTTTATGGACAGACTAGAACTGTTTACTCAGTAAGTTAGTTTTGCTATGCCCTGCCCTACCCTGTATCTCATTTCCTCTTTCCTTCTATTCAACTCCTCTCACCCTTTTCTACACCAAAATTCTGATCTGTGCTGCTGATTCCACTCCAGTTTTACATCCTTTTCTCCTCTCTTCCAAACCACTTTCTCATGCTTTAATTGCTTAACCACATGGTGTTTGATTGTAGAGCATGTTTTAATAAAAGACAATTTCTAATTATGCACTGCCTAGTACAGTAATACACAAGCTCTTTCCTATCAAGATGACAGTTTTAGGATGGCTTTAGAAAAAGGATTTTCTTCTTGAATTTTCAGTCAGCTTCACAGCTGAAAATTTGCCAAATCTTTTTGTAATGTTGGAGGAGTTGAAGGCAAAAGTAAAAAGCATAATTCTCTGAAGAAAGCTCAAATGCAGTTTGTTTGTTTTCATTGCAATAAGCAGTGAAAATCCTGAAGGATTATAAATTAAGACCACATTTTCTGTGACTGTGTGCAAGCATTTTCAGAGCTGCTGGAGGTTCCCAAATTTTGATGCTGTTCTGCCATCCATAAAGTACATTATATACCTTCTCTTTATATGCACAGAAAAGTAGGTCAAGTTTCCTTCTTCCTGCAGCTGAGGATGATATAAATGAAGATAATGTAAATATGTAATACGACTTTTCTATGAGGTGCTCTTCTGGCACAACTGATCTGTTTCCTCTTGAGGAGTGGTAAAAGAAACTGTTAGAGGAAACAAGATTAGAAGAAGCTTCCTGGGTCATAAAGTCTGGACCTCTGGTCATTAAGGCAACCATATCACACAGACTAATTAGTAAATTGGTTGAGTCCCCTATTAAAGCCACCTATGTTTTGTTGCCACTGTGACTATAATAGAACTCTTTCAGATTGCATTCTTCAGATGATTTGAAAGATTACAGTAAGACAGTTTGTGACTTGCAGGTGGAGTGCAGACCCCTCCAAACTGCTGTTTGGGAATGTTTACTGTTGTTGATGACCAGTGTTTTCTATAATGGCCACAATATTGTACTGTTTCTATTGGAAGTCAAAACAAAAATTGAATTATGTAGGCCAGTAATCAAATACTTTAATGTAATCTAGAACAGAATTATAGCCACAGGTGAAACTGTGTTCAGTTCTGAGGTTTTGGGTGATTTCTTGGGTTTGGTTTTGGTTTTGTGGGTGTTGGGTTGGGGGTTGGATTTTTTTTTGCGGGAGGGGGTGGGGGAGAAGGGTTGCTTTTTGTTTTGGTTTTGGTTGATTTGGTATTTTCCCTTCAAAATCTCTCTTGGAAAGTTCAACAAAGCTGAGTACAAAGTCCTACTCATGAGTTGAGACAATCCAAAACACAGATACAGTCTAGGCAGAGAATGGATTGAGAGCAGCCCTGAGGAGAAAGACATGGGGGTGTTGGTTGATGAGAAGCCCAACACAGCTCATCAATGTGCACTTGCAGCTCAGAAATCCAGCTGTATCCTGGCTGCAGCGTGGCCAGAAGGTCAGGGGAGGGGGTTCTGCCCCTTTGCCTTGCTCTGGGGTCCCCAGCACAGGAAGGACATCGATCAACCTGTTGGAGCAAGTCCAGAGAAGGCCATGACAATGATCAGAGAGCTGGAGCACCTCTCCTGTGAAGAGAGCTGGGATTGTTCAGCCTGGAGAACAGGAGGCTCTGGGGAGACCTTATAGCACCTTCCAGTACCTAAAGGGGGTCTATAAGAGACCTGGGGAGGGACTATTTACAAGAGCATGTAGGGACAGGACAAGGGGGGAATGGCTTCAAACTGAAAGAGGGTAGATTTAGGTTAGATATTAGGAAGAAATTCTTTACTGTGAGGGTGATGAGGCACTACCACAGGTTGTCCGTAGAAGTTGTGGGTGCCCCATCCCTGGAACTGTTTGAGGTCATTCTGTGATAAAAACAGTATTTCTTTGAGGAATAGTAACCATTACGTTGGGGGGTGCGGGGAGAGGGCGGAGGGGGCTGTTTTGTTTTTTTTTTTTAATGAGCAGTCCTAGATTGCTAAGTCTACCCAGGGAAAAGGGATTAACATAATTGTATCAGGTGGTTCATAGTTTAGCCCTCCTCAAAGATTAGGAGGTTCATTTCTTGTTGTTTTCAGCTATATTCACCAAACTCTTACTTGTATTTTGTTGCAGTTGTCTACCTTGTGGTTTTTCATCTGTCATTTGTCATGTTTGTATGGTCCTATGGGAAGACAATTTTCACATCTCCTGCAACCCCCTCCAATGAGGTAACTATGTTAGAAAAATCTCAATGCCTTCTTTATAAATAGCTAAACTGGTTTTTGGTGATGAAATTTGTTTGCAGTACTGCATGATTCACCTTTCCCTTCTCATTATCTAAAATAGAACAGCATGACAGTGCATCATGAATGAAAATTATCAAGTTACGCTTAAAATACCGTATGCTTTGTGTCATGACATTTCCTTATAAGAATTTAAATCATCACAAGTTTGGCAGTCATGTACAGTGCTTTGCTATGAAGTAGCTTGCTTGAAACCTGGAATTTTTAAAACTGATAAATGAAATACAGTGACAACATTTTTATATTTCCTCTTTAGGCATTTTGACCTTTGTCTGAGTAAAACAGAACAGTAATACAATGTATACTCTTGATCTGGAGGACTGAACCCACTTGATACTTAGTCAAGGGTTAAGGCTTAGGGACAATTGAGAAGTGACTACATGAAGAAGCTTTATATAATAGCAGAAGAATGCATGATGACCATAAGAAGTTTTGTTTTGAAAAAGAACTGTATTAATTGAAATAAGCCTGAGATGGATTGCCTTGTTTTCTATTTCTCTTACGTGTGTGTATGTAAGGATTAAATACTGGCACAAAATCTAAAATACTTCCCTTCTCTTCCTTGCTGGCTAAACTGTTTGAGGCTTTGGTTGCTCTGTGAGAGTTGAATTTTTATTCTATTTTTGGCAAGACTGACATTCAGTGCTAATGTCAACCTTAATGTAAACCCATGCTTCTAAGGAAAATCAAACACTGCTCTGCAGTGCTTAATTTTGGCTTAAAGACCTTCTGTGTGTTAAAGCGACAGAATATAAAGTGTAAAAAACTAAACACTACTGTGGGGTTTAGCTAAGCAAAAAAATTAACCAAAGCTGTTGAAGGGTCTGGAGTGTAAGTCCAGTGGGGAGCAGCTGAGGGAGCTGGGGTTGTTTAGCCTGGAGAAAAGGAGGCTCTGGGGTGACCGTCTTGGTCTCTACAGCTGCCTGAGAGGAGGTTGTAGTGAGGTGGGTGTTGGTGTCTTCCCCAGGGTAACAGGTGATAGGACAAGAGGAAATGGCCTCAAGTAGTGCCAAGGGAGGCTTAGATTGGATACTATGAAAAATCTCTTCCCTGAAAGGCTTGTTTTGTCAAGCATTGGAACAGGCTGCCCAGAGAAGTGGTTGAGTTCCCATCCCTGAAGGTCTTTAGAAGATGTGTAGAATGTGGCACTTGGGGACATGGTTTAGTGGTGGACTTGGCAGTGCTGGTTTAGCAGCTGGACTCAGTCTTGGAGGTTTGTTCCAACCTAAATGATTCCATGAGTTGCTAAACTTAAAAATTCAAAAGGACTTGTTTTTGAGGTGATTGTTTTGAAAGTTAAGCTGGTGAGCTAATTAAAATATAATTGGAATTGTGATATTCCAGTTTTTATAAAGCTGTATGAATTAGAGCTGCTCATAAAGGTAATGCTGAGTAACTTTTACTGTCTGATTGGACGCTTCATTAATAGAAAGCTTCTTCTGACAGTACATATCCTATAGTTACAGTCATGTTGTAGCAAAGCTTTTTGTATCCAGCAAGTGAAAGGGATAGTTTGGGCAATGGCATGTGGTGACTTTTTCATGTATCAGCTGTGGAGGGAGATCAGATCTAATACACTTTTCCTCTACTGTTAACTTTAAACAGAAAAAAGGAGAAAAAACCCACTCCACCATAACAACAACAAAAAAAGCACATGCAAAATTTTTTTTAAAAAAGCACAAACCCAAACCAAATTAAAAACACAGCACCACTTTTTCTGTTTCTGCCCAAATCCCTTCTGTTCATGTACCAGTGAGTAATTTATACTGGTTATACTTAAAAACAAAGCCTGACTTCAGAATCTCTCCATTGTGTGAGAGTGTCAACGTATATGTTTTTAGTCATTGGAATTAGCTATTCTTGCAAAACAAGTAGCATCTTACTATTGAACTAAAAAAAGATTGTGCAGCTGGTGTTGTCTTAGGGTAATCCCTGTACATTTGTCATAAGAAAGAACAATCAACATTATACAAGATCCAGAAAGAGGAAGGAAACAAAGGGATTCTTTCTGTTTTCAATAAGAACTGCTGGAACCTCATTGGAAATTCTGTTTGCTGTGTGGTAACAGACAACTTTTGATGTCTTTGAACATATCCTGCCATTGTCCAAAGAGACTGTGGTCTCATGACCTTATTAATTTCTGAAATTAGAACAGAAATGTAGCTTTTCACAAAGCCAAACTCCTATTCAGGATTTTTCAAGTAATATTATGATGTTACTTGGACAAATTTAAAAGGTTTTAAATCTTGTGATTTGGTTCCTTTTTTGTGCATTAATGATTTGCCAGAGAAGTGTCATCTAGAAGCAGTACTCATGTTTCTCGCAACCTCTGCTTGATGACAAATCATAGAGACAGGCATTGGGTCACCTGGCAGACTCACAAGGGTGGTAGGGATGAAGGAATGCCACGCCACTGTTTGCTGGAACAATGCTTCACATCTGTCTTAAATTTTGATGTGGGCATCTCAAGTTTTCATACTTGAGTAAGTATCTGAGCAATTAAGGTTGAATAATGAGAGCAAGCTCTTGGCGATGACTGAAATGTTAAACTTTAATTTCACCCTTTGCATAGATTAATTCTAGTATCTGATTATTTGAATGGGTGTTATTTAAACATGTTTCACCCTTGAAGGGTGGGTAGGCTCAATAACTGGGATGATCCTATATGTGACAGGAGGCTAAACTAGATTCTGTGAGCTATGAGGCAGCTTGTTTGCATTTTAGGTTAGGAAATAGCACAGAGAAATTGCAGCAATGTCTTACTGCTTCGTCCTTGCTGTAAGTGGATTCCTCATTGTTGCTTGCTGACTGACTGTAATCCAAAAGAGGAAAAAGTACAGGGTGAGAGGAAAATCCATGTGAACTAATCATGCCCATGTTTTTCGCAGGAAAATACAGTCATATTAAGCCACACTGAGCCAGTTTTCATTCCAGCTGCACACATAGCATTTTCCACTCATTACCATGAATACTTTGTCTGTGTGTGCTCATAAAAAGGGCTCTTGTAGTCCATGCAGGAAGCTCAGACTTTAGAAGTGCTTCGGAACAAGAAAATTCCAAAGGAAATAGTGAGTTCAGCCCCCACTGCAAAGGGCCGTGTCAGCACTCTGGGTTTTGTGGGGCTTATTGGTAAATGTTATTTCAGTGGATACCAACCTAAGTGTTTCATAAATGAGTAAAAGCTCTCCAGGTTCTTCTGGTAAGGGTTTACATTTCAGTGAGGTTTCAACAGGAATGCTTGTCAGGCATTACTCTGAATTGTAACTCACTCTTAAGCTGTACAGGCTTTGCTGAAGTTTCTTTCATTACAGCTCAAGAATTTTGAGACTAGCGTTGACTGCTCTTAAGTAAAAATTGCAGTTAAATTCTTTCAGCTTCTTTGCTGAAGCCATGAAGCCCACCACAACCCCCTGACCTGCCTTTTTTACCCCCATCTGATTTCCACTCCTCCCTGTGTTAGAGAGTAAGTGGTATAAGAGAAGGTTAGTGCCTTGTAGCAGCAAGGGACTGTTGCGCCTTCCTCTTGTTCACAGGTCACTTAATTTATGCTTATCAGGAATGAAAGGAAAGTTTGCACTTTAAAACTCACCCTGAGTCTTTGCCTTCCCTTGTGTTGAAGGGAAGATGCTACAGATAATGGAACAGAGAGAAAGATTATGTTCTGTAAAATACATCCAGGAACATCATGGAGTTTTAAGGATCTCCTGTAATTCTTTTAGCATTCGTTTTTTATTTATGTGGCACTTTTGGTTCAGTAAGGGCATCTGAAAGGTCTTTTCCTTGGAACACAAAGTAATAATTAATCTCTTCCTTCTGTTCTATTTTCTCCATCCCTCCTAGTTCTGCTTGTCAAAAGCTGATAAAGAACAATATGAAAAAGAAGAGAGACCAGAATCCCAGCAGGAGATTTTGAGAAGAGCTGCTAAAGACTTGCCTATCTATACGACAACAGCATCGAGAGGTGAGATATAAAGATAATTCTATGCTCCAGAATTTGTTTTAATTCAGTGAAATTTACTTGATGTCACTGAATGAACAATCTATTAAGCACATATTGCAAACACCATGGCCTTGTTTTGTTATTTGTTTGGGCTAGTGTTGAATTCCCCAGAGAGAAACTGCAGTCCTTTTTCTGGGGATCTCAACATAAAGCCGTTTTTTGGAGTATTTTAAAAAAACCATCTTCTAGCAAGCAGACAGATGACAACGTTTATCTCTAGTTGTGGCTATTAAAAATAAATGCAGGAAAGAAATACAGCTAACACAGCTAGAAATAGGAAAAATTAAACTTAATGCTCAATTTTATAATCACTTTTATCCCCGTTTTAAACCTGAGTTGTTTCAGTTCAGCAGGAGGAGAAATGTACTTAAGATCTTAACAGACTTTTACAGTTCAAAAATGAATTAATGCTATTTCGTTCCCATCTGCAATTCAGTACAAAGCAAGTTATGGGCTATTTCTGTATTTGCCTTCAATACATACAGGCATTTTCATTCCAACTTATATATGAACGATCTGTGAAAGTGCTGTCTTATGCATATGTATATTCTTTAAAATCTATAACTTTTATATGTACAGATATATATATATATTAGATATATATATCTTTTTCTTTTTCTTGAAACTAGCAACCCTGTAGGGTTTCTGAAAGCATAAACTACTTGGAATAACTGTTACAGAAATTTACTGTGACTTTTCCCATCAAAGTCTGAGGACACCTGTCTCTTTTCAAAACAGGCCTCCCTTTAAGGGAATCCCAATCTTAAAGTTCTGGAGTGGTCTGGGAAGCTGTTACCAGCTCTTACCAATTCTGTTTAGCCGTAGGTGTTGTCTTTCCTCCTCCTTTCCAGCTGCCTGTGCTGGTATCTTATTTCCATTGGGAAAATCCTGAAGGCTTGTTTAAAAATATCCAGGAAAGATGAAGAGCTGATTTACTGAAGAGTCTGATAGGTCACTGTTTAGTTAAGGGGTAGAAAAAGTCATTGCAGAAAGTTGGCTTGCTGAAAGAATGTAGTTTTGCAATGGGATGCCTGAGTACTCTGTGCAGAGGTGAAAGGGGATCAGTGCCAGAGGATGAAGGATGGGAAGACTTGGAAGCCAAAGAGTAAATGAAAATGGACTCAGTACAGTAGTAATAGATTGTTTTAAATACTTTGATATGTTACATTTCTTAAAAAAAAAATGAAAATGAGAGTAGGCACATGACAGTCTGTGAGAACAGGTGTGGCAGGGTAGGGCAGGAAGCTCTTAAAGATTCAGTCCATGTTAAGGGGGGAAACTTCTGTAAAACTGAATGAGTTCTAATGACTTGACCCTTGCATTTGAATGCAGCAATCAGATACTGCGACCGATGCCAGCTGATCAAACCTGACCGCTGCCACCACTGTTCTGCATGTGACGTGTAAGTTGCTGAATCTGAAATTATGGAGTTTCTCTCTCCTGCAGTCATCACTTTTGTGTGTTCATGTCTTCAGTGTGTCAGCCCTTGCATAACAGTTACTAGTTGTTCTCTCTTAGACCCTCAATACTTGGATTTATAATGGCCAACCTTCGCGAACGAAGATTTGGGAAGGGCTCTCCCCACGTGGGTGTGCCCTTCCAGCCTGTGCAG
>JAWWLZ010000001.1:45358610-45381248 GCA_035041345.1 Poliocrania exsul | reverse complement strand
GTTCATGTCTTCAGTGTGTCAGCCCTTGCATAACAGTTACTAGTTGTTCTCTCTTAGACCCTCAATACTTGGATTTAATGAAAGAGGAAAGTTCCTTCTGTGGGTGCAATATTATGGTGTAACCCCATCATCTAAAGTGGCAGAACTTTTTAAGAAACCTGCTTGTAGCTTTGTAAAACAGAAATAAAGAAACTAAAAAGTAGAAAATCATAGACTGAAATTAAAGGTAGGCCTGAGATACCAGCATCATCAAATGCTTATTATCAAACTCTTTTATTGTATCTTGCTTCTGCAGCCTTGAAACGGATGTGTGCTACTAATAATGGTAAAAAATCTTGGTCTCAAAGATTGACAGTGGAATCACATGCCTTAACAGTTCCAAAGACATCACTGCTATTCCCTATTTTCATTCTGAATCATCAGAGAAATCTGTGCAAGCACTGAAGGCTGAGACTATGTTTGAGACTTCAGCAAGCTGAACTTGAGGAAATATAGTTAACTGAAGAACCTTTTTTGGCTAAAATAAAATTTATTAGTAAATACAATGAACGTCTTGGTCTGAAATATCTAGTATCTGTCCTTACACTGAAACTGGATTAAAATGGCTTGTGGACTGTTCAAATTATCCACTGGGCTGCTTTTTGCCTCAATTAGCTTTAAAGAAAACACCAAACAAGCAAGTAGCAAACAAAAAAAAAGGTAACAAAAATAGCCCTAAGGTAGACACAGTTGAAGTGAATGCCAGGCTAACATACCTTATCCCCATGACTCTGAAAAGTCCCTTGGATTTGTTTTCTCTTAGTGTGCACATAAAACCAGTGTGGCTGGTTCATGGTGTTGCTCAGTAATGCTCCCCATGCTAATGTAAGAAACTCTCTTCATAACTCTTCTGAATCTCGGTTGGTCCTTTTGGGTGAAAGAATGGCTGCTCCAGTAGAGTGGCTGGCATGATTGAGAAGGACTTGAAAAAGATACAGTGAGGCAAAATACATTAAAAAATAATAAAATAAAATAAAAAAAACAAAATACAAAAAACAATAAAAAGCCACCCCCAAACCTATAGAAGCTAAAATTATGTGTCTTAGAAAGAAAATGTATTTTTTGCTTTAACTTGCTGGAAATTGTCTCTTTCAGATGTGTACTAAAAATGGACCACCACTGTCCATGGTAAGTATATTTTTTAAAACACAAAAACCAGTATAATAGTGATGAATTAGATGCTGCTTCGAAAGTAAAGTAAAACTTGATTTTCACAGAACTTCTGTAATTGGTGAAAATAAATCCTGTTCCTGATGTGTGTTGCAGTCTAGAGTTGTAAGCCCACTAGTCCAAATTATGCAGTTTCTCCTCATATAGCATAACCCTGGCATTATGAGGCCTATGAGAAAAGCATGTATTTCTTTTGTTTACTCTGGTATTATTACCAGGAGAGGAGATAACCACTACAGTGTAAAAATCAGTTTTCAATTCTAGATGATATGTATGATCCACTCAGACAGTTAACTCTTCTGCACCTTGTATTCACTGGTTGACAGTAAAAATACTATCTGCTATCACTATGAAAAATACTGCTATCAGTAGTTGACTTAGAGGTGGGTTTGTAACCCAAGCAACATTCCCTGAAATTGATGGAGAGGTTTATATCATTGGCTTCTGTGATGGCTGCAGTTAGTTCATAGTGTGAGATGCTTCCTACACAGAGTGTATGTATCGTAACGCTTTGCCAGCTCATGTCCTGTCCTGTAGAATCATGGGGCAGAGTCTGTGTGAGGGACCCAGATCGTGTGGCTTGAGGAAAGAGGTTTCCTTCAAAATAGTGGCTTAAAATGCTTCTGAAACACTAGAGCCAGAATGTTCTGGACATACCACTGACATCATACATGTTATGCTCTGCAAAAGCTGAATGTATTGTGGGATTTTTGTTTTTTGTATATCTTAGTAACCTCTTTCTCTTTCCCCTCCTTTTAGGGTGAATAATTGTGTGGGATTTTCTAACTACAAATTCTTCCTCCTGTTTTTAATGTATTCCTTACTGTACTGTCTGTTTGTTGCTGCTACAGTCTTGCAGTACTTCATAAAGTTTTGGACAGTAAGTTCTAATGCTTTTTTTTGTTTTATGTTCATTTGTTTAATCCTGCATGTGTTATTGAAGGCTGCATCAGCATGTTGTCACTCACCATTACTCTGTTCCATGGTTCATTATCATTAACGACATCAATCAAAGTGACTGAAGCAGGAGAACCTTCCAAATATTAATGAAGTAAATGTATTACACTGCCCAGGATGAGTAAGTGGGGGAAGAAGTTTCACTGTGCAATTTCTTTGCTCTGTCAAAATTGAGTGACACAGCTCAGACTTAGACTACAGAATACAGATATGTAGGTAAAGAAAGAACTGGCAATATCAAATGATTGCATACATGTGTGGAGATATATACACACACACACACATATAGATAGATAGATTATATATATATGTGTGTGTATATATACATATATATATACACAGAGAGAGGGGTATATACACAGACATATATATATGTATAAAAATACTGACAAATGTGAAATATGAGTAACAATTTTGTATCTTCCTAGACTTGTCTATGGGCAATCTGCTACCAGATAAGGCAGACTAATTTCTTGAGGACTGACTGAGCTCTGTTTTGGAGTCCCTACATAGACATGTCTAAACTTCATTTTAGTGGCTTTTATTGATCTGATATGGGTAGAATCCAAGATATGTACAGCCTGAATGCTATACATCTTCCTTGCAGTTATTGTCAGTTGTCAAATGATTGATACACATACATACATCTTAGTAGATTTAATAACATTTATGTGAAGGGCAACCATCCTTGTATGTCAGCATTATTTTTCTTTTATCAGTTTTGTTCCAGTGACATTCCAGGCTGAACAGAGTGTTTTCTGTAGTTGTTCCCTTCCCCTACAACAATTTGTACTGTGCCTTCCTATCTCTAGGCTGAAGTGCTGGTGTCGAAATTCCCTGAATCTGTTTCCATTAACTAGCATGTGAGAAATTACTCTAACTGGAAGGGTCTCCATCACATGTTTCTAAATAAATAACAGCACATATTTCTGAGATGCTAGTTGCTGTCAGAGTAACTGGGAAAAGCAGTCATTATCTGCAGCAGTAGAAGTAATCTTTATTGGAGCAAAATGTTGCTGTTGTGTCAGGGTAAGAGAAGCTTGATCAGATATTTAGGATAGCTGTACTTTGAGACAGTTGGTATTAGGTAAGATAAGTGGTGCAAAAAAGTATGCTTGTTTTCATCTAAGCCTGTGGGTCTGATCTGCCATAGCAGTATTTTTCTTAGTCTGTCAGTCCTGTATAATGGCCTGTCACTGGATAACAAGGAACTCTGGGCATTGAGCTGTCAGTATTGTGAGATGAAAGCCATAATGATATTTGTCAGTCTTAGCTGTGGCTTGACAGATATTTCAGATTAAATGCTCTGTTTCTGCTGTTCAGTCTTGCTTGACTATAAATAGTTAAATTTTTAATTTGTGAATGTACTATTCCCAGACATCTGCCTGGCTGCTTTCCAGTGCTTTGTATGTGATTTCTAACAAAAACTGTACTCATAAATATTTACCAGTCAGTGCTTTGTCATCTTACTTTGTAAGTGTTAGTGCAACAAAAGTCCACAGGACAACTGACTACAGTGAACTTTTAATACCAGCATTTGCAGCAAGACTCTTCCAAAGCCCATCGGATGTGATACTGAAGTGGACTCTTGAGCAGAGGAAGTAAACTTAAGAGGGATTATTTTTTTATTATTGATTTAGTTGCTAGAAATGCTTCCTGCAAGAATGAGCTGCTTTTGAAATGTGACAATAGACCATGTAGTTGTGTGCTTGCACTTCTTGCTTTTTTTTCAGTTCCAGATGTTTCTAATACAGAATCTGGTGATGCCCTGATCTTACCATTAGAGTAGGTCTCTGAGTCACTTTACCCATATTAAGTCACTCACTCCACAAAGCCAGTATTTCTCTGATCCTATAACTACCTGATTAAAGTACATCTCCAGAAAGAGGTGGCAGCACCATTATCATGTGGGCTTGCAGAATGTTGTATGTGTCTTGTATGTAAGCTTTTAGGCAAGTGCGGTTGACTGCAGAATAGAGTCCTGGAGGCTTCATCTGTATCAAACCAAAGCAGGATGCTGCTGACATATGCTATCTGTAGACTGCTTCAGTATATTGCTAGTGCTCAGCTTTGCTACAGCATCAGACAGATTGCTGTTGAGGCTCTCTAGATGTTGTTTTCCCTCCCAAAGCTTAAGTATCAGAAATGTTACAGTATACCTTCAGCAGGCAGTGCTTATTTTTTGCTTCCTCACAGATGTTTTACAGAGACCATGCAACAAACTGCTGGATATATCCATGTTGGGAAGGAATATGGACTGCTTCTGGGGGAATGTAGCCTTGGTCACTTCAGAACGCGTAGTGAGGTTGGGGAGGGGTATGTGCTAACTACACAGATCCATCAATCCGTTGTTTTGCACTGTTGATAATACTTGCATAGAGACATGATGTGCATACGTAGATACTTGGAAACATTGTGACACATGCACACCTACCAAAGTCTTCTACTGAAGAAAGTCTTTGTGTTTCCCAATTTGCACATGCAAGACTTTCACATAGCACCTTTTATGCTCCATGCAGAAGTGCTGAAGAGGGGTCTTGATGCTGTTCATACACTGGTAGAGCAACCACACTGGCTGGAAATGTTTACCACAGCTTGCATCCTGATGCTGATGTTAAAATCAGCTTTGTAGATCAAGGGAACATGACTGATTTCTTTATTTATACTCATAACTACTTTTTCTATGCTCATGTAATTTTTATTTATACCTAGGAAGTTGTTAAAGATGAGCAGATAAACTGTCAGTTTAACCAAATGTATTTGACACAAACACCAGCATTGGCTGAACGCCCAGTCCTTGATGCCTTGTTTACATAGTGCATGGTGGTGCTTCCCAGCTTATATTTGGTATCTACTCTTATTCTTGCTGCACTCCCTCCTCCTTGATACTGTTATGTTTTCTAGTTGTTTTCAGTGGCTTTCATTGTCCTCCAAATTAATTTGCAGTCCTGAGTGTAGCTAATTCAAGGATGTGATAGGTATTCCGGGTGGATGGCACATGCCTCTGCAAAACTTTGGTTGTGTTAACAACAGCAGCACCAAAAAAAAATCAAAACAACCAAATGAGTCATTCCGTATCGTTAGAACTTATTTCTCTCGCATATACACTAAGGACATAAACCACATTTGAGGGTTTAATCAAGCTCAGACAGCACTGTTTTGTTTGGGAGGTTTTGTGACCAGACACATGCTCAGATGACTCTCTGCTTGTGAAGGAGTTTGTAGGGGACTCTTAACAATAGTTACTGGGTTCAGTCTATTATGTGTACTAAGCAGTTCAAATTTTATTGTGCAAATTGCTTCCTTTTGTAAGCTCTACAGCTCTCTCACCTGCAAATCTCTGCTTCTATGCTGCTGCTGAGCATAAGGACTTTAAATAACCAATGTGTGAAGTTCCACTCTTTTCACATGCTGGGGCATGTGGACGGCTGCTAGAACACCACTGTGAATAAGCCTGTTATACATACTCAAAGACTTCAGGCTTCTCTCCAGGAAAAAGCTGGCCTTTTTTGAAAGATGCTTCAGTTCTGAACTGTCATTCAAGAACTTAAATCCAGTGGCTGAAACTGGGTAGTCAGAAGAGGTGAATGCTCCCTGGGGATCGTGCAGATCAATCATGCATGATTCAAAAAATCCTTCTCCAGATTATAGAGCTACTGGTTTAGAAGATGCAACTGAACTAAACTTAGATTTTCTGACGGACAGAAAAGACAAACACTAATCTGCTGCTGTTCTTTGAGCTTCAGGATCAACTGCCCTGAGAATTCTTTGTAGAGAACTATTCTGTTTAAGTATGCAATTCCAAAAGAGTCATAGAAATACAAGTTACAGAAATCAGGAAACTGAGGAACACCACAGTGTGCTCTGAGGTAGAAAAAGTCATTGCTGCAACATGAAGTTTAGGAATAAGCAGCAGTTCGAGTATTTTGCTAGCCTGGATTTCAGGGGAGCACAAAATGCAACATATTCCTGTTGCAGGGGGAAGAGGGGCTGTTGCACAAATTGTCAGGAAATAAGTAATACAATAGGCAGTAAATAAGGAAACTGAAGTTAGATGGCTGTTTAGAGAGCCAGACTCTGCTTATCATTTGCTTATGTAGCATAATCTGATGGTAGCCAGTATTTTTGAAAACTCTGCATACATCTGCAAGACTTCAGGGTAGATCCCTGGGCTCTCCCCCATGTTTCTGCACAGATTAATGTAGCTTAAAAGCCATACATCGTGCCTACAACAGATTCATTAAATGCTAGCATCTTAGCTAAAAAGGCTAACACCACTCTTTAGGTATAAAGTTTGGAATTTAAAAACTAACTTAAACTAAGCTTTCCTGTTTCTTCCTTTTTTTTTTCTTCAGTACTGATTCAGTTTCAGATATTACACTAAAGAAACATCTACAAACATCTCTGTATTGAAGGAAATTGGGAAGAATTAAAACTGTACTGATGTGTTCTGGGTTCTTTTTTAAACATGGAAAAATCTGCAAAGAATGGTGATTTATTTTTTACCATTTTGACTGAAGTTACATCTAATAATAATAGATATATTCTGAAGTCAGAAAACTTTTGTTGTTGATAAACCATTACTTTATACCTCAGGAGTATTCTGAGCTTTTCAGACCTTTATGAATGATTTCATCACACAGAGTATTCACATAAATCTTATTTATGATAGAAACAACTAGCAAAGAGGGCACGTGGTGTAGTCATGCTACTCAAACTGAGAAACCACATGAAAGGGACCCAGTCACAATCTGAATAGCAGTACTTTTTGCTTCAGTAGAAAATTTCATGCCTTTGAAGTTCCTAGTGTGCTCTTATGTACTCTCTCCTCCATTCTCTTGGGAGAACCCGGGCTAGAGCTGCTGATGGGCGTTGGAACTCGGCACGTCCAAGAGCACATTTGCACACCAACCATTTTGTTCTTAACAAAGCCTATGCTGTTTTCAAACACTTCGTCTTAACGTAATACTAGTGTTTAATAAATTGTCTTTGTTTGCGCAAAGCTTTGCCGCAGGAAAGCTGCAGAGAATTGTCCAAAGGTAAAATCCAATATTGCTGTAATTATTTAAATGCTGTTCCTACCATAATTTTTCTAGTCCAGTTATTAATGGTAGCTATGTACACCTTCACAGGAGGAAGGAGACCTGTAATCTGTTGCCTGTGAATACAGGCAGTGCCAAGGGATATAGATATAACTGTGTGCACTTGATCTTAATTGAAGTGTGTTTTAGTCTAAAAAAGAAAATCAGCCTTAGATAAATGGGTATCCTGAATGCGCTAATGGAAAAAGTAATGGCAGTCATGCTAACTAAACATCTGAGTAAAAATAGCCTCTCTGCTTTCATAGGTCAACTGCTTAAAAGTACTATGATTTTGAGGGTATAGAACCGGAATAGTATTGTTACAAATCCCAGTGGCCTTTTGAAAGTCGAAGCCTAAAAATAGCTGGGGATAGGATCAACTAGCTGGTATGGGTGGGGAGGTTTTTTGTATGTAGTGGTTGTACTGAAATTCTTTTTTCACATAGATTTCTGGTGAATCACTTCTGCCTGGTCAGACGTGGCAAATTTGTTTCACTAGGTACATGCTGGTTATTGCTTAAACCTTAGAGGTCATCAAAAATTGTAGATCTGCCCCATGTCTTGTCTGGGATTTGTTCAGTCTTAGAAACACAATATGACAACCACTTCCCTTTTACATTCATTACACCAGTTCAGAATTAGGTTCAGTATTACTACCTTGCCAGGATAAGGTTTGGGTGGAGTTTTTTGCCTTTTTTTTTTTTTTTTTGTTCTCCAGAGATGATGATTTTGAACATGTTTTTCCCATGTCTCTTTGGCTGTGGCTGCACAGTTAACATTGTTTAGTGTAGGAAATGTTTTGCCTTGCCCCCTACTGTGCATTGAAAAATGGCAGATGAACATAAGCACTCGTGGTACTAAATTTCGAGGGATAGAGTGCCCATGAGATTTAAGTGCTGTTGTTGTACACCAGTTTAACATGACATGAAAGGAAAGCTGGGCTTGTGCTTTTTTTACTTTGTGAAAAATGAGGCAAAAGACCTGTACCAGAATGGGTGTGGCAGGAAATGTTCAGCAACAGCAGTGTTACTTGCTAGGAAGTGTTAACATATTAATCTCTTTCTCTCTTTCTCCCCAGAACGAATTGCCAGATACCCATGCAAAGTTCCACGTCCTGTTCCTTTTCTTTGTAGCAGCCATGTTCTTCATCAGCATATTGTCACTCTTCAGCTACCACTGCTGGCTGGTTGGCAAAAACAGATCAACTATAGGTCAGTTAAATGCAATATTGAACTGTTCCTTGTCCAGAAAACCGACAACTTGATGAGAATATGAGGCCTATGTGATATGTCATCACATACAAACTGAATTTTTAAATATTGTGCAATAAGAAGCTTATTTGGTGGACGTAAATAAAGGTGATGCAGACAGGGAAGTGGAGCCTGTGTAAGGTTCCTTTGCTGGAGCCACACATTCAAATTCACGATGACTGTTCTTTTCCTTTGCTTGTATTTTTGAGACTGTGCATTTTTGGTGGGGTTTTATATTATGTGAAGTATGTAACCCAGTTGCTTTGTCACCCTCTTGTTCTGATACTTTGTGTAGCTGGGTGGCCCCAACCAAGTTGAAGGCTCTACTGTATATGAACGTGTACAACATTCTGAACTAGATCCAAAAGGGTATTCTTAAATCCTGTGAAAGAAAATGGACCTCATTATTAGGAAGTGGCTTGTAAAAGCAGTGTGATAAAAATGGAAACACTGATACACATTTCCTAAATAATAGAAGAGATTTCCGTAATTTCTATGCCTAAATGTTTTAAATGGTATAATCAAGTTATGTGCATTAGTTAAAATATCTGAAGTTCTTGCTAGGAAACACTTGAAAGTGCTTTCTGCAGGGTGTGAGGAGACAGAGACTGATGGGTATTTCCACAACTGAGTAAGTCAAAATCTTCCATCTTTCAATGGAGTTTAAATTTATAACCTCAAAAATAAGTGAGTTGATTAAACGTGAAATAATTTTCAGCTTGCTATAATTTTTTTAAGGAGAAAAAGGCATTTTTTGATTGCTTGACAGGAGAGTTGAGCTCTTTTGATATATCTACAGGTAAGGAATATTCACAGTTTTGTTTTTAGTTTTGAAGAAAATTTTAGCATACTCCTAACTCAAAAGTCAGTGGTCATAATTGGCAAGACAGTACTTTACTTTCTGGATTGTGATTCTAAAAAGACAAACTGTTGGTATGGGGAGAGCAATAAGTCCTCTCAGTTCTTGGTCAAGGGTATAACTGGACTCAGTAGAAAAATGGTGGTGGTTTGCTCTAGTTCATGGTGTGTCTGTTTCTAATATAACAGATTACAACTTTTTGTGATAGCACGGGATGCTCTTAATTCAACTTCAGACCTTGATGAAAGTGGAAAAACATCTTCTGTATGGGCTTAGGTCCAGCAGTGCCTGTGGTAAATTAATTCTAAAAGGGAAAGTCTTCTGCTCAAAGAAGGCTTCACAGGCCAAAGAGCGCTAGTCACTGAGGGATAAGGGATGTGCTGTCTTTGGCATGTTGATAGTACTTAACTTTATTTCAGACCTTATGATAAATGTAAAAAGAGAAAATTGTCTGTTCTGCTTACCTGCTTTTCTTACCTTTCATTTCTACTTTTGTCACTAACCTGTGATTTTTTTTCCTCTCATTACTTGAGATTACTTTTTCCTTCCCTCCCCCCACATAATACACATCAATATTGTCTTAGCTTGCCCAACACTGTTTTCACAGTAGAGAAGTTTGAGTCTGTTTATTTATATTGGTTTACTCCTTATCAGTTTAGAGATATTCCATGTTTTTCTTTTACAGAAACATTCCGTGCACCCACATTTCGAAATGGCCCTGATAAAAATGGGTTTTCTCTTGGATGCAGCAAAAATCTGAGGGAAGTTTTTGGAGATGAAAAGAAGTATTGGCTACTCCCTATCTTTACCAGGTATTCAGTCTGAATAGGAATGGATAGGGGAACAAATTGATTCCACGACTTTCACCTTGCTTCCTCTTCTCCTAAAAACTAAAGTACAACTGAAAAGCCAACTTGTAAGTCCAGTACAACGAATACTGGTATAGGGAAAATGTGCAGGACAAAACTATCAAACTGCACAGGGTTTTCATCAAAGACAGGAGCTTGTTGACAAGGGCCTTTTAAATACAGAAGCTTAGAAAACTTCAAGAATTGTATTACAAAAATTGTACACCTTTTGGTTGTAAGATTAGTGTCTGATTATAGAGCAGAAATTAGCAACTGAGGAGACTGAAATGCTGCATCAAAACCACATCTATTTAAAAACACCGCCTCTTGCCCCTGAAAACACTTGACAGCTTTCCTTTTGCTGTAGATGACACTTTTGGTATCAAAAGCCATCTAAGAAAGATCATGTAAATAAGTAGCAGAGCAAAAATCTGATATGATGCAAAATGCTGGTTTTAAAACTTCAGCTGATGAGGGAGTTGCAACAAGCTTGATGAAGCAAGACTGACCTGCTCATCACTCCCACCACTACCGGCATTCAACAGAACAAAGTAGGAGGTGTGTTCCAACACTGCTTTTGGGAGGCTGTGTATCAGTTTAAAATGTTGGTGAACCTATCTGTGAAACTGAGGTCTGATAGCAAACAGCAGAGGTAATAGCAAGATCCTAAGTTGCTGTTTGCTCAGCTATGATGTGATTAAAGACAGAAGTTATATTGTAGATGGATCAGTCTGTTTTGCCACCACATTTTATCCTGATAAACTTTTATCCTGATGAAAGAAGGCTTAGCAAACTTAAAATTATGGGTGGAGGGGAAAGCATGGCCATCAGAATATTATTATGCTACAGATTATGGGGTTGTAAATACCAGAATCTCACATGTGCACGATGGTTTGGCAGAAGACTAGGGCTGCAGTCTACAGAAACACATTCATGTTTCTGAAGTACATACACTAGTGCTGTGCTCTGCAATCCGTACTAAATTATAGGGTGAGAATCAATTGAGCTCCAAGATTTAATTAACTGATCATCTGCTTTAGTGGTAGAACTGCCTTGCTCAAGTCTGGAGTTGAACACTGCACTCAGGTAATACATGGAGTCTGTAGTGTTTGCCTTTTACTTGAGTCCTTGTTCAGTTTGTTTAAGTCAACTGCAAACAGTGATTTGAGTCTTTGTTTCTCCTTTAGTTTGGGTGATGGGTGCAATTTTCCAACTCGGTTGGTGACTATGGATCCAGAGCAACTTACTGTCTCAAGCCAAAATGAACCTGCCAAAAGGTAACTATAGCATTTAGGCTACTGATTTTGTATTCTTTTGTGCTTCATCTGGAGAAAAAAATTGTTTCCAAGTTTTTTAATTCTTTACACTTCTTATCATCTTCAAAGTAAGGTACTTTAGAGAGGAACAGAATCAATTAATACTAAAATATCAACAATTTCTTTGGTTTTGCCGTAACAGGGGAAATGGCTCTAAGGAAACAATAATAGAGAAAGTAAGAGCTTTCTAGCTCTTAGCAACAATCAAAAAAGGCTAGGGAAGACTGAATAATGGTCCATGAGGAAAAAAAAATTAAGATTTTCTTTTTTTGGATGAGAGAAAGGCACAATAATATTTGTATTTTGTGTCCTCCAGCATGCTTAAAACAAGGGATGCTGAGACAGTTTGCAAAAGAAGTAGATCTCTGACGATTGTTTTTTAGCACTGGAGGGGTTTTAGCACATTGCTTTTTATCCCTCACAAATTTACATGTTTTGTATCTTCAGTGTATTTTCAGGAGGTCTGCTTTAGATTCAGAGAGACAGGAGCATGTGCAACTTGCGGAGGTGTTTGCATTTGCTGTTTTGGAAGTCTTCTGTATAGTTTGGTGAATTTGTAGCTGAAGGATGTTGTCATCTGAGTTACCAGATATTAGTGGTTTCAAAGGCAATGCTAAGAAGCAGTTGTTTCCAGTGCAATATAACCTGTGCAATTTGTACAAGAATGGGACCCTTGTGCAAACAGCAGATTATCCTTCTGCATTCAGAAGGTTGTTCAGAAGGCGGCCTGAGCATTTTTGTGGGATAAGATGGCATTTGGTGGTTCTTCCAGATGGTACTGGTGAGGTTTTCTTTTTAACTGTGTGGCAGTAGCACTGTTGTCAGTATGCCATTTCTTGTGTATCCATCTCTGCGTTTTTTCCATTAGAATTATGAGTGACCTGTGTGAGGTAAAGGTTTAGACTGATGACCAGAACAAGCCTACAGGGGAATTAGATTTGGGGGAAGGGTGCTGTTTTCAGTTGGCACTATAGGTTGTTTTGGTTTTTTGCTTGCTTTGCTCTCAAGTCACTTCACTTCTCTATAGAGATACTGATATTACGGAACTCCTGTTGACTTTTCTTGCTTTTCAGCTCTGGAGCCAATCAGTCCTTTCCTACTCGACCACTCAGTGAATCACAAAACCGATTGCTAGCCGGTGATTGTCAGTGGGTGGAAAGTGGCCCTGAGGAGGAAAGTGTGAAATCAGGTAGCCTGGACTGTAAATACTTCTGATGGTTCTGTGGTTTGGTTTGTGGTGGGGTTTTCTTTTCTTTTTTCTTTTTTTTTTCCCCTGGGCCTAGGTAGTCCTTAGGAATTAGCTGGAGTCATTTAAAAGAAAATTTGTTCCATACAATCAAGTCAGCATGTTTAGAATTTAGACTAACTTGCATCCCATGCTTTGCTCCAAAATTAGTTATTACATTAAGGAGACAGATAGATAGATAGATAGATAGATAGATAGATAGATAGATAGATAGATAGATAGATAGATAGATAGATAGATAGATAATTCTCACTTTTGCACTTCAGTTCTGAGATTTGGGATCTTTTACGTTTGATTAGGGGGAGGAAAATATTTCTGTAAAATAGGCACAACACGGTAAATGCACTATCTGGTTTGAAATCTTTGCTATTTGTTATGTAAATCTGGGAAAACACATAATTGAGATTCTCTCACATTCTAGGTGCAAAAAAGCATATTATAGTTTCATTGGAAAGCTGATCTCAGCTTATTACTAACCAACCATCTCAATGAGAAACAGGTAAGACTAACATAATTTCTGTATATGTATGAATAAAAATAGACATCTTGAAGTGAAAAATCAACCAGTCATGGAATGCAGAGGAGTCCTCTGATGCTGGATGAGTAATAGAAAAGTCTAAATAAAACTCAGAATGGCTGTCCTGAAGACAAGAATGGGAGTAATGCTGTAGTGCAGGAAACATGGGCTGGCTAGGCTGGGATGAGTCAGACTAATCCTGTAATTTAGATTGAAGTGGGTAGTGCTGGATTTGTTACCTGACCAGGGAAAAGAAGCTGATGTTAATGCAATTTCAAGATGAAGTGCTGTCTTGAGGAAGAGCTGTTCTTAAGGAAAAGCTCCTTAACTGTCTTTTTCTTAATAATACATTGGTGGGCCATGCTCAGCTCTTGCACTTTAAAAAGTTGGGTGTACACCAGGAGGGAAGGTCAGTAAGTGAAGACAGGTGTCTGCTACAGACTCCCTGTCACGTTTGGAATTGACAGTGATCTTTTGTAACATTTTTACAATGAAGTGCATGCACTTTGCATTTAGGAAATACAGTTAGTGCTGGTGCATGTGTGGAAACTTCCCTTGGTGTATTTCCAGTGACTAAGTAAGACTTCTTTTATGTTGACTTTGTACTGTGGAGAGCCTAAAATCTCTCATTTATTTTTTTCTCTTTGAAAGGGAAATCTTACTAGGGCAACTGATTGTCAACACCAAGTCATTACTCCCTGCCTTTTTTTTTTTTTTTGAGTGTAAGGGAATGTTCTTGCAAGTAATTCCTATTTGCATTGAAAAGAAAGCACTACATTTAAGTTTGGTGAGCTTAGTGACGTTAGGATCACTTTTTTTTATTTTTTAATGAGCCTTATGACATAGAATTATTTTGGGGGGAGAGGTTTGGTTTGTTTTCAAGAAAACAAGTCTGTCTAAAAGGTCTTTGTGGCTGATGGTGTGATGCTTGGGCCAATATTGGTCAGACTGCTCAATGTAAACTCATATAAAGGCAAAATCAGAGTAGTTAGTGATACTTCTGAAAAGCTGCTCAACCATGAGAACTCACTAATGGTGGGTTTCCCCTTTGCAACTTTTCTTAATGCTATATAAATGTGCAGAAGAGTGTCCCAAGCAAGAGATTCCTTTCAGCCTCTAGCTATATAAAACCTAATCTGATCTAAATAGGTTACTGAGGCTTTTCTGTTCTTCATAGAAAGGAATGGATGTCTTCTGAGAGAAGCTCATCCCAGCCCCCTTTGATAGGGTATTACAGAAAGGTCTTAATCTTTCTTTCCACTGACCTAGGGAGAGAGCATAAATGACTGGCTTAAGTTAGACAATTAACCTGTAATAGTTTGAGATTAATTCCTTTCTATCCTCCCTCTCTTCCTGAAGTCAGGCCAGATTTAATAAATGCCTACACTGCAGTAGTTTTAAAAGTTATATAAATTAATAATGAATAACTGTACCCAACACAAAGGCATTTGGGTATGTCTTACCTCAAACTAACTCAGTAGCACAATGTTCTGAGTTGGATTTGATCACAGTTTGTGTGGGCCAACGTAGTTAATTCTCATCCCCTCTTCATTTGTAAGCAACTGTGCAGAAGGTGTAAGATCCAACACCTGTTCCATGCATTTTCCTAGACCCTGTAAGAAACTCTTAGTTGTATTTTTCAATTTTAGGCATATAACGTGCAGCAGAAGCAGAGTCATGGCTGGCAAATAAAATGCCCAGATTATTCTAGTGAAAAGAGCTTGATTTGCAAAAGAAGCCCAGTTCCCCAGTCTCACCTAGGCAAATACCATTTGTGTCCTCATATCTATTAATTTAATTCAAAAATTAAATTGCTGATCCAAGAGACTTTAGCCACACGTCAGTGGTGATGGATTGATGTTCTTAGTGCAAATAAGCACAAATAATCTTCTAAAACATAAGAGGTTTAAAGCCAAAACAAAATGAACCCACACCTCCCAGAAGGCTAATTCTGGGTTGAAGTTACCTGAACAGCTGTCCTCAAACAGAAGTCTGTAAGTCACACATTATCCAGATGCATTCGTGTAATAAACTAGGATGGTTTTTTTGAAAGCTCATGGAATAATTCAATTTATTACCTTTTTTGTCTCACTAGGTTTCTGCAACACATTTTGAGCTTGAATATTACTTAATTTTGTTTGGAAGAAGTTGAGCAGGAAAAACGGAACATGAACATTTTAGGAAGAGACAAGAAATTCAAGTTTCTGCACAGTACAATGGATTCTTGTAAGCACTACTGCAGAGCAGGGAAGTTAAGACAGATGCCTTAAGATTCTTAATGTGCATTTATGCAACACTGAATTATATACTGCTACCAAAGGGCCAGATCCTGAAGTGCCCTGCTTGGATGCACAAGGTCCAGAGTGGGAACTATGCATTTCTGTTATGCTGCAGTGGTGGGTGTAGATTGCAGAGACTCCTTCCTACCTCCTCACGGGCAAACTTCATACCTTAGGCACTGCAGAAGTCACTTCCATAGCAGGTCTCCAGAGTACAGAAGGAAAGAAAAAAGGAAAAGGAAGGAGAAAAAAAACCTAGAAAAAGAAGAATCAACCTAAAGCATGGCCACTGAGTCTGGAGTGTGAGTATACATAGTTCAGAAGCCAGGCGATGGGAAGGTACTGGATGATGTCTTCTCCCCTCTTCTGTTAACCAGTCTACCCCATGATCATAGCTCTCCAAGTCTTTCAGGATGGAGGGTTCCTTCTACTAGCTGTGCTTTGGAGCAAGGCAATGCCAACAATGTAAAAGCCTTTAACCTGGGTGTTGCTTTTTTGCGATAGGATTGAGCCTCCTCCTCATTTTAACTTGATTTATTTAACCATATCAAGAACAGAGCTCAAAGAAGAAAGCTTGGTGTTTAGTTGAAAAAACATGGATTATTACTTTCCAAGGACTGTCTGTCAGCATACAAAAAGAAGCCAATCCAAAAAGAAATTAACAATTGTTGTATTTTCTGTTACTGTTTGCAGTGTTTTGTGTGAGGCAGCAACAAAATGGGAAAGTATCCCTGAGAAAAGCTTATTGCAGTTGTATGTTGTCATAAAATGGAAGCAGAAGAGTGCTGCTTTTTCCATGGGTCTCCTGATGGTTTATAAATCCTGTTTTATACCTTTGTTTTATCTTTTTAATAAAGGCACAAGGTTTTATTGGTCATAAAGTACCATTTAAACAAATATCAGGTACTTAGGAGAAGATCAGTGTCGGATCATATATCTGTGTTAGCACACTGAAAAATTGCATCCTTTAGTCTCCCACTTTCAAGTCCAGTTTAAGTGATGCTGGAATTGCTGAAGACTGAGTGCTCTGTGCAGTGATGTACCACTTCACAAAAGGCAAAATGTGTTTCTTGTGTGAGGAATTAAGTCAATCCTTAGCTCAAGACCTACAGCCAACAACCTGGGGGATTTTATTTCCTCATTCCTCTATAGAGAAGACTGCTAACTCATCTTTGAGTGGCATTGGAATTTTGCACCTGGAAAAAGTGGCAAATACTGTTTTTTCTGTCTGTAGCTTTTCTGATGCTGATTACAAATAGACATGATCCATTTTGATACAGACTGCAGGTAGGACATTCGAGTTAAGTTAATGATCTAGTCCAAAAGAACCTGTTTGGTTTGTCTCCTAGACTGATTGCTACTTCAGTTAAATATGTTTATGATGGAAATACTATGGTATCAAGTGTACCCTGAGGTTTAAAATAAGTATTTTTTTTGTCTTTGGAAATAATAAACTTTTCTTAAATATTAATCTTCTGGAACAAGAACTCTTTGAGAATCTATGAACATGATTTGATCACTGTTGGATGTTCTTGAGACAGAAGTAACAGTCCAAACTTGCATGTTTTATAAAAGTTGCATAATGTTTCTTCAGATTTTTACAAGAAATTTTGCATTTGCTATTTTCAAAACTTACAGAAACATTTGCTACACATTAATCTGAAAAGCTGAGCTTTTCTTTCTCAAATGTCAAGTGAGAAGTGCTCATCTGAATATAAGCTCTCAGCAGTTCTGCACCAGCAGAATTTCTTGGGGAAGGTAAGAGAGCGAAGACTGCAATTTTAAATGGCTTGTTCTGAATACCAAAATTTGCAGCCCCCAACACTGGTGGAACTGTAATGGAGGGCCTGGGATATCATCTGTGTATTATAGCTGAAATAACACATCCATGCACAGACATCATCTAGAAGAGCTATAAGCAAAATTTATGTCTTGTAAGTATCACTGATTGAGCAATAAGATCTCTGCTCCCCCTCCCCAATCCCCCAAGAGCTTGATATACCCCCATATGAATGTATATGTACTGTAGGCCAATATCAGGATAACTTATTTGAAAGCGAATCTACAGGAAAAACTGCAAGTAGACAGGCTGGGCTAACTCCATATGCATTCTCTAGCAAGGTCTTCTGAAACCAGTTCTGTGTGTATCTGATGGGCATTTTTGTGGCTTTTCAAGAAGAACTGATGCTTCTCACATCTTTATGCAGATCACAGGAATATTTTGTCCTAGATTTTTCTCATATTTGAGGTGAGAAAAGGAGGAGAGCAGTGGGCTTTAGGATACTTCCGAGGCCAGAGCTACTGTTGGTGTAAAAGCAGGCATTACTAGAAGTCACTTTGACAAATACAAAACAACAGTAAAATGATTCAAATGTGATTCTTTCTAATTCACCACCCCCAAAACCCCCTTGTTTCTCCCCCCTGGACAACTGGTGACTAGGAAATCCCAAGCTGATATAAAGGATTTAACTTCTGTAAGAGAATTGTATTGAGGAACTCTAAGGGCATGCCAGTGAGTGGGATGGAGGGGTTGGGTTTTCCTGGCAGGCCTGGGCTTTGGAGGAGGTATCCTGTCTAAGGCAGCAGGATGATGACATGTCTTGGGGTTGTGCCTTGACAGCTCCCTGGCCTGTGCTGTGTCAGACAGTCAGACAGGCAGGTTGAGGGAGCAGAACAACTGTTGGGCTGTGGGGCTGCAAGCAGCCATAGGTATCCCTGCCAGCAGAGACAGGGCACTGCAGGAATAGGTACTTTTGGCCTGTGCACTGAAGAGCTGGAAACTTCCAGTAAATGCAGTGAGAAAGACAGCACTGCATGTTCAGGAGACTGGAAGGGAGATGGATCCCAGAAAACAACTGCTCAGGGTGTTGGGCCATGTTGCACATGCTGGTTTTGTGCTTTAACCTCTTCTGTATTAGGGAGTCTTATAAATACCTAGATTGTCACTAAAAACAGCTGCCCTTAAGCTTTTAGATCCATCAAAATAATGCCTATTGCAAGTCATACATAGAAGTTCCTGTAGGATGTTACCTGCCAGTAGAAACTGTTTTCTTGTTTCTTACTGCTTTAAAAATATTCATGTACACTCAGAGAGTCAAAAAATGGCATTAAATTCCCAGTGTAAGGATAGAAGCCTGATGTAGGGCAAGATTTCAGTGTGATTCCTCCTTCAGAGTTCTTAAATGTCTTGAAACAAACCTGTCCCTGTGAAGATGAGGGGGGAATCCATAAAGAGAAATTACTTAGAACTTCACAGCTAATACCGGAGTTTTTCTTACTCTTATTTATTCAGAGTGTACAACATACACATCATTGCTGCACCTACCAAAGCCATATGATGGGAAGGGCAGGAAAAGGAGTAGGCTTCTGTCATAACTGACTTCCTACAGTGTTATTCTGAGACTGCAGTGACACAAGTCAGATGTGTGATAAGCTTTAAAATCTCCATTTTAAATATTCAGACAGTTATTTTAGAGGGATTTTGGGCACTTCTGTTTTTAGTGATTTGAATAGAAATTATGTTAACATTTTTGTTAAAGCTGCCGCTTATGTGTGGAATTTGCAGATCCCAAGCTGCTTTTGGTGTGTTCTTAGAAACTGGTCTGTCTTCAGGTAGTTTTTTTTCGTTTGAGCTTGTGTGGCTCTTCTGTATTAATTATAAATCATCTTTTGGGTTGGGAGGTTTTGATTAATTTCAGTACCATTCAGTATGCACGCAAAGACCTTCCTGATCTCTCTGAAGTGTGATCCTGTTGCAGCTAACCAGAGCCCCAAGAGGAGGGAGATGGCAGCATTTGCAGCAGCACTCGGGTCTGGCATTTACCCAGAGATGTGTTGACTCTGGCAGGGATTGACCAGAGCTGCCTGGATCTGGAGCACTGGCTGACCAGATTTATTAAAAATAAAAAAGTGAAAGAAATAAAACAATGACAGCTTTAAGCTTCACAGTGTATGTTCTCTGAGGACATCCTCTAAAATTGAATCTAACCAGAGGGTTTGGATGTGCATTTAGAGAGGCTGCAAATAGCAGCTGCTTGGATGCAGAGGAGATCAAGGACTTGTCTTTCCCAGTATGTTAAGAGGCTCTTCTATCCGTAAATGGCACCAAAGAGAGCAGCTGCACATAAAGTGATTTAATACTAAACACATTTACTACACTCATTTTTATCAATTTGTTTTGTATATATAACTTTTTTATACACATTTTTCTTAATTACATAACTGTCATAAAATGTTATGAAGTTGTAGTTTGTTTTAATGCTGATTAAAACTGGTGTTTGGCTGTTTGTTTTCTGCAGCAATTACTTGAATCTTGTTTCCATTAGGTAGTAAAGTCTGATAATGTTTACAGGATTGCTTTCTTGGGTTTTGGGGAGTTTCCCCACCTTTATTCCCAGCCCCTGCCCCAAGAAACAGAGAGCTCATGCTCAGCAGTCAAACAGATGTGTCAGGGATGAAGTATCTGGATCACCTTTACTGTTACCAAAGCATTAGTGGTGACAAGCAGATTCCCTTACATTAGCATTGCTTAGCTGACAGCTTACACACTTAGCATGGTCCTCTCTGAATTCTCCTGCCCCTTAGCCTGTTGTTACATCAGCTTTATCGTGGAAAACCCAAATCTTTCTGAATGAAAATTTACAATCATAAAGCTATCCCAGAATGAGGCAGCGTTCCTGCTGTTGTCTGCCCCCTTTTGAACTTGGATGAATGAAACACCCCTGGGTTATCTCTGCAATTGCTTTTGTGTTTGCCAGCAAGGGTCATCAACGTTTGCACTGATCACAACGTCCCAGCTGTTCTGCTTCCACACAGTTACTTTTAATTGTGCTGCCTAATGTTGTAATGGGTTGTATTTAAGTTTGGGGTGATGTGTAAAAGATACATGTAATAAATGCGCACTTACTGTATTTTTTTGTATGTTACAGATAGGACTAGTCCTATGCACAGAGAAAATGTTGCCATTTATAGTTTAATACTTGAAGTAACTTTTTAAACAGGCTTTTATAAATTCAATACAAAATCATATTGCTTTGCCTGGAAGTTCCTTCATGTTTTAATTGTATTTGCAATTTCCCCGTATGTATAATTTTCCATAAAAGTTCTCTTTAAGCCATTTATAACCAATGCAAGTGCATTCAAGATTTTGTACATCAGTGTTCAGACCTGTTCATACTTCTCTGAAGTATAGTTCATGTTTAAATAAAAAAGTACCATTTTAAGTCTCTTTTCCAAAGTGAATGGACTTGACACTTGAATTCATCAACTTAATAAAAAGTATGTGAAAGAATCTGAAAATTGCTCAGCTGCAGCATGTGTGTATTAGATTAGCAAGAAAAACTGCCTGCCTGGGAAACACGGCGTAATTGTTCCAGTTTTTACACTCCAGCTGCAAGAAACCTGCAATTACACTCACTCTTGACACATCTTCCAGGTCACTGGGTCTCACGGAGAAATAAAAACCTGATTTGTGGCTAACGATGTTCCTGCAGGACACTAAGCCTGACTTAGAACTCAGCCAATCAAACAGGAATCAGCCATGTTCCTTTCAGACCAGAAACAATCTGTGTAAGAGGGCAGCAACACCCACGTTGACATTGACATGACAACAATAGTGGCATTTAAATTCAATTCTTTCCCATGAGTTTTAATGAAATTAAACATAATATTCCTGTCCCTGTAACTCTACTTCACCTTGGTCCTTGCATGCCTCATGGCAAAGTGTCATCAGCCATGTCTCCAGTGTTGCTGTGCACAGAAGAATCCCCTCAGAAGGGAGTGACCAGCAGAAGCCATTTGGCCAGTGCCAGCAGAGAATCCCTTTCAACACAGCAGGTGTGTTCTCCAGGCTGGCAGAAGGAAACTAGTGAAGCTGTAAATCCAGATTATGTATAAATCATCACCATTGCATCTGCTAACTCGCTGTTTGGGGCCCTGAAGAACAGAGGGCAGGCAGATGGTAAGAGAGCCACACAAAGAACTGTCTGACAAGACAACAATAACAAAACATACGCTGTTCCACAGGACTACATTTAATGTAACATTTTGTACACTGTAGCAAAGTCTTTACTCGTCACCACCCTAATTACACTGAATTACAGAACTACCATAATAGGTACAAGAGCAGATCCCACAGCAGTGCATAACACGTGCCAAATACAAATACACAGTATTATTCAAGATGTCCACTTTTTAGTCACATTTAAGTGGTTTAAATGATCGCTGATGTATCTGTGCTCAAGAAACTTGGATTGTCTCAGGCTTTTCAAAGCTTCCCACTTGGCACGTCTCTCTTCCGTGTTGTGTTTGTACTCCTGTTCCCGTGTCAGGTAAGGGCGGCTCAGCCAATACTCATTCTCTGCTTCAATTTCCAGTCTTCGGACCATTGCCTGCTTCATTGACAGGGTAACCTTCCTTGGCCGCCTGTACTTCCCAATCCATTGGTGTCCAGGAATCCTCTTTCGGAGTAGTACTGTTGTTAAAAACATTGTGCCTCAAAACAGAAGCAGAAACATAAAATACTCATTATCTTAGGGACAAAAGTAAAACTGACAAGAGAAATTAAAAGCTCTGCACACACTCCTTTTAGCTGGCTGGCGTGAAGGTCTGAGTTCAGAACCTGACACACAAAACCATCACACACTGCAGGCAGCACAACACCAGGCACACTGGAAACAATGTCAGAAAAGGGAAACTGAAATATTTATGTGGCTTAGGAATTTATTCAGTTACCCTTACACCGCGATCAAAGCACAAGCCCCACAGATTATTTCAGAGAAATCAGTTGCAGCTACTCTAGCAAAAAGGGTGCACCTCCTCAATGCCTTCTTCGAATAATTCACTGCATTGTAAAAGCAGAGAGGGTGTCCAGTCTGTCTTCTAGATCCAGATCTGGCCTTTTCTCAGTATTACCTTTTGAACCATGGTCTCTCCGTAAAGTTACTAGTATGCAATTTCCTGGTCCTGTATCCTGACTGCGGCGGTCCCGTGGTGTAAAGAAGAGCACTCCGGACTCTGAATCCCAAGGACCTGAGTTCCAGTCTCAGTGGGACCGTCCCCTGGCAGTTCAAGCCTCC
>JAWWLZ010000001.1:45303782-45331606 GCA_035041345.1 Poliocrania exsul | reverse complement strand
GGAGGCTTGAACTGTCAGGGGACGGTCCCACTGAGACTGGAACTCAGGTCCTTGGGATTCAGAGTCCAGAGTGCTCTTGTTTACACCACGGGATCACCCCAAGAAGCCTGTAGTGCTGCTAGAAAATGACACTCATTTAAGCCTCAGGGTTTTTTTGCTTTCCTGTTTTGAATTTGGATGATTTGGGCTCACAAAATGAACCATAAATGTTGGGCTTCCTTGATCCTGTTCATCTTGCAAGTGAGACAGCAGGTGAGTGAGTCAGTGTGGGCCAGACTGGCAGGAATGGGCTGTTCCTTTTTCATATAGAAAAGGACTCTGTGAAGAATATATGTGTACAGCATGCAGAGATCCCTGAAGACAGGATCCTAATTCAGGGGCACCAAGACTTGGATACCTGGGAGGAATGTATACATATATATTACATATATGTTTTCTTCTTTAAAAAAAAAAAAAGGCCAGCAGAAGGACCACAAGTTAATAGAAATGCTTTGAAGATTATTTAATGTTATACAATCTCACAAAATTATTTCCCTGTTCACGTGACGGTAACCCCAGTCAGTCTGTGCAGCCTTGTGCGCACTGCAGGGACACAGGAGGCATATGCGAGGCAGAGCCACTGCTGTGCCTTGTAAACAAGCTGCCTCATACAGTGTAAGGCCTTGATTAAAGTTGAAAGTTGTTTGTGATGTTGCAAAATGTTATAATTATGCCATTCAGCTGGAACTATTCCACATCAGATGTTTCCTGAAAGAGCATCCTCAGGATGCTTTTTTTCCAGTTTCAGAAAAAATATTCCAAGAATAATATATTAGGCAGATGAACGTTATCATTCATACTTCTGTTATTCTTGTTCATTTTAAATACATATAGTGGTTTGTCAGAAAACTTGCAACATCCACATACTTTTGAGAAAGAAAGAAAATCTGTTAGATACAGAATCACAGAATATTCTGAGTTGGAAGGGACCCACAAGGGTCGTTGAGTCCAACTCTTAAGTCAACGGCCCACATAGGGGATTGAACCCACGACCTTGGCATTATTACAACCAAGTTTTAACCAGCTGATGCATACTCCTGTGTCAGAAATGTTCTCATAAAACAAATACACTTGACTGAACTGTTAACTTTTTTTCAAAAATGCCATGGTTTCTCCATAGTCAGCTGAGACTAATATTGGGTACCTGGGCATGTGAGGGGTTCAGAAGGATGTCCACAGTGCTCCTGAACTCTGAGGCAGCCCTGGGCCCCAGAGCTGGGAACAGTGGGACTCTTTCTATTTTTTCCTTAGGGCGCTGCTCTCCGCAGTGGGCAGCGATAAGGGATGCAGGGTGTGACCCTGCTCACATTTCCTGAGCAGTGTGAGGAGGGAGCTGGAAAGCCACAGCACTTCAGGCCAATCTGCTTCATAACTGCTTGCAATGTAAGTCAACAGATAGTACGAGTTACGCAAGAGAGATCCAGCAAAAACTGTCATGAGTGCTTGAATTTCACCTGGAAGAGACCGGAACAAACTGGAACTTGTAGGTGTCGGTGAAGGAAGACAGAGTTCAGTTTCAAGTAAAGAAAAAGTAAGTCCTGGTCTGTCACATAAATTTATTTCCTTCTCTATACAAATACCCATGAAGGTGAGATGGTGAGGTGTACTAAATATTCTATGGATTTTTCCTGGTGGAGTTGTAGACTTGGTTACAAAATATAAAATTAAAGAAGAAATGTTGCCAGAATCTAAACCTGGATTTCATTAAAAAGTGTTGTCATTTCTCTATAAAATACATCTGCTACAACGTTCCAGAAATTGTAGACACACAATAGAGTAATAAACTGCTTTTATAACTTTGGTAATACTCTACCATAGATTCCTGATTTCCCCCCTACTGTTTGTATGCAATTACCTCAGTACAGAAACGTTCATACACTGTAAGGAAAGAACAAATAGGTTGCCATTTTAGTAAGTGGAAACTTTAAAAATTTTGTATGAGATGTGTTTTACAGAGAGGACAACCAACATCAGAAACTAGACAGCCTGTAATTCACTGCAGATAGTCAGGTTGGCAGCGTGGGCCCCTGCCTGCGCTCCCTGGTACTTGTGTTTCCTGGTTTTCCTTCACTGGGGCAGCTCCGCTACTGGAAGCAGGAGGGAGTAACCAACCCAGTGTGAAGGTTACTTTCATTGCTGGTGCTTTCCCCAGTTGCGGGTGCTGCTGCCACTTGTTGGGTAAACCAAGGTAAACCAATTTTCCCTGGGGAGCACAGAGGCTGCCTGACCTGCAGCCCCTGCCCCAGCCGCTCTGAGGTCAACAACACCGTCATCCAAACTCCCTGTGTGGCAAAGCCAGCGTGTCCCCGTGCAACATCATCTGGAAGAGATGTCCTGAATATTGTCTTCCACATTTCCTGTGCAGACAAATCCCTTCCTTGCCTGCATCCTGGATTAATGTGATCCCATCCTTGAACACGACATGGAAGTCTGAGAAGGGGGTAAGTGTTTCCATGGAATAGACACAGTCCTGCTCATGCTTTGGTGGGAACATTTCCATGAATAACTGTTAGCAGATTAGGTTGATGGTTATTTCAGATTCTTACCCCAAATATCTGTTATTTTCCCTTCCCATGGCAGAATAATATTAAAATACTTAAGCTTTGTCTCCTAAAGTAGAAAATTCCAAGATTTCCAGCGGAGTGTACCAAAGTACATGTATTTTATATGCAGCCCCGTGGTTATGCTTCTCTTCAGCTTTCCATACCTCTCTAGGATTTTTCAGTCTGTGGCACACAGTTATCCTAGTGAAAATAGCAGGTGAATAGAGATGCGTCCCACACACCCAGAACAGGTATTTCTGTTTCTGCCCCAGTATGACCAATCTTAACAAAAACAATCTCCCATGTCTGTGGCATTTCACATTGATTCTGCAATGATGAGGGAACTGTTGACAAGTAAATCCTCTCTGGGCACACACAGTAAGAGGCATGTTTTTTCTGGCTTCATTCTGGGGCTCACAGAGCCCTGCAGAAGGTTTATGAGAGCAGTTCCTATCCTTCATAACAAAGGCTGATGTTCATGTAAGCCATTAACATGTGTCCTGCCTCCAGAAGCACCATCATAAAAGAGTCAAGCAAAACCTTTCTCCAGAATAAGTAGTTCCATATGGCAAGCCATGGCAAGCACTGAGCAAAGCCCCAGCACCCTGAGACAGCTCAGCTGCCTCACAGAAATATCTTTTGTGGTTCAACAGCTCAGAAAACACAATTCTCTTGTCTTTTTTGGTTTGTTTTTTTTTTTTTCTGAGTGGCCACTTATGACCAAAATGTTCTGGCTGTGATAAATTACCCACAACATCTTGAATAGTTCAATATAATACCAAATTGTTTTCTGAATGCTATGTTTTATATATATTGCAATATCAATTAACTCCATCAATGTTTTTTTATGGAAAGGAAATGTCCATTGCTAGGAATTTACAATATGTGATGTTTGAATCCAGAATGAATTGGCTACCATAAGCTCCTCAGAGACACAGTGCTTAGTGGAAACACTGACCATATAATGGTGGTGGCAGGAGTAGTGCCTGAAGAGGCATCACGTAAGGTGGAATCATTTTGGCTCCCCCAGATTACAGTAACTTCAAAAGAAAAGTTAATAGAAAATTTGTGCATGCCTGTTCCTTGGACCAAGAAAGAATAATCTCTCCATGTACCACTGACTATCATTATCAGCTGTATTATTTTGCAGGTGCAGAAGGTGGTGGGGAAATTGAAGGGCCATTTTGTCACAAATGTGTGAAGTCCTGCTGCAGAGCAATGAAGGCACATTGGGGTTGTAGATGAGGGACGGTAATGGCACGGGGAGAGGTGCACACAGCAGCTGGGGTGCTGGCAGGAAAGAATCAGTGCTTTTACATTTCTTTTACATTTCTTGCTGTTTCTTCCCTGTCAGCTCTCTTGGCAGAGCTGATTATGGTGAGTTCTCCATAGACTTATTACAATGAAACAGCTTAGCAAAGGCTTCATACTTAAATAGTTGACAATAATCCTGTTGCTCTTGCCTGGAGTGGATGAGGAAGAGTTCACACAAGCAGCTGTGCTGGCACATCCGTGGGCCAGAGGGGACAGTAATAAAAAGCATCCTCCTTCAGCTGGAGTCAGAAGATGGCATCTGTCCATAACCTGGTGCTTTCAAATGACAAGCTGTATGATGTGACAATTTATGTGTCACAGTGTGACAGACTGTGACATTTCAAATCGCTGTGAGCAGCGCGCTTTGTGTTCACAGGATGTATAAGTACAGCACTCCAGAAAATAAATAAGTGTCTCACAGACTTGCTGAAGGAATATTCTTGCAAATGAAGAAGGGGGAAGAAAAGAAACTATTTTAAAAGTGGATAAGAAAAAAGATCTTATGTTGACACTACTTCACGGTTAGATTTATGCTTTGTTATCCCTGTTACAAAGCTGAGAAAACTCAGAATCATTTCTATAAAACTTCAGGGAATGGAAGAGAAGGAGAAATGGCACTTCTACACCTCTTAGATTAGATTTGTTCAGTGTGAAGCAAGATAAAATAAGCTTTAGTTTATCTGGGCTTGAGGAATGTAAAGGCATAATAATTACCAGCTGATAACACCCATTTAATGCAGGTGTTGAGAATTTTCAAAGATAATGAGTGATAATGACTTAAAAGTTGTCTTTAAAAACAGATCTCAGATTTTTCAAAGAAACAAGTACTAGAAAAAGAGACTCCATTATGTAAAAGGAATTGAAACTCTCAAATACAAGAAGTGCTTAAGTTCTATTCCTAGAGGTATGGATGGATTCCCTGCCAGTTAGAGACAAATGCTTACCAGGCATGAAGGTTTGAAAATATAAAAGTGAAATATTACAAACACAGGGCACAGTAATTGCGAAATTCTTACATACAGATTCTGATGTATGGGCTAAATCTTAATAAGCTGTTGAAGTTTAACAGTCTGGCTGCTGATTGCTTCTTTCAGACTTGGCTTTACAAAAAAAAAAATGGAGCTGCTGCTCAAACATGCTTCAACCATGCTTTCAGAATGAGATTCAGAAAGGATTTTAGCCAAGACTAAAGATGAAATGATACACTGTAAAGTTATTAATTGAAGTTATTAATTAGAAACCATGAAGACTATTTAGAATGAGAGATTCATGAGCATCCATTCATCTTGGGCTGCAAAAGAAGCAGGAGGATTTGTGGTAACACAACTGTAGTTCTTCTTTGAACTATGGCCAGTGGATGCAAAGGATTTGGTGTATGGAGGCATTACACATTTTTCATTATATGGTTATATTAGATGACAGATGAAATCTTTGGTCAGTCATGGAGAGGTTCTCATTCTATTTGCACCTGGGTGCCTGGCTTTTTATGAACTCTTTTCCATCCCACATTCTTCAAACCTCTTTTCTGAAGCTGGTAATTTTTGGCAGTGTCAGTGGTGGAAGGCCACCAAGAATGGGCTGTGCACCTGCTTCTGGGAGCTCTGAAGCTCATTGTCCTCCTGCTCTGCAGGCTGTGAGTTGTACAGCTCAGTTAGCTCTGTGCACAAGCTGACAGCTGAACTGTGGGGGATCTTACAGTTTCTTCAGGCTGCTCAAATGAATCTTGGCTTCTTGCTGGGACAGCAATCCCATGACCCCAGTCACCAGAACTGTGAGTGGCTTCTCTGAAGGCTGACTGGCAGAGATAATAGCTCATGGAAGGTACTTGAAAGCAGCTGGTCCTTGGCAAGATTGAAAAATGTGTGGTGCAAGTGTATGGTCCTACCTCTGTGTCACTGATGGAGCGTGAGGAAGGCTGCAGGGACATAAATGAAATGTGGGAATTACACTTTGTGCACACTATTTCCTGGCCCAGCCAGGAGCAAAGCCAAAACTATGACAAACAACAATTCAGTCTTTTGCTAATGTCATAGCTTTTAAAAGAATTCTTCCAGAAAATATGAATCCTGCCTTCCTAACTGTAACAATGCATAGCTAATCCCAAACTACCTTTTTTTAAATTTTTTTTTTTTACTGCCAAATGACAAGCAAACCCTCTGGCTGCGTAGCAAGCAGTGTGCAGAACACCAGGCCCTCTGCTTGACAGGTATGTGAAAACCACTCACTGTAGCCCTGTAGCAGGGGGAGAGGTGAGACTGGCACAGTGCACATGGGGTGTCCTTGCACAGGGAATGTGGCCACAGCAGGTCCCCGGGGAGTCTGAGCCAAGGCATGTGCCTGTCCAGCAACACCAGCACCACCAGAGGGGACAAACCAGGACATTAAACTCCCCTCACTGAATAGCTGATTCAGCCCCTTCACTGTCCTCATGCAAGTAAATAACATATTTCTCCCCTGAAATTATTTTGCATTTCTCTGAAGAGTTCTTAAAATATCCGTGACACAAAGTGCCAAGCAAAAACTGCTGGAATTTGGTCCTGCTGAGGGTAAGGTAACAACATCAAGGATATGAGGCAAGTTGCCATTTCATTGTGCTTTACTAGTGCTTGTAATGTTCAGCTCATCGCTTTCAAGGCCTCTGCTGATAATATTTCTTTCTTCTAAGAATAGAGCTTAGAGGTATTTTAAGAATTCTAGTTGTCGTGCAATTAATAGGGTAACACTTTGTTCTGAGTAAAAAGATCTGCTTGTTTTGAGCAGTAACAGTATTTTGCCTGTAAAAAAGGGTAATGGGGAAGAATGTTTTATTGCCAGCACTTTTCCTTACAGGGGGATGAATCACTTACATTCTTGGCAATCAAGCTCAAATTCACAAGAATGCTCAGTTTGATCAACTTCCTTCAAAACACAAAGCTCAAAGTAAAGCAGAAAAAAGAGAGAAAGAAACTTGGATAGGCTTGGATGTGGAAGATATTACAAGATGGACATCCAAGCAGGAAGACAATAAATCTAGTGTACAAATTGTTTTGCCCAAAGCAAGTCACTGACTTGCTGTTACAGGAGGGTCCAGTCTAAATTAGGAGGGTACTGAAAGGGAAAAGAAATAAAAAAAACAAGGAGGAAAAGAGCCAGAGCAGAGAAAGAAAACCCTGCTGATCTGGCAGACATGGCAGATGTTGTGTCAAACATGAGTTTATTTGCTAACAAAACAATGTGAATTTTCAAGAAATTTTACCACCCTTCCCTTCAGACTGGAAGATTGTGCTGAGAAGCAAAATAAGAGAATACAGTTAGTTTAGGCTTGAGGAAAGTGCCCATGTTCAGGCTGCAGTTTCACAGCTGAGGGTCATGGGGTGCCATTTTGGCAGCAGCGTAGGGTGAGCCAAGATATCCCCTGGTTGCTCCTCTCCACTTGTACAGTGGACCCCACTGAGGAAGGGTTGGCGCTGAAAACAGTCCCTTTTGGTTTTATTCTAATGGTTATTTTTCAGCTGGATTGGTTCCCCTAGGCCAGTTCATCCAGCTGCCACCCATGGCACTGCACAACATACCCAAGTGTCAGTGGAGAGGATGACAAGGGTACAGGGACATGGCAGGGGAGGAATGAAGAAGCTGGACAGGCACTCCTGCTGCTACTGTGCCACCTCAGCTGTGAGCTTCAACACAGCACTCGTCTAAGGGACATTAGGCCCTGCTACTTCTTTCTGCTCAGACAGTCAAAGGGCAGCTTCAGTGAAACCAGCACAATTGGTTGTTGGCTGAAGGAAAAACAACCCAAGCAACCCCCAAAACATTATTGAGTGTGGAATTTCCCTTTTTATAGGTCATTCTGTGTTCATGCAAACAGCTGTGCCTCGCTACAAGAGCATGACTGTGAGGAGTCATGGAAGACAAGGAGGGAAGTTACCGCTCCCCAGAATTACATATTTCTTATGTGTATCTGACTTTGTACCTTTTGATTTCCCCCAGCTCCTCACTCCAGTGCTCTGCCATCCTGCACCTGCAGTGCACGTGGGGGCTGCAGCACCTCAGGATGTTTAAGATAAGCGTGAGTGTGTCACATCCTGCAGCCAGCATAGGGCTGCTGTGCTTCTGTCCAGGGTGTCCCCCCAAAGTATATTTGGTACTTAGTGAGCCTAATATGGGGAAAAATATAATTGGAGAATAATGAGAATGTAGAGGCCCAGGAGGGCTGTGCCATGCCACAAAGGATAAGTGCAACTCAAAGCAGGACCCCAGATACTGCAGCAATGTTGGTGTCTAATACCCTCAGCATGACACAATTCCTGCTGTGTGTCCTCAGGATCCCAGTTTCAATGTGTTGATGCTTCTGTCATGCTCTGTAGTGCCTGTGCAGTGAATCCAGTACTCCTCTCTGATTCTGTAATCAGATATGTTGCTTATATGTAGTAACTCCCACGCTTTTGGGACACTGAAATTCCTGTGTATTCACCAAGCAACCATATCCCGTTCACAGAATAAGACCAGTGCTTCCTGGTCTGGTTTCCTGAACAGAGGCTGTACAATAGGTCAGCACAGGTCCTGGGGATATGTCCAGGTTTTCCAGCTTTCCTATCCAAGCTACTGTACAGACAATCCTCAAACATCTGTGCAGGCAATTTTTCTAGGCATGAAAAGAAAACACCTAGGAAATCTGGACACAGGGTAGCCCCAAGTCAGAGTCTCCAACATAATATGAAACATTGCACCAAACTCCCAAGGTGAAATGTGTGGAATTTCTGCACTGGCATTATTAAGACTAGACAAAAATCTGCCATAATGAAGAGGGACAGCCTGAACTAGACCTTTCCCAGCCTTATTCCCTCTAAGGAAGGACTGGTCTGACTTTCCCCAGCATGAAGAGTGGCAAGCACAGTCTGTCCTTTGCTCCACAACCTGCTCTTTCTTCCTCCAACCTCTTGCTGGAATCAGTTCGAAACCCAGAGCAGCAGCTGCTCCCAGCCCAAGGGGGCTGGGCACTGAGAGAAGGGAGATTTGTATGCAGTGAGGCTGTGTATTCATGCATGAGAGAAACTGTGGTGGCAATGGTGTTCTCTCACAGTAATGCAGAGCAAGACGGAAATGGGATGAAGGGGTTTTTTCAGGATTAAAATAAGCAGAACAAGAGCCAGTTGTTGTTTTGGGGAAAAGGAAAGCAGTTGATGTCAAAACGTTTCACCGACTTGGCAAAAATGCCAAGCTGGCCCTGCCTGCAGCATACGCGGACTTCAAAGGGCTTATCTTGAATAAGGATTAGAGGGAGCCAGATCACTGCTTCCTACATGTATTCAGCTGAGGTCAAATGATATGCAAAGCTATACCCCAAGGGTGTGTTTTCCTTCTGATGCCGGCCAAATTGCTGACACCTCTGCCTGCAGGTTTGTGGGGTCAGTCTTGCTTTAGCTACATACACCCAGAGGGAGCTCAGTTCTGACCCAGCGTGAGAAAGAGTGGGTCACACTCTCACAGCCAGTCACGTCAGGAGTGCTGTTCCACAGTGGTAACACTCTGAAACAGATGGTGAGGCCCTCGCTCCGGCGGTGAGCCGGTACTCAGGAGGGGCGTGTGGTTCTCAAACAGGATGCAGGCTGAATAACCCTCCATTCCTGAAGAGGGTGGTCCCCAAAGGTCAGGGCTGCCTTCAATGGTGTGGCAGTGTAAGAGGAAACTGCCTCAGAGGGTGCTTTCATAATGCTTGGACTATGAATAAATTCAGCTTGTTGTACTCTGGGTTCCCAAGTGCTAGTCGTCAGAAATGTGAATAGCAGAATAAGGTTTGGAAAAGAACAATTCTCCAGCTAAACTTTCATTACAGGATGAAGTAGAGGTCCTCCTACCCCCACCCTTTGTCTTATTCAGACAAAGGGCTTTGAATCCCATGTAGGAGCTCTCTGCTGCCTGGGAGGAACGCAGGGTTTGTAGGTGATAGAGACCTGGTAGGGCTTAGCTCACAGAGTTACAGAATACCTGGGGTTGGAAGGGACCTCTTGATGTGATCTAGCTCAAGCAGGGGCATCTACAGCAGGTTGCCCAGGACCATGTCCAGTCCAATTTTGCAAATCCCCACTTATGGAGGCTCTGCAGCCTCTCTGGGCAACCTGCTCCAGCCCTGAATGGACAAGCAATGGCCTGATGTCGGAACAGATTGTTTTGATGCTTTTAACGTTTATGGTAAATTATTAAAGTACAACCTGAATAAAAGTGCTTGATACTCACTCATTGACTCTGGTTCTGGCAAGGCTGGGTAGAAAATGATGTGGGCAAAGGCTGATCCATACTTAACCCAGTTGCATAATTATGAGAAAAAGACAGTCAAGGAGACAGTTGGGTGCTACATGGGATTAACACATTGTGGCCATGTGAGAACTCTCCTGGTTCAGTATAGGAGCAACCATTGCTCCAGGCAGTGCAGTACTATTTCAACAGAAGGATGACCAAGGGTCTATAAACCTATTTACAACAATAAATCCAGAAAAGCTATGGAGATTTTTCATCCTTTAAGACACAAAGAGTTTTCTGGGAATATTTGTCCCTTATACTCCAGAAGACAAAGGAATAGACAGGGTCAAGCTTTCTGTTCCCATGCTTCCGAGCCAGCAATTTGTCCCACTGTTACCAGGGCATCCTCTCAGTTCTGGCAAGAGATCTTATCTGAGATCTTAACAGAGGCACATTTAAGCTATTCAAGGCGGTTTTATATTGCTCAAGCTGAAGCCAGTAAAATGTTTTAATTAGCGAGCAAACACAGTCTGTCACTTCCCTCTGTGTGATGCACAGAAATCTGTCTGCTTCCTCCCAGAGTACAGCATGTCTAAGCCACTGGCTACTATAATTAGGATGGGGTAAGTGTTTATATGGCACTATAAAGGTGAACTGGGTGCTTTGCAAATACAAAACCACTAATCTAATTCCCAAAGAATGCAGAGCCAAACGTGGTCAAGAAAAAACACAATTGTCTCCAGGGAAAAAGTGGATCCTGCAGAGACCAAGAATCACCAGGGCAGGAGGTCTGAATGGCAGATCTGGAGAAGGGGACTCCTGGGCTGAACAAATGGATGACACTCTAGAAACACTAGTGTTTCTTTCCTAATCTGCCATGGACCTCATGAGTGACCTTCAGGAGTCAAGGAATATGTGCATGTAAATCTCCCTGTAAAACTGGTATTGCTACAACTCATCCAGCTTCCATAACAAAGGCAGGCTACAGAACAGAGGCTGGGAGGAGACTAGAGGTGCTGTGGCAGGATAGCATCAGGAGGCACTCAGGGAGCAAGAGAAGGAATAGGGGTAAAGAAGAGGAACCTGAGAAGAGTGAGGGTGCAGGGAGCCAATGACAAGAATAAGAAACAAGATGGAATCCTTCCAGTGTGGGGCTGGAGAATGTGCATTAACAACCTTTTGGTTGGACTAAAGGGAGTACAGAAAGCCTGAAGAGTGGTTGTCAGTGAATTACAGTCACTGAAACCAATAATGGCCAGAGCCTAGAGAACTGTAGTCATGGTGATAGACAAGCAAGAACCACTTCCAGAAGTACTGAGACAGAAACTAAAAGCTTCAGATTTGGCCTTTAATGAGAGACAAATGATGTGAAATAAAAGGAAAGAAAAGATCCCAGAAAAAACAAAGGAAGTAATGAAATCTGATTTGAAAGAACTGATTCTTTTGTATTGAAAAAAATCAGCTTGAGACAGAAATAGTATATAAGCAGCAAGGAATTCAGGAGAAGAAATTAGAAAAGCCACAGGGATCTGCATCTGGATAGTCATGGACAGAATAGAACACCATTTCTCCTCTAGAAAGGTGCAGACAGAAATGGTCAGGTGTGATCAGGGGAGATAGGTGGAACAATCAGCATTGCCATGTCTCAGGGGCCATCAGACAAAAAACTCCAGCTACACCAGTACTGACATTTGGTGTCACCCACCCTCTGTGCACACCCTTCCTGTCATTTCCAAGATGAGGATTTAGTGTGATGCTTCCAATGGACACGATGTGAAGAATGGTAATAACTGTGAAATTCCAAATGGCCAAGAAAACACAAACACAGTCTTTGTGTGCATTTCACAACATTGCACAAGGCTTGAAAAGTAACATCCACATTTGCACACCCACAATGCTATGCACAGAGGAGATGACTAAACAGATCTGGTGTGCATGGAAATTCATGTCATAGCCTGAGCCTGCCCTCTCGCTCCAGACATAAGAAGGGGTTGGCATTGCCGAGAGCGTAAGAGCATCTGGAGTTATATGTGAATCTTTGAGTAGTCAAAATAGATGGAAGAGCAATTAGGCCAATCTTTTTAGGTTAAAGGGAGTACAAAGGAGCATGGAGAGCAACTGTGAATAAATTACTGTACTTGAAGCAAGAAATGGCCAGAGCACAGAGAAGACTGTTTAAAGGGGGAAAAAGGAAGACCCAGGGAACTACAGTGCAGTCAGTCTCACCTCAGTGCCTGGCAAGATCACAGAGCAGATCCTCCTGGAAACTGTGCTAAAGCACATGGAAAATGAGGTGATTAGTGACAGCCAATATGGCTTCACTAAAGGCAAGTCATGCCTGACAAATCTGGTGGCCTTCTACAACAGGATGACAGAGTTGATGGATAAGAGAAGAGCAACAGACTACATCTACCTGAGCTTGTGCAAAGCATTTGACACTGTCCCACACAACACCATTGTCTTTAAACTGGAGAGACATGGATTTGATAGATGGACCAGGTAAGAAATTGGCTGGGTGGTCACAGTCAAAGAGTTGTGGTAGCCAGCTCCATGTCGAAATGGAGACCAATGAAAAGAGATGTCCTTGAGGTGCTGGACTTGTGACTGGTGCTGCTTAACAGCTTTGTCAGGGGCATAATCAGTGGGACTGAGTGCACCCTCAGCAAGCTGGCCAATGACACCAAGCTGTGCGGTGCAGTTACCATGCTGGAGGGAAGTCATGTCATCCAGAGGGACCTTGAGAGGTGGGCCCATGTGAATCTTATAAAGTTCAAGGCCAGCTGAAAGGTCCTGCACCTGAGTCGGGGTAATCCCAAGCACAGAGACAGACTAGGTGGAGAATGGATTGAGAGCAGCTCTGAGGAGAAAGACTTGGGAGTGTTTGTTGACAAGAAGCTCAATATGCCTTGGCTATGTGTTACTGCAACCCAGAAAGCCAGTTGTATCTTAGGCTGCATCAAAAGCAGAGTGGGCAGCAGGTCAAGGGAGGGGATTCTCCCTCTCTACTCTGCTATTGTGAGACCCCACCTGGAGTGCTGCATCAGCTCTGGGGTCTCTGGTATAACAAGGATAACAACTCACACCTGTTGAAGTGAGTCCAGATGAGGGTCATGAAGATGACCAGAGCTGGAGCAGCTGTTCTGTGAAGACAGGCTAAGAGAGTTGGGATTGTTCAGCCTGCAGAAGACTCCAGAGAGACCTTCTAGCAGCCTTCCAGTAGCTACAGGGGGACTACAAGAGAGCTGAACAGGGACTTTTTATGAAGGCATATAATGACAGCACAAGGGAGAATGGCTTTAAACTGACACAGGGCAGGTTTAGACTAGGTGTTAGGAAGAAATTCTCCACTATGAGGGTGGTGAGGCACTGCCACAGGTTGCTCAGAGAAGCTGTGGATGCCCCATCCCTGGAAGTGTTCAAGGCCAGGCTGGATGGGGCTTCAAGCGACCTGGTCTAGTGGAACGTGTCCCTGTCCCATGGCAGGGGGATTGGAACTAGGTGATCTTTAAGGTCCCTTGCAACCCAAACCATTCTATGATTCTATGATTTGTAGTCATGGTGATAGAGAAGCAAGGGCTACTCAGGTTGTTTTGCATGTTGTCACAAGATGCTGCTTTAAAACAATTTATTGTAACTTCTGTGTCTCTATTCACTTTGATTTATGGTATAAAAATATTCCTATTCTTGTGTTTATCACATTCCAAGACTTAAAGAAGACCTAACTCATTTAAGTTACAGACTCATTATAACCAAATTCTGTATTTTAATTATTTGCAAATCACATCCAACCCATGGTTTATTGACTGGTGATGAATAATTGTTGCCCCTAACATTTAGATCCTTTTTTCTTTAATTCTAGAGTTATGGTTTTATGAGCTGTAGCACAGTATGCAAAGGTAACATACAACAGAGACTGAAAGAAAATAGCTAAAAATTGGAAGTATGTTTAGGACTGCTGTGGTGCTTTTTAGACAAGGAACTGTTTATTCCTGAAGTGAGCTAAAAGCAGTGGCTGGTGTGGGAAGTTAGTTCAAAATACGTGTGGGTTGAAAGATTGTGTGGAAGACTAGGAGACACGCAGTGATAATGACAGTCATCAAACAGGAACATGTGGTGGTGAAGCATTTTTGGAGGGGAAAGTCTCAGTTTTGATGCTGTTTTCATTTTATATTATTCTGTGAGGATACTCTAGTAGAGCATTGTGGACAGCTGAGTCCTATTTTCAGTCTCTTACTGTGGTGGATTGACCCTGGCTGGATGCCTGGTGCCCACCAAAGCCTCTCTATCACTCCCCTTCTCAGTTTGACAGGGGAAAGAAAATATTACACAAAGCTCATGGGTTGAGATAAGGACAGGGAGAGATCATTCACCAGTTACTGTCACCGGTGAAACAGACTAGATTTGGGGATAATTCATTTAATTTATCATCAGTCAGAGCAGAGTAGGATAATGAGAAATAAAAACTAATTCTTAAAACACTTTTCTCCCACCTTTCCCTTCTTCCTGAATTAATTCCTGAATTCTGTAGCTCCTCCCCCGCAGTGGCATAGGGGGACAGAGAATGGGTGCTGCAGTCAGTTCATCACATGTTGTTTCTGCTGCTCCTTCTTCCTCAGGAGGAGGTTCCTCACACTCCTTCCCTGCTCCAGTGTGGGGTCCCTCCCACAGTAGACAGTCCACCCTGTACTTCTCCAACACAAGTCCTTCCCACAGACTGCAGTTATTCATGAACTGTTCCACCATGGATCCCCCACAGAGTCACAAGTTCTGCCAGCAAACCCACTCCAGTATTCACTCCTCTCTCCATGTGTCCGCAGGTCCTGACAGGAACCTGCTCCAGCATGGGCTTTCCACAAGGTCACCTACTTCTGCAGGTATCCTCCTGGGCTTGGGGTCCTCCAGGGGCTGCAGGTGTATCTCACCTCTCCTCTGGACCCCCATGGGCTGCAGGGGCACAGCTGCCTCACAATGATCTGCACCACAGGCTGCAGGGGAACCTCAGCTCTGACACCTGGAGCTCCTTCTGTCCCTCCTTCCCTGAACTCGGTGCTTGTAGAGTTGCTGCTGTCATGTTTTCTCACTCCTCTCTCTGCTTGCTGCTGTGCAGCTCTTTTTCACCTCCTTCTTAAATCTGTTATCCCAAAGGGACTTCCACCACTGCTAATGGACTTGACATTCTTGGAGCCAGCAGGCATTGCTCTGTTGGACATGGGAGAATCTTCTGGCAGCTCCTCTGAGAAGCCACCCTGTAGCCCTCTGCTACCTAAACCTTGCCATGCAAACCCAACATACCTACACAGTCGTGTCTCAGAATTTTCTCTAACAACGTTTTAGGGGTTGCTATCCTGAACCTGATTTCAATAAAACTTTCTATTTAAAATGGACATGTGGCCCATGACAAGTACCAACATGCAATTTTCTGTTTCTACTGCAAAGGCCATGTGACACTTAACACCCATCCTTCCATCCTGCTTGTGATTACACCAACAGATCTGTAGGATTCAGGCCAAGTTACTTTATTTGTGCAAGTCACTCACCTCACAGACAATAGTAAATACCCTCTCTGGGTTTTCTGGTGTCCTCCTATGCTGATAAAGGTATGTAAACAAGCACAAAGCACACAGGATCTCAGCTCCCAGAGTACACAGAGGTGTGACTGGAGTTTTTCCTGTACTCAGTATCATTCTCTCCCCCCCAAGAAAATATGTGAGGTTTGTTGACTGGAGCTTCTTATGCTGCTTTGAGATGTCTTGCCAAGTTGTATGTTATCCCACTTCCTTCCTGCAGGCAATCCAAACAGTGGAGGCTTCCCCTGGAGCCCTGCCCCTCACAACTGCACCACACAACTGCTCAGCCCTCACTGAGAGCACCAGAAATGTGGTGGCTGAGCGCTGGGCTCAGCAGGAGCTTTGAGAACCTGCCACTTCTGTGGGCAGAACTGGAACAGGAGAGTGCTGAACCTTGTTGTGCTGTGAGCCCAGGAGCTGCTGTGAGCCAATGCCTTGCCCCCTGCACCTCTGGGCAACTCAGTGCCACCCTACACCCTAGGTGTGTGACATAAGGCCAGCTCAGTTGGCACAGTCACCATGAAAGCCAGTTTATTTAGGAAAATGAGATGGAGCTTACAGCACCACTGGAAAATTACTGTGTGTTGAAGAGGCCCAGCAGTGAGGATCTGAGTTTCTTCAGAATAACTAGGACAAGACCTAAGTTGTAGAGGTTTCTCTAGAGCTTTGTTTCTGTAACTAAGAAGTTGGACTTCCCCTCTGACTCTGTGTTTTGCGTCCTTTTGTAACGTCTTTTTTCCTGATGAGAGTATGATCTAGTTGCTGATCATTATTCAGGAGATGAGGATTCTAGGATTCTGGTCCTGGCTTTGCCACTGAATTGCTGTGTTCCTTGTGAACATTCATACAGCCTAACATTGCTTCTCTCTTCAACTTCTCTGTCCTTCTTCTCTGCAGAGGTGTAACCTCTGATCTGAAGAGATAGTGGTTCCTTATTATGGGTTTGGGGTTTTTTTGACATCAACTGGAGCCTTCTGGTGCATCATTGCATACAGCAAGATAAACTGATACTTTCTCCATGCTGGTCTGGAATATTCCCATTTAGTAGTGGTTCGACACATGCTTGCACCAGTATGGTCTAACTTTTGTTTCCTTTTTAATTTATAGTTACTTCCCTCACCTACTTCCCTCGCTCCTTGAAGCAAAAGCAGATTTTTTTAAAAACAGAAGTATAAATAGGGTTTTTTTAAGACATCAGCACTTCTGTCTGTTGCTGACATCTATCTCTGTTTCCCTGTTTCCACTGAAGTCTTATTCAGTGTATCTAGAGTATATGGATGCCCATAGTTCAATGTCTTACAGTTTGACTTCCATGTTTTATATCGGCTCATCCATTTTCCCTGGTGCATTACTGATGTCAGTTAGCAATCTGTCTAGTTCTCTTCCTCTGCACTACATGTCTTTTTCTTATCCATGTACTTTCTTGCCCATCTGTACTATTATTTTAATTGTCTTTGAACGCACATTAATAGTGCTTCTGAACAGATGCCAGTACCCCTTCTTCTATCCCATTCCTTCATTTACTCTGTTCTATGTCCAGTTTCTCTCAGAATTTAATCAGTTGAAATTCATTACTGTTATTTTTTTCCCTTTAGAGCTGACTTAGTCATAATAACAAGGCTTACAGGGAAAGATCCAAGTCTTGTTCGAAGATCTTATCCAAAGCTCATTACCATGGTCACTATTTTTTTGATAATCTTCCAATGATACTTCCCTCCTTTTACAGACTCTGGCAGATCCAGCAACATCTCGGATGAGGAATGATTTCCTCTGAGACCCACACGTAGTCCAAACCACACATTATGCAGGGAACCCAAAATGAGTTCAATTGATATCTAATCTGACACTTTCTTGTCCTTTTCTGAAGTATCACTTTTCCTAGTATGGCTCTTGATAAGGCAACCTATGAAAAGTGCTAACTTGTGACTCAATTCTACCCTTTAGCTGGGAGAGAAGCATTTGTATGTTTGTAAGCTGAGATGGTTATAGTCTGTCTAGTTTAATTTTCCAAGGGTACTGGACTGCTAGCCCCTACTGTTCAACCCCTTTGTTAGTAGGTTTATTCTCTCTGGCTATACCTTATTGTCCCTCCTTAGGACAAGAAGGATCTTGGTAAGTTTCTAAGAAGTCAACACCTTTCAGGCTTCCTGAAATGGTCTTGTTTTTCACTCTGGGAAGGGATAGGATTAAATGCCTGTGAAATGTGATTGTCTGTAAAATGTCTGAGACTCAGTCTGGTTTGCAACCAAATGGACACAGGTTTCTAACCAACCCTGAGGATGTGAGCTCTGTGCATCCCCTGCTGTGACTGCTGCATCCCTGTAACATTTTGTCTCCCTATTGGCAGTTGTCCCTCAGGTTTCCCTGGTGAGGAGTCTAGTAGGTGCCTTTAAAATGGTGCTTTTGGGGAATGTGACATTTAGCTTTAGTGACCAGGCATTAATTGCAAGAAGGTAACTAACTGAAAGTACCCATTTTCAAGAAAGTGTTGTTCACTGCTATTTTGGACTTTGTATGAGTAAATTACAGTCTCTGTCACATAAGTCATTTTTGTGTCCTATTCCAGAGTCTTATCTAAAAAAAATCTGAAGTTTCCACTACATATGAGCTACTCAATGGACAAAGCATGTATCCTCTTATACTCACATAGTAACTTAATTCTATATTCTCAGTTAACTGAAACACTTTTTTTCTGCTTCCAAAACTTCAGATTTTGCACAAACAAGCTATATCACAAGAAATTTATCCTGAACTCAAAAAGTTGATAACAGAAAACAACAAAACAGTGGATTAGGGTTAACAGTCGAAACATATTAAAGACATCCTTTCCTTGATAAACTCACTTAAAAATATGTCCTTTATTGTAAAGGTAACAGTATACATTTCTTATCTGCCAACAGTTTTTAAACTGATAGATAAGTCTAATGCAAAATGCAAATTTAATAGATATTTTAAAAACATGTATAACTTTCTTGATGGTAGAGCTACATGGGCCTTTAATACCAGGCCCATGGTAAATAGACACACTAAATTATCAGAGAAGCGAGCACAGCTTTCTTTTAAATTAATGTTAAATTAAGATGCTGGACTTTGAAACATCAATTTAACATGATGGTAGATCACAAAAGGAGCTATTAATTCAGGGATTTCCTAGTCTTTCCAAGACATGAGAATTATTCCTCTTTCCTTATAGATAGGGAAGCTCAGGTGGAGAAGCGAAATGATTTGCTGTCAGTCCCAAAGTGGGACATGGGTGGAGAAAACCTGGTCTATTTTATCTTTGGCTCAACAGACCTGACTACCAGCCCCTCACCCAAATCAACATGGGATATTTCCATGGACTATCACTTTTCTAAAGCCTTGGATGGTCCCTAATGGTTGCAAAATGCCCTTCTACTGGCGTTGGGGGGTGGTGGGGGGTGTAGGGGGTGGGTGTGGGTGGGGTAGGGGGCACTTCGTAGTCTCCATAGGCTACACAGATGGTTCATTCCTCCCCATGTGTGCTGGTGCTGCTTTCCCATGCTGTGCTCCTCCTGAGTTTCCTGGTCACAAACCCTCCACATCAGTCGCCCTGGGAATTCCTTTCTGTTTTCTCTTCCAGACCACCTGTGAAGAACATTGCCTGATACGTTCGCTCAAAGATAGGTGTTCCTCAAAACTCCCTCATTTTTTTTTCTCCTCACATTGGCATTTTGAGAAACTACCCTTGTCCTCACCAGTTCCAGAGTTCCTCATTTTCTGCACCAAGCCAAGGGCTTTGAATGCTCATGTGTTCCTGCCTCCCACACCTTTTCTTTCTGTCCGGAGGGTGAATCATTCAGAGCATCTGTGGCAGGAAGGACAAAGCTGTGGTGGGGATATTGTTATGCTGGGAGATGCTACTGTGCCAGGCCTTTGATGAAAAGATAATTACAGGCCAGATTGATGGTTGCCTGATGCCCAGACCAGATGCCAGGGCTTCACATGTCCTTTTTCTCCAGGATCAAAAGGGCACTGCCTAAAAACTTTTCCTAAAATTTCAGAATTGGCTGGCTGTAATGTTCAAAAGCAATCTGCATTGCATCTGAACAAAGTGATGCCAATAAGCTGATTGCAGAGACTTGAAAACTTCAGCAATTCATTTCCAAATGGAGAGCACAACTGGCTCACACTGGTGAAATTCCACACAAAGTCCCGACATTCCTGCAGTCCTCTTGGGCGCTGCCGGGCTCCAGCTGCAGTCAATGATTGATACAAAGTGTGAGGCTGGGAGCAGAGTACATAGGAACATGGGTCCTTGTGAAATTCAGTTTTGAACTTTCTGTGTGATAGCTATAAAGTCAGTCTGAGCATCCAGAATGCCTCATGCAGTTAACCAGAGTCTGGGTTCATGTTTCTCTGCAAAGCTGAGGCAGTTTCCCTATCAGATTTGTCCTGTTTCACCTCCTTTGTCCTGAAATAAAATGAATTTCTGAAGTACTAGCTCATGTTCACTACAACTTTGTCACCCCAAAAGAGTGCTGTGGTAGACCCCATAGGTGAACTCCTGAGAGAGGAAAAAAAAAAAAAAAAGAAAAAAGAAAAAGCATATTAAAGCATAGTTAGAATTTGGTTAGAGTTTATTTTTTCACTCACAATTATTGAAGCAATGACTCTAAGTTTGACCCCCACAAATGCAATTTTGCATCATAGTAAAACATATACATGATATTCACATATAAGTTTTGTTGTCCGTGCTGTGCTGTAGGACTCAGAACTCCTGTTTCAAACTGTTTTTGCATTAGTGATTCGGGAAGAATGATTCCCCAGTATCATTCTGCAAAGAAAATCCATGTGTTTAAACAAGAACATTTCAGTGATTTTGCTAAGTCTTTTTTTTCTTGCACATCATTCGTTTTGTGTCACACAGGTTTGTTCTATATATGTTGTCCTAGAGAAGGATGTCACTGTCAGCAAATTCTTTGTGTCTGTGTGCTCATACACACATATCTTCACATGTTCACAATCACTTTAAAACTTTTTGAAGATGAGAACTAGACATTGGTGTTGATATTCTTGCTTTACCTTTCAAGTTTTCCGAATGGGTTCAAGCTTTTATTGGCTACCAGTACTGTGTAAAAAAAAGTTCATCCACCCACATCATAATGATTTGGTTGCTAGCAGTGTTTTTAGCAGCACAATTTGGTAATTGTTTCCAAATACAATAGTTTAGAAAGAGTCACACTGTGGCCCAGCAAACAGTGAAACAAGAGTATGGGGAGGGGATGAGGCAATTCACAGCATTAGATGCAAGGGGATGGAGCTGCATGAAGCTCCCACATCCCTCACTGGCTCAGGTGGGTGGAAAGAGAAAGACTGTGCAATAGTGAGGCTGTGATCCCTCCCACCGTGCCCACACAACAGGGCAGACAGCTGCTCAGGCAAGTCAGGAGGTGAGTGCTGTAGTCACCACAGAACCAGCATCTGTCACTCACTGAAGCGGAGCCATGAATAAACACACTGACCCTTACTCATGGTAGATCATTATCTCATGGTCTAGTCTGTGAACAGATTTGCTGCTTGCACAGATAAATTGTATTACTCTTTTTGTGCAGCATCTTTCCTTCTGGAGATACCTTGCTGTGGAGAAGATAGCTGGAAAGAAAGACTTGATTCTAATCTCCAGAAATGGCACAGTAATATCAAAAGAACGTATAAAGATCAAATCACGTTTCAACCAAGTTGTTGTATTATGCTACTACCTAGCTGATTTCAATTTCCATAGTATTTTTGAGAAACATGATTTCTTATGGCTTGGGTTTCTAGAAGGGTAAAAGCAGAAATAGTCTCCTCATCTGTATTGGAGCAGCTGGATATGGGCACTTCCTAGAGAGTAGATGCAACTCATCTCACCTGTTCTTGCTGCTCTGCTGGCAGGAATTTTATCCCAGCAACTCTGCAAATCCATGAAAATTCAGAAAGTGCAGCTGGCTGGAACCAGGAAGTGAAATAGTGCAGCTGAGTCTCATTCCCAGATCGATTGGAATGCAAAAGGAAAACAAACAGTTCCAAAGGAGAAAAATAAATGAAAATATCTGTTTTACCTAGATTTAAGAATGTGGTTGGCAAGAAAATCTTACAAAAGAGCATATTAGCACAGAGTAAGCAAGTTTTATCTTGATGCTGTTGCTTTAAACCGGCCTGAACTTTGTTGGGAAAAGGTCTCAAACCATTGAGCAATGTCTGGTTTGGGCAATCTTGTTGCTATGCTTCATCGGATAAGCACAGCAGTAATTCAGAAAATGAAGCCATGCTGCATCTGTCATATAATTTAAAATTTACTTCAGTTTTGCAGGTATTTGAAGATTGCAAAATGAACCACATTATCCTGCAATATACTGCTGATGTTGGAATCTCGTCTGAACTTAATGAATTTCCTCAGCTTTCCTAAGTCAGAGGTTTCTCTTTCCCCCCTGCCCTTCCCTGCATTATATTGCAGTTGATGACACTATTGAAATTTGGACAGTAATTTATATACAGTAACTGGCTCCCCTCAGATGAGACACTGAACAATTTCTGTGCACCAGGCTGCATTTTTCTCATGAAATGTAGCACTCTGTTGGCAGTCACTTCTCCCAAACCAGAACTTTCATAAGTACTATTTTTTATAAACACAATGTATAAGCACTACTGGCAGTTTTGCATGGAAAGCACTGAAAAAAATTATGATAAACAAGCTCAGAGAAACATTCTTAGATAGGACTGCCCGTGAGTAGTATTACTTTTAAAAATAGTCTCCATGGCTTGGAAAAGACTGTAAATATAGCTGCCATCCTGGAAAGACAGTTATGCACAGACTTCCCTTCATACGTGCTCTCAGTCCAGTTGAAGACACTGGGACTAGGCACATGATTAAAGATAAACATGTGTCTTAAGTGTTTGCAAGACTGACATTTTCCCTGCCAAACAGAGCGACTCTATAATAAGCACCTCTCAGCTTTGCAACAGAATTTTAAGAATTTTGAAGAATTTCAGGACTGCAGCCTACTTCCATGTTAATGATCTAAAGATATATACATATAAATAGGAAAGTTTGCTTTCTCATTGTTTTCACTCTCTGTCAGTACCCCATGGCTAGCGTGTGTTTCTGTCGTGCTGAGCAGTCAGCACCAGCCTCCCTCCCAGATCCAAACATTACTGTATTTGGGTGCGTGGAGATTGTTTGTCACTGAGAATTGTCTTTAATAAAGACCATAGAGATTTCTAAAATCATAATATTTCTGCTTTCATGAAAAAAGGCTCATATGGGGAACCGTAGCACTCTCTATAACTACCTGAAAGGAGGTTGTAGTGAGCTGGGGGTCAGTCTCTTCTCCCAGGAACAAGCAACAGGACAATAAGAAACTGTCTCAAGCATGAGGGGAGGTTTACATTAGATATTAGGAAAAATTTATTCTCTGTGAGGATGGTCGGGCATTGGAAGAGGCTGCCCAGGGAAGTGGTGGAGTCACTATCCCTGGAAGTGTTCAAAAGGCATGTGGATGTGGCACCTGGGGACGTGGTTTAGTGGTGAACACAGTGGTGCTGTGTTCATGGTTGGACTTGATGATCTTGGAGGCCTTTTCCCATCTTAGTTAATCTATGATTCTGGTTCCAGACAGCTCCATCCATAACAGGGTCAAACATGAACTTGGCACCCAAAAATCCTTTGCAGGTTGTTTCTGCATTTTTGTTCCAGGCAAGAATGTGAATTCCCTGCCTGCTGTCCTCTGGTACCTCATGACCCCCTTGCCCCCTTATCATGATGAAATAACATGAAAAACAAGTAAACTGTCTTTAAAGACCAAACAAAAAGACCAAACAAACAAGAAACCAAAAGGAACCCCCAAGCAGGCATTGATAGTGCTGCCAGCCACTTTGTGTGCATGGTTAGTCCAGCACAGGAGTGGTAGGAATAAACAAGACTGTCCATTAACCCAAGTTTGGAGCGTGGGGTGAGTGGACAGGACCTCTGAGCTGCCTGCCTTGCCCAGGGAAGCTGTGGATGCCTTATCCCTGAGGTGTCCAAGGCCAGGTTGGAATGGGCTCAGACGAGGCTGGTGCAGTGGAAGGTGTCCCTGCCCATGGCATGGGGGCTGCAACTGGATAATCTTTAAGCTCCTTTCTAACCCAGACCATTCCACGATTCTATGCTTGTGGGTCCCTTCCAACTCAGAATAGTCTGTGATTCTGGTTCTCCCTCAGCCCTTTTCACTTCAACAAGTGAAGGCAGTGCCATTCCCTCACCACCTCCCGCCAGAATCCAGCGGGGAGCTGCTGTGGGTGGAATGGGGTTTGTGAGGGTGGAAAAGTGTCACTCGTTATTGCCCGTGGCCCTGCGGAGGGGCAGCCCTAGGGGATGGGAGGGGAGGCAGCCCCGCCGCCCCGTTCCCTTGGGGTGCCACAGCCCTTCCCGGCCCTTCCCGCCGTGGAAGGCCCTCCCCCCGCTGGAATGCGGCGGGAGGGGAGTGGAATGACGCGGGCGCCGCGGGGTCACGTGGCGCGAATGGAATGCCAACAATGTAGCGAATGTCCCGACTGCGCCCCGCACTCGGCGCCCGGGACGGACACGGGGAAGGATGGAGAGCGGCCCGCGCCGCCGCGGCCGCCGCCGCTGAGCTGAGCCGAGCCGAGCCGAACTGAGCCGAGCCGAGCCCGGAGGGGCAGCGCCGGCGCCCCGGGGAGGTGAGCGAGGGGCGCGGGGTCCCCTCAGCCCGGCGGTGAGCGCTCCCATCCCCCAGAACTGTGCGCGCAGGGGAGTCCTGTGGAGCGGTGGGGGCAGCGCAGGCAGGTCGGACCCCGCGGCGGGAGCGAGTCCCGTGTGCGCGTCCCCTCCCGGGGCAGCCCTGCCCGCGCCCCCATCTCATCTCCCGGCGCCGTGTGACAGCCGGAGAGGGGCCGCCCGTCCCAGGCCTCTGCCCCGGCAGGCCGGAGCTGCCTGTAAATGGCCGGAGTTTGTTTGGGAGCTTTCCGCCCGCGGAGGGAGTGGGTTTGGGGCTGGGCGGGCGGGGGCTGGTACTGCCGGCGGCACCGGGGTGGGGGCCGGGGCAGCGGGGCCGGGACAGCCGGGCCGGGACAGCCGGGCCGGGACAGGCGGAGCCCGCGGGGTCCCGTCCGGCCGCGCTGCTCCCGGTCTGAAGGTCACTGCCAAACCCAGCGCTTCGCCACCTCTGCGCTGCCTCCCTCGGGAGCCGTGCGCGTGTGGAAGTGCCCCTTTCCCGGGAAAGGCACTCTCAGAGTGACTCAGAGAGCGCGCCCGGAGTGTCCGGGCGCTGCGGGCAGTCCCTGCCCCGCGGCTGTGCCTGGCGAGGGAGGGCAGCTCCGGGCACAGCCCCGGCACGGACACGGGCACGGAGCTGCTCCGGGACACTTTGGTTAGCGGGGGAAGGAGAGGAGGAATCGTTTGGGGGAAAATCATCTTCTCGGTACTTGTCGCTTTCACCGTGTGCCCATTTACAAAGCGCAGCACGCTTTGTAGAATAATGAAATCCCTGAAACGCTTCCCCCCCGTCACAGACCTCCAGGACAAAGTGGACGACCCCTGCTTCCCTGAATTTCTGATCCAAACAAACCCCAAAGCAATAGCTGTAAATGGAGAGAGGGCAGGCTGTTGTAGCAGTTTCTTAAAACTTTGCTCTTTCCCTTTTCAGTAGTGCTAGTTCTGCTCACTCCGTGCCTGCACAGCTACAGGCAGGGAGCAGCTCTCTAGCTCAGACGAGCTCCAGTTCCTTGCCTGTGTCCCAGCTCCACAGAGCCGGAGCACATGCAGCCTGTTGGTGAGTGAAGAAAGAGGAGAGCGAATAGATAGTGATGCTGGAACAACAGGCATCAGCATATAATTTCAGTGTGGTTGCTTGTTTGCTGCCAGAGCAGCTATTGGTATGTCTCAAATGAAGCAAAACAATCAGTTGCTCAAAAATTGTTTAGCTTGGTGCAATTAAAGTAATGCTGTACTTATTTGAAATGTCATGTCTTCAGGATAATGGACAAGTTTCTAATCAGTACAGAACATAAAACATTTTGGAAAAGACCTGAGGATTGTTTAGTCAGAATGGCTTACAACTCAAAAAAAATCTGAAAAATATTTTCTTCCTGGCAGGAAGGCTATTGATACATGGAAGGTGCAGATTAGAAGGATCTGGAGTTATCCAAATTCAGATATACAGTCAGAAATGCTTAGACAGACACTCCACATATCTTAAAACATTAAAACCTCTTATTTTTTTGCTAAAAATGCAAATCACAGGAAGATTTTTAAAAGCACACAGCTTGACTTTCTTTGTAAATAATCTGTAATATCTAGTGTTCCAGTTTCTTGGCTTATCTTACATATTTAGTTAAAAAAAAAGCCCTGCAAAATATAAAACAGGTTTACAGTTACCTCCAGTACTTACTGTTGCTGCTGATTTCATTCATACTGTCTAAATGACCAATGTTTCTTTCTGGTTTAGCAGTATTGTAAATGTAACCCAAGGAAGTTGCCAGCTGGCTTGACCCAGCATTGTTAGACTCGAGCTTAGGCTAAAGGTCACAAAAGTTCTTTATGTGAAGCATGTGTGTAAGTGGGAATGCAGTCCTTTGGTGCAAAAAGGTGGGGGTCTTGCAAGCTTTTCCAGTGTGTCTGAGGCCTGAGGATTGGCACAGGGACTGAAAGGAAGAACAACCCAGATGCCTCAACCCAGCCATATGGTGCCTGCTGCTGTCAGGAAAAGAAAGACAATTATAGACCAATTAATTGCTCTGTATCTTCTAAGTACTAGCTAGTTATGATGTAATCTGAAGAAGGCTGCAATGCTATTGTGTTTTATTTTTTTAACAAGGCTATGTATTAACTTCTGTATTGTGCCCAAGTAGAAAAAATTCTGTTCTTGGGATCCTGCAGTTGCTTTTGTCTTCATTTGGGACAATGAAAGCTTGACCTGTTATTGACTAATAGCTGATATGTGGAAACATTAAAATCTAGGTGAACAGCTTTAGCCCTCCCCTTAAAAAAAATGGCAAACCCTTCCCAGTGTGAATGTGATCATTTATGTCCCTCTCACTCCTCTATGAGTTAGTGTTGGAGAATATCTGTAGGGAGGACTAGTGGAGGAGCTCAAGACCTCAATCATGTTACAGGTGTCTTTTAGCTAACAGAGTATTTAAATCTTAGCAAAAGAGGTTGACATGAGTTAATCTCAAGTGATTAATCTGTGCTCCTGCATTTCAAACTGGTGAACCATCACACAAGACTCTGGGGTCTGACTTCACTGCTGCATTTCAGTGCTTGGTTGTAGAGGAAAGCCTGAAGTGGACTCTGCACTCCTGAGGAAGTGGTGATGGGCTGAAGAGTTGAATGGGTTTCTCTTGGCCTTCACAGTAGCAAGCTGTTTGTTAGGCAGTGAGAACTAATGGTAAATGTATGGAAATAATAATTTTGTTGGGAACTGCTGTAGCTATCACAGGAAGAGCTGTCACAATGAAATGAGTGTAAATATGAGCATGTGAAAATAAAGGACAATACTTTCTGGACAAACTATTTTCAGTGGTAAATGTGGTATGATCAGAAGTGAAGTACCTTTAAAAAAAATCTAGTCAGCTTCTGAGTGACAGAGAGAAACATGCAGTGTGTTATTATCCAAAATATTTGCTATTTGGAAACGACTGAACGGAATTCTTACCTTACCAGCACAGTGGCTGCAGCACCGTTCAGAAGTCACTGAAGCAAACTTGCGTAGGCAGTATCAATAACTGGATGACGTTTCTAATTAAACTGTCTTTTTAATCCTGCTCCAAATGCACCATTATTTAATGTTTCTATTATGATCATGCATGAAAACTTAGGGTAGGATTCTTGTAACTTCGTGCTCCACTTTGATCAGAAGCTGCACAAGTAGCTCATCTATACTGCATAGTTGTTCTAGGTTGTGCATGTCAGAAGAGGTGCACAAAGCTGCCTCAGAGTCTTTTTTTGCTGTCTTGGGATGCGTCTGATCTGTTTCTTCATCCTGTGCTGTTACTGCATAGCTCCATTTAGCCCTCTTTCCCCTTCCCTGTAAGACACAGCTAATCACAGAATCACAGACTATTCTGAGTTGGAAGGGACCACAAGGATCATCGAGTCCAACTCTTAAGTCAATGGCCCACACAGGGGATTGAACCCATG
>JAWWLZ010000001.1:45277229-45303682 GCA_035041345.1 Poliocrania exsul | reverse complement strand
CCACACAGGGGATTGAACCCATGACCTTGGCATTATTACAACCAAGTTTTAACCAACTGAGCTAATCTCAGGGTCAGAAATATCAGATACCCCTTCAGCTCTTTTTTTTTTCCCCTTCCTCTCTCCAGTTCTGGGGAGAATTGTTACCTTCTGGCTTTGCTAAGATATTTCTGTGGAAAGGCAAAATATCTTGTCTTTCTGTTTTTTGCTTTGTTATTGAAATACTAGAAGTTGCTATGGTTAGAGTCATCAATATTTCCATTATAAATCTTTTTCATAGACTTCTGAAACTGGGCTCAGCTAGTATAAAACAAACAAAATCTTAAGTGGGGGAAAAACATTTCATAAGGATACTCTTCTCTAATTATGAAATAGAGTAGGCTTGTCCAGGATTTGGTTATGCAATTTGGGTGGGAAACTTGCCACTGTAAAATTGGTACTGTAAAATTCTTCAGTGTTGTAGTTTTTAAGAGTTTTATTTTAATTTATTTTGAAAACTAAACTTAAAAGAAAAATGAATTGATTATGTTGAGAAAGCCTTTTGGAATCATGTTACTGAAAACAGATAAAGTGAAAATCATTAAAGGGTATCCAGCTGTGGCAGCTTAAGAGGTTAAACTGATTCACTTTCACTTGATTAATTGTCATGCTGTCCCTTCAGAGGCATTTACAGTATCAACTTAATTGCATGTACTTTTTATTTTCTTTTGTTTCAGACACTGTCAGTCTACAAAATGATGTTTCCACGGATTTTCATTTTCTGTAGGATATGTGAAGATTTTGAGCTGAAGTAAAACATTGGCAGAAATCTCTTGAGGATTTTGCCTTTTTCTCTTCGAAGGATTATGTTTACAAGAAATTGATACCATCAAGTGACACTTTTTCAAAATAATTTAAAAAAAAAAACAAAGAAGAAAGCTGTATTTATGCTCAGAGAAAACTGGATTAACAATGAGGCCAAAGACTTTTCCTGCTACAACGTATTCAGGAAACAGCAGACAAAGGTTACAGGAGATTCGAGAAGGTTTAAAGCAGCCATCCAAATCTTCAGGTCAGGGACTACCTATTGGACCAGGCACTGACACTTCTCTGGACCCTAAGATTTTAATAGGGAAGGATGCTGCAAGGCAGCAGCAGATGAGACAAACACCCAAGTTTGGACCGTATCAGAAAGCTCTGCGAGAAATTAGATATTCTTTGCTGCCCTTTGCTAATGAGTCGAGCACCACAGCAGCTGTTGAAGTAAACAGGCAGATGCTCCAGGAGCTGGTGAATGCAGGTTGTGATCAGGTACGTATGAGTTTGGGAGGGGAGGTTGTCACTGCTGTCAAAATGGGTATATACTCGGAATTGGAGAAAGGATTTTGATGGTGGCTGTAAAAATAATAGAAACATAGAAATGCACTGATTCCTCTGGCAGTTGTGTTGCTGTATGAATAGCAGAGCAGATGGACTTCCTGTTGAGACATGTGCCTAGTTTGGGATTAATTCATGTTAAAAACAGTCATGGTGGCCTCTAGGATTCTTTTATGATTTTTCCAGTTGATATTTAAGGTGTAGGGTATCTTGTCTTATTTTTTCTTGTTTCCTTTCTTTTTTCGTTTTTTTTTTTTCTTAATTTTTTCCTTGCAACAGTGGAACAAGCCTTAGCTGTGAGTAGTAGGGTGGAATTTTGTCTAGCACATTTCAAAGCCCTGCTCACTGTCAGAAATGACAGAGACAGTATGTGGTATTTGAAGAAGCTCGCTTGCTGTTGGCCAGAAGAACGTGGAATTAATTGCCTGTGGATGTTCAGTAAGCAGCAGTGGTTCAGGACACACTTCTTCTTCCTCACTTTCTCTGCTTCTGTTAAGAGGTGGTAGCCCTGCTCAGGGCACAAAAATGTTTTTTTTTTTGTCATTCTGGGCTTGATGCTAGAACTGTATTAATTCAAAGACCATTCACTTGATGCAGAGCACAGTCTTTCTGTGTTGAGCTGCCTTCATCATTCTTGTGCTCCCAGTGTTGGTATCGACTTTCACCTCTGCCCAGAAGTTGTTCAGAATTTTTCTTTTCAGAGACAAAGTGCTGGTTTGAGTTCAGATTCTGATTGTAGGATTGTGGAAACAATTTTTTTGCCATTTAACTGAATGGCAGTTGTTGACAAGGTGAAACATTTCCATTTATGCTTCCTGATATAAATTGGAGAGATTTAAAACCAAAGTGCTTTCAGTGGCATTTCCTTGATTTCAAAACTTAGCCTTGATTCACTCAGAGTGACTTGACTCTCCTACACTATATTCTGAATCTGTATAACAAAACTAACATCAAACATTATTGTAAATAGTGTGCATTTCCCTGGAGCTGTATAAACACTAATTAGTGCTGTTTCTATTCCAAGGAGTTTATGCTATGCAAGGTAATCAGAGCTAGGGTAGGTTGCAGATCTAATAAGAAGTGCAGCAGTACAAGTAAACACTTTCTAGTCAAGATGCTGTGCTGAGTTTTCTAAGTGGAAGAACCAAGGATTTTCTCTGCTCTTAAGTACCCTATGAGAACAGTGTTTTTTAGAACTGTACTCTCTAAATTTCCCTAGCTGTTTAGGATGAGAACACTCCCTGTGCATACAAGCCAAGGTTAAATGAGCACAGCTGGATTCTGGATTGGAAATACACATTTGGTAGGTTACACATTCACACATCGAACAGGCTCGTTGGACTGAAATCTTGGAAAGAACTTTGAGCACACTACAGCACAGGAGTGTTAAGCCAATGTATAAAACAGAAATACCCGAACACCTGTTAAATGTCTTGATATTTAAGGCAGTGTAATGGACTATATATATAAAATGTTTTATATATTTAGCTATTTTGACTTCAATTTTCATACAATGGTATTACTTCTTATAGAGCACTGAGCCCAGTTCTGACTGCTGTGGAGATTTTTCATAGTTTCTTAAATTTGTCTACACATTTTTTGTTGTTTTTTTTTCCCCTACTCATTGGCTGTGAACCTTCTATCCTCACATTTAGCATTTCTCCCCAGCTGTGACTTGTTGCCCAGAGATGGCATTATGGGGTTTATCCCTTAGGTGTGTTTGGCCTTCAGATCTAGGCATAAACAGGATCACATTGGGCTTATCCCTTAGGTGTGTTTGGCCTTCAGAGCTAGGCATAAGCAGGATCACATTTGGCTAGAGTCCAGACAGAGGTTTCAAGACTGGAATCCTGTGGATGAAAATGCTGGGTTTCCTGATGTGAGTCCAGGCCATGTGAAGGTTGGCTGTCCTGAAGGGCTGTGAATGAATAGATTTTCTTGAGATCATGTGAACAGTATCTGGCCGTGGGGATGGCATGGTGTAGGCTGACAGGTTTGATTGCTGCCTCTAGTTTCTTCCTTTCCTGAGCTGTTTTGAATCAGATGCTGAACTGTTTCAGGTCATAATGTGTAGTAACTCAGCAATCCCAAGCTACCCTGTCCCTGCTAGTGAATCAAAGCCTTTCAATGCCTACCATCACATGGACATCTTCTGTAGTCCTGCAGGCAGCTAACAGATCTCTGATTTAACAGAGAAGTGAAGGCAGCTTCAGTTTCTTTGGGGATGGTTTTATTTACCTCTGAACCCAGAGCTAGTGTGAGGTTGGTAACTGGGCACTGAAGCCCACCCCTGTCTTCCCCTTGAAATGCTGGGAGCACAGATTTTGAGGTTAAGGATTTCAGTCCATGAGTAGCTCAGGGTCTACTTGAGCATTCCCCTACAGCAAGTCTGCAGAGTACAAGATCTTACACCTCCTGATCCTGCTACATGGCACACAAATCAGCTGTTCAGCAGCTGCAGGCCTCCTGAAGTTGGGAATTTGTCATAAGAAGCTCTAATTGTGGGTGTTGTGGGAAGCTGTGAAGAAGGAGTAGATAGTTGTGACATTCTGCTTGGTCTTACGGAAACTCCATTTTCAAATTGGATTTGGTCTGATGCTTTTTGGTGTTCTAGATGGAACACTGAAGAGTAGTCCTAGCCTTGTGGGGAATCTGTTGTGGGGAACACTGCAAGGATCAGGATTCTTCTTGTCTTGTTTATTAGGCCGCAATAAGGATATTTGGAAGAGCGAAAGGAAGCAGTGACAATTGAGAAGGAAGACAAATTTTAGAGGCTAGGGAAAGGATACTTCTATTTATTGCTCTTAGTAGCTCCACTCATCTAGCATATCTGTAGCATGGTTAGTTTAACAGCAACCATTTTACATCCTGCAAGAGATGTTGCTTATTAGGGTTTGTAGCTCCCCGTTCTGCCTAAATGACTCTAATTTTAAGATTAAATTGAAATTGGTTTAATTAAATTAAAAAGAAATAACATTTTATTACTTTACTCTTGCTCTGTGAAAGACTCACACAGCCAGGAAATTTGTTATAAACCTCTTGGTAAACTTAACAAGTCTATAAAATGCAGTGTAATTCATGAAGTAGATACCAAATTCTTGTGTCTTTCAGTTACAGTCATCATAGGTGTTACATGTGGAAACAGATTTTTATTTTTAATTTAACTATGAAGTTGCCAGTGTCCTTTTAAATGACCCATGTTCTTTTAGAAAGATTCGTTTGTCAGCCCTTGTGTAGTTTATGATTTTGTAGTGAAATCTGCTCCACTAAACTTAATGGGGACCTTGCTATTGACCTGAAAGAAGCCAGGATTTCACACTTTATTTTTTAAAGAGATACAGAACAAAATGACACATAATTAGTCATCATTTTTCTGAAAGAAATGGAGTCAGTTTCTGTTGTTTGCTTAAGTCATCTTCTCAACAGTAATCATTTAGTGAGTCTGAATCAAAAATAATTAGTGCAGCATCAATAGTTTTGAAACTCACAGAACATGACTGCTAAAGACCAGACCTTTTTTGCTGCAAAAGCTTGAAGCCACAAGCACTCCTAGTATACCATTCTTTAGTAAATAAAACTCCTCAGTCTTGGAAGTGTAACTTGCAGTCACTGTGGAGGGACAAGAGTGTGGAACGTGTGTCCTGCTGGATGGTAAACCACTGGAATCACCTGGGGCAACTGGGTGGCGTTTGGGGTGTGGTGCTAAATGCAGCTGCTGTTGCAGATTGAATTTTTCTAATGAATAGATGCAATTGAGCATAAGATCAGTGACATTCCAGCAACCTGAATGGGCTGTACTGTACTTACTGTACTTCCTTAGAGCATAAACAGCCACTGACATTGTAATTTGGAGTGGGCTGCAGCAGTTCTGGATGAACTATGGAACGTTACACACTTGTCACTTTTGTATTTTTTTTTTTACTTTCCCTCAAGCAAACTTTCCCTTGAGCAAGGGTACCTTTTCTGGGCGAAGATTTCGAGACATGGTTTGTTTGGGCAGTTATTTTTAAGAAAAAATCGTGGTTTAGGATTTTTTACATGATATGTACCTCCAGTAACATGCTATCCTCTGTAAAACTCTGAATATGTTAAGCGGGGAAGTTCTTACACTTCTTTATTTTCAGAGGTTTTTATAAATATATTGTGTAGTCAAATATGTACACCCCACCTGTGCCAATATCAGGGCATTCTAAAGGGGTAGATCTGTCCCTTGAACACTGATTGTATTGTCTTTCAAGGAAGTGGAATGGTGTCTGTGGGTACTGTAATGTGTCTAAGGATATCAAGTTGCCATCTTGTCATCTGTATTACACTGAATTAATGGGATTCAGTTTGCAGAGGTAGGGTGAGTTTTTTTGGTTGGTTTGGTTTTTAGTCTTGGTGGTGGTGGTTTTTTTAATACCTCCTTCTTACATTCCAGGATTCTTTTGATCTGTTCATCACGAATTGCATCCTTTTTATTGAACTCATTTGGTAAAGATTCTACCCTGATTTGGGAATGCTACTTGTTTTTAGGAAACTTTGAGAAGGAGGAATACAGTATTTGTCTCAATTCGATCCAATATTTGCACTTATTTAAGTGAAGGAAATTCTTTTCTGCCAAACAGATCTTGGGCAAAAAGTCGTTTTTGAATTTTGCATGTAGAACTAATACTCTGTTTTTCCTGTTTTATGTAGGGGTTTTAGGTCATGCTATGGTGCATAGTTTCACCTATGATACATTTGCCATCCAGAAGTGTAAGTTGGAGTGATGAGAGGAAGTAGATAAAATGCAGAGTTTTGTTTTGGTAAGAAGCTTGCCAAAGTTTTGGTATAGTAAAATGTCTGTTGTGATACATTTGCTAAGAGGACAAGCCTAAAAAGACAGCTTGCATTCAGGGTGAAGGGCAGCAAATTTTGTAATAGCCCTGAGCAAATGGAGGAATTCATTTCATAACATTGGCCTGTCATGTAACAAAATTGTGTGTTCTGCTTGGGTAAACTTTACCTGTGTTAAGAGTTCTGCCTGCCCAGCTATTTACAAAAACCTCCAGGATGAATGTCTTAGTCATCTTCTGTGTGTTTTCTGTTCAGATTGTTTTGTTAATGAAAAATGACTGAAGAATGTGGTGTTATGAGATTGCCCGGGTTATTCTGTGGGACATACATTAAAAGTGGTAAGAGTCATTACAAGCTGTGTTGTTGCAGGTCAGGAGGGTATAGGTATTCTTGGGTTACAGGGAGGAGAAAAGGGACATTCAAATGAGGGCACTGAATGCAGGAGAAAGGTTTTATTTTAGCAACTGAAATAGATCTGGTAATTCAGGCCAGCAGTCTCTTGTGTGTTCCATTTGCATCCCTCATTTGAAAGTAAGTTGTTCACTCTGCCTTCTCTTAACTAGATGTTTTAAGAGCTTGTTTCATAACCTTCTATACTTTTTTTCTTTCTAACCTTCCCTTTTGGTTTCAACCCTTTTCTTGTTTCTGAGAAGTTTCTGGTATAATCCAGTGTTCTTCCATCAAAGCATTTATAACAGAATGTGTTTTTCCACTAATGTGCCTGAAATTAGTGCCTTAAGTCATTTCACTTCTTGGTTGCTTCAGAAAAAAAGTGAGTCATATCTTTCCAGGGGGCTGAAGGCAAGGCACAAGGATTACTCTTGAGCTGATACTTGTTGACACTTCTCTCTCCTAAACTCTTTCTCTTGTCTCCAGTCTTCCTATGATGCTGTCACTTCGTGACGATACTTAGTGAACATAGTTAGATTTTCTGACTCATGACACGACTCCCACAATGTATTTGGAAAGGGGCCCTTGGTATTGTTGTGTGTGAGCATGGCTTGGGATATGCTTGTCCTGCAGAAGGAAGAAAAGTATTTTCCCTTAGAGGTTTTATGGTGGTGGAAGTATTCCCTAACAGTAGTAAGTGATTGAATATTCTCCTTCCCATGACAGGATGTGGGTTCTTGGCATATGGGCAGTAATGTGGCACTGAACAAGACTACATTACATTTTGAACTCTGGCCGTTATTCCTGTTGGTCTCCTTTCTTTATCAAACTATAGAATAAATTACCTCTTAGTAATGGGGTTATGTTTGAAAGGACAGAACTGGAGTCCCATGCCAGACTTCAACTGCGGATAAGTGTGAATCCCAAGTTATGTTAAACTAATGCTTCCCTATTTCTCATATCAGATAAACATTCTAGAAGCTTGGGAGTTAATATAAAAGTCTAAAATTATATCTTGATATAACAGGGTACAGGATTAACTTGCACTGGTTACTTAAATTAAATTGTATTTATTAAAATTTAATTGCCAGAAGAACGTTGAGCTATGAATTTTGACTTTTATTTTTTTTAATAAAAAAGGAAATGGCTTCTTCACAGTCGCTAAATATTCTGCATAAGCATTTACTTCAGTCTCTGAATAAAAAAAGCCCTTGTGACCAGAAGTTAAGATTGCCATTATTATTTTAGCAGGAAGTTGATATCACAATAGTAGTAGGGTGTAACTGTTCCTTTTGCAGTTTTTTTGTTGTTCTTAGCCCAAATATCTGCTATTCTTTTCAGCTTGTATCTGAGAGGAACCAATGGGATTTTATAATGACACTGAAAAATAGCATTTCTGCTGTTTGGATCTGGTTGTCTGTGAGGTCTTTTCTTTCTCAAAAAAAAAGAATGATGCTTTTAAACTTAGATTTCAGTAGGACTGGCTGCAAGACTTTTGCATGCTACAGTCTTTAGGGGTAATCCAAAATGAGCATTTAGAATTTATTTAATCCAGCCTAGGAATGTATTTCTGATAGATACTAAGCTACGTAAAAGCTCATGTTAAAACTGCCAGTTGAATATCAGTAGAATGCAAGTAAAAGTCTGTAGGTGCTTCTCATGTGCCATACTTCTGTGGAGTGATTTTTTTATTTTTAAATTATTATTGTTGTTATTATTATTGTTAATAATAATTATTATTATTATTTATTATTATTATTATATTTTCCCTAAAGCATAGAAGGCAATACACAGAGTAACCTACAACAACATTCCTTTTTTTCTCATTTTTTCTTGCTGTGCCCCATCTTGAGCTTCCTGGTGCTCCCAGGGGCCCAGCGTTCAAATCCTGCTCAGCAGCTGCTTGTGTGGCGACTCCTGTGGAATGTCCATGTCCTGTGTGTCTTGTCCATTTGTCCCCCTAACCTTCCATAATTTAGGCTCCAGTACTTACAGTCTTTGCTGCTTGGGGTACTGTCTGCTTCTGTGACCTGCAAATGTATGTGTGCAGTGCTGTCTAAAGCAGGGGAGGAGAGACATGAAAGAGACCTTCAGGTCTTGGTAGTGGAAGCTGCTGTTTTTCTCATGTAGTGGATGTGTTCAGATGTCCATTAACTCCCTACCATTGCCTTGAATCTCTGTTAAGAAACAGCTGGTTTTTGGTTTTTTTGACCTAGGAAAGAGTTCTGGCTTCCTTGCTATGGACATAGCTACTCTAGAGTTAGATATTCTGCAGTCAAGTACTGCTGGAACAAGTACAGTTTGCACTAGTAACATCAAGGAGGGACAAACACATGATCTGTTTGCTTAAAGCTACAGATGTTTGTGTTAATTTGGTCCTTATCCTTACATAAGTCATGTGTGTAGCATGTGAAATATGTTCATCTTTCTTTCACTCTTTCTGCTTATGTTCATGACCTAATTGTGAGTGTAGCTTAGATCTGACATTTTTATGTTGCTTAGGTCTGAAGCTTAGAGTAGGAAAAGCTGGTTCTTGTTTCTAGGTTTTTATCATTCCTTAGCTTTTTGGAAAAAAATAAAATTAAATTTAACACTGCCTCTGATTACCAGATTAGAGGCTGAAGTTGCTGTGGCATTGTGGTCTGTGGTATTACACTTGCAGCAGCCTCATATTGTCCAGGCTTGAGAGTGATCCTGATTTCCCATCTTCAGAAGATGCTTTCATAAAAGCCTAGTGAAAGTCAACCAGTCAAATTCTTACTTGTCTGTTTGCTCTGCACATCTGCTGCAGGTCACACAAAATACTGTTGCTGCTGGAATATTTTTGACTTTATGTTATTTGGCAGCTTCTCTTGAGGTGGTTCTGTCAGCTGTGATCTTGGTGGGGTCTCCCAACTGTAGATGCAGCACAGCACAACTGGTTTGGTTTTAATGCTCTTGTCCTGCCATCTGGACTGTCACTGGCAGTTCACAAGAAACTTATTGGATACAAGTTGACACACAGAAATTTGGGTTCACCCAAGAGGTGCATGTGTGCATAAATTTGTTTTGACTATTGCAGTGTCTGCTTGGTACCAGCTGTTTGTGAAGAACTTAATCCATAGGAATTGGAGCTGCACTGAAGGTTTCTTCTTCAGTCTAAGTAAATGACATTCTAATGTTTGGGGCTATGTTCTGCTTCCCTACAGAGTGAGAGGTGGATTTTTCCTGATGAGAAACTTGTGCTCTTCGTTTTGAGTGAATCCAAGTAATTAAAAATATTTCCCCAGAGAGGCGAAGGATGAAGGGAATGGGAAAGGATATGAAAATACTTTAAAAACATTAATTTCTAGGTCAGTTAATTTTCAAAAGGCTACAGCCAAAGAACCCTTTGTACCTGTAACTTTGTGAATCAGGTTATGGCTGTGGCAAGGACAGTCTGTGAAAATAACTGTGTTCTGTGCTGCTCTGACTTTAATTGTTATCAGTGTATGTGAAACTGTTACTGAAACACACACTGTCTTCTGTGCACTTGGAGAAATACAAATACAGTGTAAATGGGAAAATGTTGAGATTTAAATGTATATTGCTTGCATGACCAAGCATTTTGCAATTGTTTTCTATATCGTTACTCTAATGCAAGATTCGTAAATTACTCAATCCAAAACATGCAAAGACTCAGTGTCTTGCTCCTCATATACATAAAATGCTAGAAAGAAGGCTGCTGCTACTAGGTGATAATACAGTGAAGTTTTTGCCCTTTAGAGAGACTGACTTTAGAAGTCAGCTACAACTAATAGTGTAAAATTACTCCTTTATATGTCTGCATTTGGATTGTATCCAGCATTTATGAATCCATTGCATGGGGTTTTTTTCAAAAGAGAAGAAAGTGTCAACAGAGACCCAGATCACTGTTGCTGATCTGCAGCTTCATTCCCTCCTTGTTTGTTTTGCTTTTCCAGTCTTTCAGCTGTTACATATTTTCAAGGCTGTTCAAGTCTATACCTTCTTTCTTTTCCTATTGTCCTATTGCATTGTTTTTTCTGCTCCATGGATTTGAATGGCTAATACTCAACACCTCCTACAGGCTTTTTCTATGTACCTCTGAATACCCTAAATGAATTGATTTTTTAAGAACTGCAAACGGTTAAGAAAGAGGTCTTTTATAGGCTTCAGCCTTATTTTTTTAGATTTGATGTGGTATCTTGAAGAATTATAGATGTAATTGTAATGGGACTTTGCCAGCACACTCCATGTGTTTTCATTTCTGCATCTTTTCTTCCATGCAGTGTCAGGACTCCGTAGTCTGTGCTTAAACCAGTCACTTGTCTCATTCATGCTTTTCTTCCAGCTTTGCCACAGTGACTTGAGTTCATTCCACCATTCTACCAGATGTCAGTCTTAAAAAGACATATAAAATCTAATTTAATCAGTGTAATTGGAACTGTGGGAATACTAATGATGTGGGGTATCCTTGTTTACAAAAAAAAAATCATCTCTGGTTTTCCCAATTAAAATTATAAAAAGTTACGACCATACAACAGAGATCTTTGAATCAAGACAAATCCACCCCATACTGGGATATTTTTGTCCTGGCTCCCAAACAAATGCTGAATAATTTTCTCAAGAGATGTGTATTCCACCTTGCTGGAGCCTGTTTATTTTCTGATTGTCCATCACAATTTCTTGACTGTATTTCAGATGATCACCTGATTGCCTGTGTGTTGTGTGCTGCCTAGACACGATAGCAAACAAGCTGGCTGTGTGCTGCATTAGGGCAAAGTTTTTCTTCTTTTCTTCATTCTTTCAGATGCTTCAGCAGTTGCTATGCTGGAAACTCACTTCCATCTCATTTCTGTAATCATTTCTTGCACCTTGGCCACCTCTCCCATTCAGAAAGCCTTTTTATTTTATCCTCCAGTGCAAGCACTAACTTCATTGAATGCTTTCTTGAAAGTGTTTTATCAAGAACCTGTGAAACGTGTGGTGTTGCAGTCATGCAAATAACTGAGAGGTGTTAGTGCAGCAGTCAATGGTGCAAATCAGAGATCTAGATCTTAGGAGTCTACAAGCAGGTAAGAGTGATCAGTCTCTGCCAGGGCACGTGGCGAGCCAGCTCCCCATACTACAAAAGCAGGACCTCACTGAGAAGTGCCAGCAAATTCAAAAGCAAACCACAAGAATTTTCATTTGCGTTGGTGTGCCTCCCCTCGCCCCTCAACTCTCTGTTTACTGAGAAGTGAACCTTCAGGGCTCTTCACCACATGAAAGTAACCTAGAAAAAACATATTTTTCAGTACTACTTTGGTGCTGTGAAACCTTTTGCAACAAATTTTTCCAGGAACTTCCCTGTGATTTGTAAGGTAGAGGTTGAGAACGTGCTGTTGCTAGCCCTGCTCCTTGCTCAGGAAGAAATGGGTGCTCAGATTTGCTGCCAGGGAGAATTCTCTTACTCACTGAGCGTGGAACACTGCTGCTCAGGAGAGAGAGTTTGAGACACAGCTCTTGTTTGGAGACAGAGCTGCTTTCTCACAGATGCCTGGGAAGGTCAGAATGCCCTGCTATGTGTTCAGCACCTCCAGGAACTCTATTTTGGGCAAATTGCAGTGCTACATGTTTAGCAGGATTCCTTAGTTTTTTTGCAAAGAACCATTTTCTTCTCTTGCCTCATGCAGAAGGGTTTGTGCTCCCAAGCTCATCACTGTGTAGTGGAGAATGAACTCACTCATCACCCTGCCCTACACAGGTCAAAAAACAGCAGCTGTAACATTAGCACAGCATCTACACTAGCTAGGAGGAGCCAATTACTGTTTCCTGCTGTGCATAAAACTTCATTCTCTTCCTCTCTCCCTTTAACTTGAAGTAGGACCATTGTCCAGCATTAGCCAAAACCCTGAGTCAAACTAGCAGGGCACTATCCACCCTCTTTGCACATAAGCTATTAAGGCCATGAATCTGGGGAAAACTCTGCCACTAGACAACAGATCTAGTTTATTTTGCCATGTTCACATAATAGTTTTATGGTTTCCCAGTCTGAGAAGAAGGTCAATGGAACTAACAATGATGGGGCAAATGGGAAGCGTAATAGGATGAAGCCCCTGCTAAAAACCAGTAACTGTGTATGTGAGGAGAGAAAGTGATTTTTGGAATATACTTGGGGGTGCGGAGAGGTGGTCACAGAGGTGCTAGTGCTGAGCTCCACCATTAGTGGCAAGCTGGTTGTTTTAACTGGAGTATCTGTCTTGAAGGGATCATGCTTGGGTGTTGGGAAAGTCCTTTTCTTCAGCTCTGCAATGTGGAAGAAGCAGCAGCCTGAGCCCGAGTGCTCTCTGCACACCAGGGACAGCAGTGTGGGTTCCCACCAGTGCCCCTGACCGTGTGTGGCTACCTCTTGCTGTACCTGGTGGTCACTGCAGAGGCAGCTTCCCCACCTTCCTGGTTTACTGAACTTAAAAGCCCCCAGTTACCCTGAGTTCCTCCTCCCCACCCTCTTCTCAGTGGTGTTTGCATGCTTGCTGTTCAAAGTCATGGACTAAGGTTCACTCTGCCCACATGCTCTGTTCACAAGGCTTTAATTACTTTTTGTACTTCCAGGTAACACCCTCCTCAGTTCTAAATGCCCGACTTCTATGCTTGTTGCAACGGCTGTTCTTGCTTTTCAGAAAACAAAGGATTTGCTTTTTGCGTAAAAATAGCCTTATTATTTCCATACACAGGGAGAAGTGGGGGCAGGCATGTTTCCAGGTCAGCCTGGAGATGGGGGTTGATAGCGAGATGCTCTGCTCCAAAAATGGGCTGGAGCCGGCAGCGGTTCTTGATGTGCTGAGCAGAGCTAACTGGCTTGGAGAGGAGTGGGATCCCTTTTTTGGGTGCATGTGCATCATGCTGGTATTCTTCTGCTGGGGAGGGATGTCAGGCCTTGGCATAATGAGCACTTCATTACTCTGTTTAATAGACTGGTTTTACCGTTTTCTCATAATCAGGTCCTTTCAGTGATCATAGGCATGGGGTTTTGAATAAAAGATTGCAAAGGAAAGTTTCTTAGGGCATAGTCTACAACTGCAAGCACTTAGAGTATCTGACTAGAAGGGATGTTTGCAGGAGCAGTCTGCATTCCAAGCTTGTGCTCAGCTGGGTACTGTGTAAATAAACAGTAAAGGTGAAAATTCTGCATAATGTTGCTCTGTGCTTGTTTCAGATAGTCCAGCTTACTTTGGATTTTGCCCTCTATGGTAACCTTCTTGTGGATCTTACTGCCATGTATTTCTAGATTTAGATGAATATGTGGATCTTTTTCATTTTTATATTTTGCTAGTTCATATTTTTACTTCCTTCAGGCATATTTTAGAGGTCTCTTTGAGGCTTTTAAAACTCATCAGTGTGAATTTTCTATCTTCACAAAAGTCACTACAGAAGTAGGAAAAAAATACAGAAGGGGAATTACAGACAGCTTTAAAAATGTTCCTTCAGAACAGAAAAGCAGATTTAACATGAATTAAAAACTCAGCTCTGTTTCAGAGTTGCAAAAGCTCTTTTATTCACCAGAGAACTGTTAAAGCTAGTAATGTTTGGCATAGTATCGGTCAGGGAAGCTTGACAAAGTGCAGTGGAATGCACTGAGCTGCGATCCAGCTTGTAGTGGTATATGACTTTAGTGTAGGGAGCTTTGCAGGAAGGCAAATGGGGGGTGGGGAGGCAGTTCATTTCATCAGCTACTGAGTAACAGGGTCCTCCTTCCTCAGCCCCACCTGTGACAGCACGGGGTCCCTGGCTGCTTGGGTCAGGAGACCAAAGGTGAAGGGCCTGCACAATCGCTGAGTTTCTGGTAGAACCCATCTCTGTTCCCTGAGCACTGCTGTGCGGAATGCAGCGAGATGAGAAAGCTGGGAAGAGTTGTATGCTTGGGATTTCAGATCAGCTGCACATGTATCTAGATTCGGATCATATCCCCAGTCCCACTGTGCTAGAATATGAAGATTCTTCAGCTGAAATTCTGCCCTCACTGGAATCAGCAGTAAAATTCCTTGTAATTTCATCAGGCCAGAGGTTTGCTGCTTATTTTGAGCAGAAAAATAGTCCTCCTGTTCCACCAGTACACACACATGCTAAATCCATTTACTTAGACTTAGGGTTTGGCACAGATTTTGGCCTTAAATGGAAGGAAATATGTTCAAATCTCTTTAATATTGGTAGCATGGATTTCAGATTACATGGACAGTTGAACTGAGCTATGTGTGGTTATTAACATCCAGTTAAGATATTCCTGTAACTTGTAGCATACCTGGTATTTTCCCTCTTTCTTTTCAAATTATGATGTTGGTGTCCACAGAATTTTCCAAGCATTTCTAATAACATTATAAAAAACCATGATGGTACCTTTCCTGGCGGAACAAGATCTTTGGTCTAGGACTTGCATGTTAGAATTTGGGAAGACCTTGCTGTGATATGGATAGTGTGTTAGTGCTAAAAAGAGTTTTACTGTTCATTTTTGGGTTTCAGGTATGCATTGCAGTGATAATCGAATACAAAGCCACTGATACATTGACTAGCAGTGAAGCTGTGTCATGCAACATCGTTGCAAAAAATGCAGTCTCTACGCAGAAGACATTGAACCTGAACTGATTTTTCTAGGGTAGAGATGTGTGAAGGCTACAGTGCAGAGGAGATAAAAGGATGATGGTATTTAGTGGTTTTATTGTTTGCATAGATATCTCTGTCATTCTTACTGTCTGCTCAAGAGGAGAGGTTGAGGTTGTATTGAAAAGATGGGCAAATGTTCAGAGCAGGAGTAAATGAGTGGTCAGCTGGGGGGATGTCACAGCCCATACACTTCAGGTTAGAAAGAATGCAAAGTTACTTGGCAGATAGATTGCTTAGATGCGAGCATTGTAATACTCACTGAAAACTCATTTGGCTTTTAGGATATAGAGCCTATTTAAAATGTAAGATGTCAGATTATTGCAGGTTAGGGTACTTCTCTAGATTTTTAGCTCTACCCTTTTGCAGAGAAAAGCTGTAAGTTGAAAACTGACTATTAAAATTGATACTCAAGAATCACTGTAGTCATTCGGGTAATGGGCTGCATATGGAACTACTATGGCTATATTACTGTTTTCTTTGCATGGCAGTACTTCGGATAGTTCCAACGTCTCAGCTATTACAGGTTCTGAAATGTAAATCCTGCACATTTCATTTGTGGAAAAAAATGCTTTGGCTATTAAAGAATTCAGGTTTTCACACATAATTTTGTATATGTGTATATGTATACACATACTTCTAAGCTTGCTTATCATTGGCCTGTGTGGTTAGTCTCTGAAGGTGGTGGCAGACAGTAGAAAGCTTGATTAAAATTAATTAATCATAATGTCAAAAATTTTAAATGCTGATGGATGCCTTGGAGAAAAGGAGAATAGACAGTTACAATGCCTGTTACAGGAAGTGACTGTTGACCTTGGAAACACTTTTTGAACACTGCTGTTCAGGAGTCTCTGCATCTGTGATTCTGCATCTCACAGCACTATCCAAGGCAGTGTGCACACAGCTGGAAGCCCAAGATGCACACACAGTGGAAGTGAGGAAAGAAAGACCATTTCTCTGGAGCTATAGAAATTATTCCAAAACCAGTTTCTCAGTGTAGAGTGAACATGATTATCAAATATAGGGGACTGTCTCCATGTATCATTGCCATGGAGGCTTAGCTTTGTTTTGGGCTTGGCATGCTTAAAGAATACAAACACAGATCTTCCCGTGAACCTGCAGTGTGGTATGATGCAATGACATATTTAACAGTTCTTGGCAATGTGCACTCAGGTTAGAAACCAGTAGGAGTGCTGTCTTCACCCAGTTCTCTTAGGGGAAATATACGAAGTTGAAACTTGATTGCCTAACCAGGCATGTATCTTTACCTTTGGCAACTTTGTCAAACAGGTGCAGAGAAACTATATTTTTTTTTACCTCATGGAGAAATTGTGACATTCACCAGTGTACTCCTGCCTATTGTTGAGTCTTAGTTTCTGTAACTCCATGTTACAAATCCTCCCTCTATGCTGTGTAGTATTGTGCTTGTTACTGGTAGTCTTATCCCATTAGAGCACTGGCCAATTTTCATGCTGAAAGTATTCAAGAAGAATTTTGCTCAGTGGGATTATCTCTTACTGGTTTCTTAATATTTTGCACCCTTAAAGATCTTGGAATAAACATTGCTGTCTTTGAATAGTATTCCTGCAGCTGAGCAGGTTCTGCAGTAACAATGATGATGATGATGGTGAGAATTACAGAATGGGTAAGGTTGGAAGGCACGGCAGCGGGTCATCTGGCGCAACCTCCTTTACAGTAAAGAAGTTCTTCATGTTCAGTTGGAACTTCCTATGTATCAGTGTCTACCCCTTGCCTCTTGTGCTATTGCTTAGCAACACCAAGAGGAGCCTGGCCCCATCCCCTCGACACCCACCCATTAGATACTTGTATACATTTATGAGGTCCCCTCTCAGTTGTCTCTTCCTGAGGCTGAACAGGCCCAACTCCCTCAGCCTTTCCGTGTAAGAGAGGTGCTCCAGTCCCTTAATCATGTTTGTCACCCTCCACGGGACCCGCTCTAGTTGCTCCGTGTCTTGTTCTGAGTAGCCCAGCACTGTACACAGCACTCCAGATGTGGCCTCAGCAGGGCTGAGTAGAGAGGCAGGATCACCTCCCTCAACCTGCTGGCAATGCTCTTCCTTATGCATTGCAGGAGTCCACTGGCCTTCTTGATCACAAGGGCACACTGCTGGCTCATGGACAGCCTGTTGTCCACCAGGACTCCCAGGTCCTCCACAGTGCTGCTTTCCAGCAGGTCAGCCCCCAGCCTGTTACTGGTAAATGGGGTTATTCCTCCCCAGGTGCAGGACTCTGCATTTCCCTGTGTTGAATTTCAGACAGTTCCTCTCTGACAATCTCGCCAACCTATCAAGGTCCTTCTGAAGGGCTACACAACACTCTGGTGTATCAGCCACTTCTCCCACCTTTGTGTCATCAGCAAACTTGCTGAGGTTGGTTTTTTACCCAAACAGTACTGGGCCCAATATTAAACTCAGTAATAAGGCTGAAAAACAGTTGCCAGTTCTCCTGTAAGTGATATGGGCTGAGAGCATGGGAAAACAAGTCTCCTAAAAGTTTGAGTAAAGGCTTGAAGGAGAGAGGTGAGGAATACTGATCCACTGCCAGCATTACTGGGAACTACTAAGCAAATGTGTCAACACCAAGTGACTTGTTAAGAGAGTGTATCTGTTTGAACCTTCTCAAACTTCTTCCTTAGACCTCAGCTGTGAAGGGAGAATGAGTGGAATCATGTCCTCTGCTCTGCTTTCCTCGTTCTCCTTTGTTTCGGTTTAATCAAGTTCAGACTTCTTTAGAGTTCAAAATACTGTATTTTTGTAAGAAATATAGTTGTTATGGAATAGGTCCAGTATTTTCTAGTGTTAGAGGGTTTTTATTGGCTTGATACAGTGAGATTTTTTTTTTCTTCCTCCTGTGGTTTAAAATTACATGTCTAACATGTTGATTTATAGCCTGTCATGTAAGACTATTTCCCCTTGGCTATATCTTTTTAAATGATCAAATGTATTTCTGAAAAATGTCCTGTTGTTGCCCTGAAATATTAGGTGATAACTGCACAAGTGAGAGAGGGATTAGCTTGTTAAATGTAATATGATACCAACACAAAAATACAGCAATTAAAAACTTTCATAAGGCAGCACAGAGGAAACAAAAAGAGGAAAACCTTATGGTCTGAAATACCACAGTCATATTCCAATCACTTGGGCAGTTTGTAGGTTGATGTGAAGGAAGCAGAGGAGATCCTGGGCAGGAGAGTCCAGGAGAGCAGTTTTTGCTGTTGCTGCCAGAGTCTTCCCCCTTGTTCCTCCCCAGCTCACTCTTGGAAGCTGTGCCAGCACAGTGTTTGTGGAGCTGAGCAGTGACTGATTGGGAAAGTGATCCAGGTTAAAAATAACTGGTTGGGGATGGTGGGAAGGACGACATGAGCACAATGGAGGGGTACAGCAGGGAGGCACAGAAAGGAGCAGAGAAGTTGAGAGTGGTGGCAGCTGCCTTGGCTGTCAACCATCATCAGAGGAAATGCTGAAAGATCAGCCTTGTGCTCACGTGCTCTCGTCCTTCCAGCTGTGCTCCGGAGAGGGCCATCTGCTCACTGCTGTCTCATCCTGCTCCTCCTCGCACACAGGTCTCGCTGCCCCAGCAGAGCTGCTGCTGGAGTTAACCCTAAGTCTCTTGGGGCAAAATGCTCCAACAGCAAAATCACAGGTCTGTGCTAACCCAGCTGTCTCTGGGGGCAAGTGGAGGACAGTGTGGTCAGGCAGAAGGGAAGCAGGCAGTACCTCCAGTACAGGGAGCAGCGACAGGCAGCCAAGAACAAGACAGAGATTTCTGCCAACACACTTGCAGCTGGAAGACATACACGAATACTAAGTGATGAATGCTGATGTGGTCATTTTTCATATTGCTGTGCTGATTTTATTGATGGCTAGTGGCAGGTTTGTGAGAAGATACTAATGTTAAGGGGATGGCATTGAGGAGAATCTTCCCAGAGTTTTGATTTTCTTAGAACAATCTGAAATACATCTCACAGCCTTTGCATGTAAATGGAGCAGAGTGAGAAAGATGCTTCTTTAGTACTGTGTGTCCTGACTATTAAAGTGTGTGAATTGGCCAGCAGCCAACAGGAATAACGTGGATATGAACTGAGTAAAGATACTGTTAAGGAAAAAAAAAACACATTAAAGAAAGACAATTTGAGAGATAATGTGAAAACCCAGAAAGAAATAGTTTTATACTTTCAAAGTATACTTTTGAAAATAATTACGCAATAAAAGCAAAACTGGATGACTGTTTTCCTTTCAGTTTTATTCAGTATTATCTAATATTTATCCCCCTACTCTGCTCTGTTGAATGGGACTTGGGTTCCTGCTTACAGCGTCCCAACTGGCTTCAATTTATTTTTCATTTATTTATTTACTTATTTATTTTTACCCGTCTCTATTCTCATGGAGCACAGTAAAGGAGCAGTTGAGTGAAGCATTATCGTGGAGCAGAAGCAGTCTTTTTTCATGCTTCTCATAAGGTTTGGAAACCTCAGTGGGCATTTCTCTCTCCCCGCAGCAGCTCCCGGAGCTGAAGAAGATGCAGCTGCTCTCTTGGGGGAATTGTTTACCTCTCCGTGGAATCTTGTCCTGGTCAGCTATGTGCTAAGAATGTGAATAATTTTGCTGCGGCTGCTTTACATCTAAAAAGCCTGACCTTAAGATATTTTATCCAGCTGCGTTTTCTTTTTTTCTTTCTCTTTTTTCCTCTTTTGCCTCTAGCACTGGTAGATTTGAGAGTTTTATCTTGCAACTGCAGAAAGCTGAAATCATATGAAGCATTTAGTACAAAGAGTTATTTTTGTAGTCTTAAAAATCATTAAATGCCAGTGAGTGATGTTTAGCAATTCTTACTTTTGGACTTTTAGTTATATATGTGTATTTGATAAAGTAAATGAAACTAAGTGCTGCATGGAGACTTCTGGAAAATGTCTAATGAGATCCCTAGTGCTGCAGTGTATGAATATATTGCATGACAAGGTTGATTTTAAAGTGTTAAAAGCTGAATGCCTTTTTATATGTTTGAATGAGAATTTGGAAAAAAAAAGCATTACAATTAACACATAAAATTAAAGAATGCCTGAAAATTTTTTAAAAATGGGGTTGTATGTGACAGTTCTGCATCTTCCTACTCTGAACAATAAATATTGCAAGTTGCCTTACACAGCACTTGCATTCTGTATGTATGTGTCTCTACTGAAAAATATTAGGAATCTCAAGACAAAACCCAGATGTTTCTTCAATCACGTGCTGTGTTGCATTGGGAGGCTGAGAGAGAAGTCGCCTTCATTTGTCTCACATATTTCTCAGATACATTTTTTCTTTCAGACTGTGCATTACTGCTTGATGTCAGTTGGGGTCCCATTGTGGTACAAATCCTCAAAGGAGAGAACGGTTCAGTGGTAATGCATTCCAACCAGACATCCTGGAGCTTTTATAAGTTTTATTAAATTACTCCCCAAAGAAAAGTTAGGGGAACAAAATTCTCATAAACTTCTGAAGGCCATACCAGGAATATGCTTGAACCTTGTTTGGAAAATTACGTTAGTACTTGACTTTGAATATGGATGGGCATTACTTTTACTGTCTTTACTTGAATTTTTCTGGCCTTAGAGGTTTTAAAACAACGCTTGAAAGTTCTAGTGGTTTAAAACTGAAAGAAACACCATATAATGTTACATAAAATCTTATTAAATATATGAAAAATTGTAATGCCTTAAGTAGGGATTAGTCAGTAAAAATGACATAGGCACTGCTAACGGGGGTAGATACAAAATTCAGTTTGTGAAGCTGGATGTGGAGAAATGTGGTAACAGGTCTAAAGCATTGCAGATTTGCAGCACCATGTGACTTTGGGGGAACAGCTGTCCTTGGCAGCATTAAAAAACTCTTACAGTCTTTGACACAATTCTTTTCTGTGCTTTGGGTCTTTATTCCTGGACAGCAAACCTCATAACTCATCTTACTGAATCTGAATACACAGTTTACAGGTCCCTTGTATCCAATTTAACTAAGAAATTACTTGTAATCTCTGTGAATATTTGTAAAAATCCTCTTTTATACATAACTCAGTATGTATGTATCTTTATAGTAAAAGGAAGAGCGATGAGAATCACTCATCTTAGTGTCTGTGGGCAACTGCAAAGAAATGCTTTGATATGCAAATGACATTATTGCCAATGTAATGCCAGCCAAATGCATTTTTGGCTAATGTGTGAGCAATAAAATTAGCAAACACATCACTTGCTGCTAATGAAGAGGAATAAGCTCATCGTGAAACCTTCACTGAACTGCTATTCTATCCAGCTTGATTTAGTTGCCCTGATAGAGTAAGAAACTGCTGTCTCAGGGCAAAAAAAAACCAAACAAGGAAGGAGTTGTACTCTCATTCTTGACAGCTCAGTATGGGAAAAGCGAGTCTGGAGAGAGCATGGATGGCCTTCTGGTCTTGCAGAGAATACACTCATTACTAATAGGTGTAAAATACGAATACTATAAAACATCCCACCTGAGAAAGAACCCAATTCCAAGAGTAAACTTGAAGGAGTTTGTATAGTGTGCTTTTTAAATGACAGCTGGCCTCTGCACAGCAAGGTGTTACATTTGTGGGAATTGCCTTCTTAATATATTTAGTAATTTAAGAGGCATTTTGTCAGGAGTAGTTTGGGGTTTGGTTTCTTTTTTTAGGATTGCACACCTTGAGTGTAGGCACACTCACTTGGACCTCCAGAGTGCAGGGTAGCAGGTGCCATTTCTTATTCATGGCTGGATTTCCTGTATGAGGGTCATGGTCCACAGCTGGCAATGAAGCTATCCTGGAGCACTTTTCTTAAAACTGTGCTGTTCTGCAGTGTGGTGCATCTTTCCTTCAAGGTCAGGTTCAATTCTACCTCAACTTTGAATATGCCTTCTGTGTGTGTTGAGAGTTCATAAGATTTCAGTGGAATCAATAAAACCCTGAAGGCAACTTGCTACGATTTTTTTCTCCAGGAACTTGTATTGGCTATTAGCTGAGTGCTGCAGTGTTATTAATATTCTTAAATTGGCCTTTAATAGTCAAATTTTTATTAATGTCAGCATTGTTGGCTAAATTTGCACGTTTCATTAGGCTGAATCAGACAAGTGCAGAAGTGGAGGAATTAGTCTGGCTGAAATCTGCCCATTCTCTTGGGTGGGAGAACTTTCTGATTGCATTGGTGACATACACAGCACCTCTCCTGCTCTCCTCATTACTTCTATATGCTTTATGAAGAAGTGATAGTAAAACACTTCCTCTTCATGTTTTTTCAAGCCGAATTCTGTCTTTAATTTAGTTTCTTGGTTCATTATTGCTTCCTGGTTGTAAATCATACCAATGCAGAGGGAAGTTCCAAACCAAATAGTGACTAGGTATCTGAAGAGTCTTGCTCCATATGTCTCTTCCTCCTAGTTAGGAAGGCTGGAGCACCTGATACTGTCTGCTAATAGCTTTTGATACTCAGTGCTGCTTTTGAAAGGGTTCAATGCTCTTTGCATGAAGTCAAGAGCTTTACTGTTAGGACAAAGACTAGAAGACAGGGAGATGGTAGGTGTTACATTCAAGACTCTATTCAAGTTACATTCAAGTTAGTCTTGCTCATGTCAAAATCCAAATCCAGAGGCTTAGTAAAAGGCTCTCCACCAGCTTGGACTTCTCTGTCATGTAGAAAGGATTTGCTTTGGGGTCTCAGCCAGGTGACTCTTGTTCTTTGAGTTACAGCTGTAAGCCTTAGCGTTCACCCAGTGTTGGGCTTGGTATGAAAAGGGATATTAGGTACCACTTCTAGTTACTAAAAAATGTGAATAGAAATCTGGAAGAAGGGATTTTCAGTGAACATTACAGGAAGATGGTAGTGCTTCTTGGTTTGAGACAATTCATTTGCTTATACTTGAATTTGTTTTCCAGTTGTTCTCTGTTTATTTTCTTCAGCGTTCAAAAGCTATTGTAGGATTTTATCTTACCTTTGTAATGTTAAAAGTATTGATGGATAGTCCTGTGGCTTGCCTTGTGGGAACAGAAGAGACTCTTTAGCTGCACTGGTTAGTTCAAGGCGTGTGGCTGAGACACTGTGTGACAGAGTACAGGTCACTAGACTGGCTGCCAGGCAGGAGGGAGCTGGAGCTGAGGCTGAACCTGCTACAGATTGTGTGCAGAGCATGGGAAGTTCCCTGTTCCCGTAACCAAAGCAAGGGAGTTCCAGGGAAGTAAAACAGCACCTTTGGAAAGGAGCTGTGTACACACTTGCATATGAGAGAGCATGTGCATTCATTCATGCATGAAGTAAGCAAAGCTTTTCAATGTGCTCTGTGATGTAAACCTGCCAGTGCAGTAATTTGTAAATACTGTTTATAACATGTTTTGCCTCAGCATAAGATTTTTTAATTAGCACATAATAGTGCTCCTGCTCCAGTGCTGGGTAAAGAATAGGAGAGATTTGCCCAACTTCTCGCCTGTTGATGCACCCGCCATGGGTCATTGGGTTAGACTTGAACTCTGGATAGTTTAAATAGCTCTCCAATGACCGTACTTAAAGAGTAATGAGGAACAGTTATGTCTGTATATACAATTGTTTGTTCTGTTTTAAATTAGAAGTCTTTTGCAGAACAGGATTCTTCCCTTGTGTCTGTGTAGGGTTCAGCACAGTGCAGAAGGCTTTGGAATGGCATGTCAGTTGAAAGGATTTCGTGGAGTTAGAAGGTACTTCGAGCACTAGAGATTTCCTCCCTTCTTTATTTTACCATTAATGTAAACCTGGCCTGTGAGTTTTGGAATATAGATGGTCCTGGAGTACTATGTGTTCAAAATGGAATGCTGTGTGCTTACTCCTTACACCTCAGTTCTAACATGGCATCTGAAGCAAAGTGTGTGTTTTCCAGAATGGGAATTTTCTGTACTGCCTGTCACTGTTGTTGGCCAAGTTTGATTGCTAACCCAGGAGTGTGTGGTCTTTGGAAAGTTGGGGGAGAGAGTGGGTGCCTTTGGAAAGGGGCATTAGAGCCTCCGAGGTAGGTAGCAAGTCACTGCCTATCTTGGGTATTCACAGTATCACTCTCTGCACCAAATACTTAAGGAAACAGGTCTTCTGCCTTCTGCTTTTCAGCCACAGATATGCTTTTTCCAAGGCCAGTGTGGAGAGGGAGAACAGGCTCTTTGTCACTGTTCCTCAGTCTGTATTAAGTTGTTTCTACAATGAAGCTCTCCACACTCTGCTCTCTTTCCTCTCATACCTGTGTTCTGGCTGGGACAGAGCAGCTCAGCTCTGTTCTTCCTTCCCAGACCACTTGGATCTGAAAAAAAAAAAAATAGTGGTGTTCACGGTGCCTCTTTGTTATTTTCACTCCCTTTCCATTGTTGTTGTTAGTACTGTGGTGTCTCTGTTCTTGTCTGTTCTTTCATGGCCCTTGAGCTTCATGCAGAGTGCAGGTTTGTTGCCTGGGGCAGGACCTCTTCCAGCTCTGCAGGCCTTCTCCCTTCCAGATCCTTTCCAGAGTGTCTGACGTGCTTCCAGAAATGCTACAATAGATCTATATATATTTATATATAATGAAATTACTCTTCTTCACTGACTGATGACTCAAGTAAGAGGCTTATTTCTTCATGAAAGAAGGTGGTGTGTCTTTTCTTATATGTTGCTTTCAGAGGGCTCACAGGCTCACTTGAAATGAAACTAATTTAATCAAAATCATATACACAGATGTGCACATGGTATATGATACCTACATGCGTGTCAGTACATGCACACACACTGGGACATCAGCAGGAGTTGTCTGATTAAATGTTCTGATTGGGTTTGAAAACTGACATTGCAGTGCATGTGTGTTTCTCCTTTAAACAGATGGCATCTCTTGAATAGTTCATCAGAGCCTCTTGAAGTGTTTACATACACGCTCTTTGTCTGGAGATGCCTTGTTATAAATACTCCCTTCATTTTACAGGCATTTGTTTGGAAATATGTTGAGCAGCCATGCTTGGTTTGTTTCCAAATGTCTTAACTTTGGGACAGTGGGTTGGCTCATAGCCTGGAGTTCGTATCTCTCCTTTTCAGGCAAAGGGCCATATTTGAACAGCTCCTGGGGCACAAGGACTGCAGTGTAAAATGACAGGTGCTCTCTGTGAAACACCCATGGCCAAACACATTGTGTCTGTGGTGGGGGCATGTACTATAGAGGTTCAGTTAAAGGGAACTAACAAACACAAAAACCTCCACAAAGTTCTATGCTGCTACTTAATATGAGTTGCATAGTGTTAAATAGTATTTTGATGTAACTTGTGTTTTTTGAGGCACCTGACAAGGCACTCTGTTGTATTTCAAGTTACCATTCTCAACTCTTGTTTATTTCTCTTCTTACCCTTTCCAAGCTGGTAAAGGTGTTATGGCGATTGTTCTTTGTAAGTACCCTGCTGCTAAATCTATAGAATATTTTTTCTTTTTTTTGGAAGGACTTAAATAGCTTTGATTAGTCATCAACTTAAGGGAAAGCAGCTGGGAAAAAAACAGTTGAAAAGTCTTTATTGTGATACTTGTGAAAGAATTTTGTGTTCACTCTAGGGCTAGTAAAATACAAAACCTGAAGGGATAAATTTCAAATAATTATGTCACTTGTCTGGTTCATTTGTTTGCTTTTTAATCACCAAGGGCAGTTTTAAATCTGAAAAGATACTGGAAACATTTTGAACAACTATAGTCTTGATCATCAAAACATGTTCTTTGTAAGTAAAAAAAAGTAATTATCTAATTACTTTTGTTTCATTTGGTCTTATTTCTTCCGTAGCATTAGGAAATACAGCTGTGGAAGGAATATAGTTGAACATCAAGAGGAATTTATTCATAGAAAGGGTTGTCAAGCATTGGAACAGACTGCCCGGGGAGGTGGTGGAGTCACCACCCCTGGAGGGGTTCAAGAAATGACTGGATGTGGCACTTAGTGCTGTGGTATAGTTGGCAGGGTGGTGTTTGGTCAAAGGTTGGACTCGCTGGTCTTGAAGGTCTTTTCCAGCCGTAATGATTCCATGACTCTGAAATGTGCCATGTCCTGTGGTTTAGAGGATTAAGGTAATCTTATGTCAGGGTTGTTTGTGGTGGTAATGATACAAGGTTTTCTATGCTGAGACCCAGTAGAATTGACACTGCCACTCCAACATCTTTTTGCCTACTGCTCCCAAGTTGCCTGTTTTTCACTGGACTTGATTACCTTGGTTTAATAATAAGTTACCATGCTGCCATAAACACAACAGCAGGATCCCATTGTACTGCC
>JAWWLZ010000001.1:45256065-45268260 GCA_035041345.1 Poliocrania exsul | reverse complement strand
GGTTTTTAAACTGAGATTGGCCATGGCACTGAGTGCCATGATCTGGTAAAGGGACTGGAGTTGGACCAAGGGTTGGATGTGATGATCTCGAAGGTCTTTTCCAACCCAATTGATTCTATGACAGAAATGACAGATGGGTCTTATGGCTGCCTCCCACTTGCAGGCCAGAGTCCCCACTCATTAGGATGCCACAGCGCCATCAGTGCCTCTCGCCGTGTCCCAGCAGATGGGCTGTCAGGCACTTGTTACAAGTATGGCCTCAGCAAGCACGGCCTTGTGTTATTGCAGAACACAGAGCTGCTGACTGCAGATTTCACTTTAAAGAACCCTGATTATTTGTCCAGCCTGATTCCATTTGCAAACATTACATTGTTTATAAAGGTGTCATTTAGCATGGGATCAGCCTCTCCAGTGTGCAGAGAGAGTGCATAAACCTTTCTTAATAACATGCATGTCCTTGTGTGTCTGGGTACAGCAGGGCTTGTGTGTCAAGGGTGAGGAGTCAGCACCTGTGCCCAGGTGTGCTGCATCTGACCCAGCTGGGACACACTGTAATGCAAAAGGCTTGTAATCCAGTGTTCAAGCCTCTCAGTTCATTATGACTGTTCTTACAGGCCTTGTGAAGTCGAGATTTTAAAAGGAAATTGTTTAGGCATAAACGGGCCCAATCCTGTGATTTGTGAAAGCTAAAGAACCAGAAGGGGAACGAAAAAATAACAACAGCACAGTGTCTCCCTTTGTACTTTTAGCACAGCCAGTGCTTTATCCACCTGCAGTTTGTTCTCAGATCAAAGAACTGATGAAAAGTGCTGTTAACACTTCCATTGTAGGCATGCTGCTATCTTGTCTCTGCACATTCTTCAAGCTAAGATTAGCATGTTGACACCCTGAAAGATTTTCCTTCCAAACAGATGCAAGATGATCAGATACTCTGTGTCCAACACATTGGAAAGAATACAGGACAAACTGTATAATGCCTTTGTTTAAGTGAAGGAGAGGGAAGGAAGGATTTTTGAGGAGAACAGTGGAACAGAGAGATGTAAACAGATCCCTTGTGAGAGCAGTGGGCTCACTATACAGAAGATGTGGACTATGTGATGACCTAGTAGCTTATAGCAGTGCTGACTTTAAGTTGTATTGACAGTCCTTCTGGGAGCTTTTGTCCTCCCCTTGGTGCTGTACTTACGCCCTGCTCTGTAGCTTCCTCCTGTCTGTGACTTGTAACTGGTGATACTCATCCAGCTTTAAAAACCAGGCTGTGGTGTAATCTGATGAGTTCATAGTTAGGGAATTTGTGCTTCTATTTTCATGATTTGATAGGACTCCCTGATGATTCCTGGCATGAGCGGTGTTGTGGCACAGTAGCTCGTTATCAGTAGGAGTACTTGGCACCTATAACTTTAAATGTTCCGAGTACTTAATTTAGATTTTGAAAGGTGTTTTTATAACACATAGTCCCTATGCCGTGTGCCTCTGTGTATGTCCATGTCTGTATGTATAGATGGATAAGTAATACAAAGTAATTGGTTCACCTGAATTGTTTCCTAACATTCTTTTGTGTTCTTTTTATAAAGGAAAGGGTATTGTGCCAAACAATGTAACTCGCAGGCCAAGCTTTGAAGGATCAAATGAATCTTTTCCGTCCTACCATCAGATCAGTAACGCAGCCTATGAAGGGACAGGCTTTGGAGCAGAAGGTGCAAATATGCTTACTGAAGTTCCAAGGCCATACATGGACTACTTAATCTCTGCTTCACAGTCTTCAGCTATGAATGCTCCTGTACAGCGACCCTCGGGAGTAGGCACTCACAGCACAACAACCAGCCATCAGCAGAAAACATACCCTGCAAATATTGAGTCTTCTGTCATTAATTACCCAGTGTCTAATCACACCAGTCAGGCCTTGCAGCTGCAGGCATCCCATGGCTCCAACAGCCAGCATTACAGTAGGCAGCACATGATGGTGCAGGGGGAGCCTATGGGCTATGGTGTTCAGCGGAGTCCATCCTTCCAAAACAAGATGCAGCAGGAGGGAGGATATGCCAATCTCCCAAATAAAGGGGCAGTTGTTCAGAATAATACTGGTCATGCATTTCAGCAGGCACCAGCAAGCCTGTATATATCACATTCTCATCACAAACAGACAAGTCCTTCTTCTCATCAAATGCATGTGATACCCAGAGGTCCAGCCTTTGCTAATGATTTTTCAGACAGTCCACCACAAAGCCTGTTAACTCCATCTAGAAATAGCCTGAACATGGACCTATATGACATGAATAACCCTCAAGTTCAGCAGTGGCAGGCAGCAACACCATCACGCCGAGATTCTTTACAAAATCCAGGAATAGAAACATCTCCACGGCAACACGTATCCTTCAGACCCGATGCCACAGTGCCAAGCAGAACCAACTCCTTTAACAATCACCAGCAACAGCCACAAGTGACAGTATCTATCAGACAGGTTCCTCCAGGAAAACCTGATCCTTCAATTACATCTCCGAATACAATCACAGCAGTCACATCTGCTCATATTCTCCAGCCAGTGAAGAGCATGCGAGTGATGAGACCTGAGCCTCAGACTGCAGTGGGACCTTCCCATCCTGGCTGGTTACCCGCGCAGGCACCGCCTGTGGATGGCTTGGAGATCATTGAGCAGCATGTGCCACCTGTTGGAGCAGCTGGTGCCTATCAGCTGGATGTGGATTATGGGAACCAGGAGCTGCGGTGTCCACCACCACCATATCCCAAGCATTTGTTACTGCCTGGCACCTCTGAGCAGTTTGATATCAACTGTTTATGCAAGGGCGTAGAGCAGACGCTCCGTGTCGTCCCCAATTCAACGTGCAATAAGGCTGAGGAGAACAGTGAGCGAAACGATAAAAGCAGCAAGAACACTAAAGCGGAAAAACCAAGCAAGGATAAAAAGCAGATTCAGACGTCTCCAGTGCCTGTGCGAAAAAATGGCAAAGATGAGGAAAAGCGAGAATCCCGAATAAAGAGCTACTCACCTTTTGCCTTCAAGTTCTACATGGAGCAGCATGTAGAAAATGTCATAAAGACCTACCAGCAGAAAATTAACAGAAGACTGCAATTGGAGCAAGAAATGGCAAAAGTAATTATCCTTGTTTTCTTACAATAAAAGCTAATGGGGTCAAATTGATTATTACTATTTTTAATCCATCAAAAAAAAAATAAAAGGCAGTCTCCAGTGGAAGTAGTAGGTATCAGACAGCTGCCTATACCAGATTGTACTCACTTAGAAGTGTGGATACAGGTCTGGAAGGCTGTTTGAAAAACCTGAGATGTGAAATGATGTATCTTCATACCAGAAAAGTAAAATGAAGAAAAACTGCCATAGTAGGAAGGTACTAGGTTTGCATAGGCAAGAACTCAGAGGGCAGGCTTGAGGCTGAGATAACTCTGGCAATACTTTGGCAGCTCTTGCAAAACTCTTTGCTCCAGTTCTTCCTCCCTGTTCCAGGATAGCTGCTCATTCACCAAAGCCATGGTTCAACTTGGCAATATATTCACTGTGCCATATTTTCCAATGAGTGTGTAATACTTGACTGGAAGTTTGTCTGTTGAACACATGTAAGTAATAACATCATGCAAGTAATCACATCTTGACCAGCTTGAGCTGATTTTGGGACCACTGCTGGAACTTGTTCTAGAGGCAGGTCTCAGGGAGATGCACTTGCATGATAGAGCTTCTTTTGTGCCTAATTGTAGCTCTAGAATCTAAGCTGATCCTCTGACAGCCCTGCTTAAAACAAAGCTGCCGAGTTTTCACAGTTGCTCTGGCAGTTTTGGTTTTAATTTTTAAATGTGGAAGAAGAAGAGGGTTTGTTTCTTTTCCCAGGCATGACTAGAATATGACTAGTCTACTTTTACATTTAAGGCTAAGCTCTAAGGAAAGTTATTATTAACACATAATGGATAATAATTAACTACCCAGTCTTCCCTAGCATGGTCAGTTGCCAGAGTCAATTAATTTGATGATCACATTGCTCCAGAAAACTCAGTGGTTTGTTTGGTAATGTTAAAATTAAAAGAATATGCTTTAAAATCTCTTGAAAGGTCAACATTTTAGTGAGAGTTAATAGTTTGTCCTCACTGTGAGTACAGATTGTGTTGTGTTGCACAGCTTCAGTGAGTATTTTCCTGAGACTGTGATAGAAGTAAAACAGCAGCTAATTGTGTTAGTTCTTCTGACTCTTAGGCTTTCCTTCATTCAGAGATAATTCAGCTGTAAACAAAAACAACTCCTTCCTGTAGCAACCTCATCACTGACTGAGAACATACACACAGGAGATTTTGGCTATCGGAATATTGCATTATTTTAGAATTAACCAAGAACACAACACATTAATTATTTTACCCTAAAAAATAAACACCTCCTTTATTATGGATTGATGTATTTACCTTTCATTTTAAAAACAGTATTCCTGGTTTTGATTTGGCTGTTCCCTTCAGTCTGAAAATTCATCCTACCTGTTCTGCAAGTTTCTGCAGGCCTCCTCCATCCTTTATTCATGCAGATTTAATTATTTTACCTTGGGGATCTCATTGCATAATCTGGCTGCCCACACTCATCTTTAGATACCCAGACTACAGATGTGAAATTAAATCAGCCTAAGCAGCAGCCCTGTGGGTGTGTGCTTGGGTTTCTAGCCTGCTAGTCAGTCAGCTTCAACTTCCTCCACCCTCCCTCCCCATGGCCCCTTCTCACCAGGCACTGATCTTCCTCTCAGAAGTGGTTCAGTTGATGTCAATTAATTCAGGATTTTGGAACTGGGGTATGCAGAAAGAAAGGGGTGTGCAGCAGTGGTCCTGGATCCTGGGGATCAGCCCAGGGGCTTCTGCTGGTGGAGGCCACCTGTGGCTCGACGGAGAGGGACAAGCACCAAAGTTGTCAGTGTGCAGACTCTGTCATAAAGGGTGGAGAAAGCCCTTTGGGGACAGGAGGTGGACAAGCAGCTATATTACAACTTAGATGCAGAGGAACAATAATACATTCAGGGGGGAAATAGCTCTGGGGTCTGGGCTGCAGTGGCTGAGGAGAAGCCAGACCTGAAGATTATATGCAGGTATTTTGAGTGGGGTAGGGAAAAGAGAAGTTAATAGAACAGGTGCTCAAGACATCTACAGGCCTTGAGAGGGGAGGCTGTATATGGCAGAGGAAGAAAAATAGTTTCTAAAGAAGGTTCCAAGGTACTTGGGAATGTGTAGGTCAAAACTAGCTTCTTAATTACAACACAAAACCCAACAGTCAAACGGCACCCAAGGTAGGAACTGTTAATGTGAGTTGCCCTGGAGAACCATTCATGAACATAGTGAACTGCTGCATCCTGGTTTAAGTTTCAGTTTAAATTAAGCTGTCCTGCAGTGTGCATACATATCATGGAGTGCAGTAGCCAAGTGCACATTTGAAAGGTGTAAACTAAATCCCATGGTCAGGTTAGTTATGTTATATTCCCCTCTCTGGCAGTATTGCCCCATGCCCTTTTTGTTCAGGTAAATGAGACAGACAGACCAATCTCAGATATAGCAAATTCAGGTAACAAGTTAGGGCACAGTGACTTTGCTGGTTTCTCAGAAATACAAGAGAGTACGTCTCTCATGAATGCATCTTTTCTGGTTCTTGGTTAATTTTTCTGAGAAATGTGTTTTGGGAATGCTCCTTTATTGTTCTGTTGCTATGAATATAACGGTACCCGCTCTTGTGGTTTCCTTTCCTCTCTAAAGGCTGGCCTTTGTGAAGCAGAGCAGGAACAAATGAGGAAAATTCTCTACCAAAAGGAGTCCAACTACAACAGACTTAAAAGGGCCAAAATGGACAAGTCTATGTTTGTGAAAATCAAGACTCTGGGTATTGGTGCATTTGGAGAAGTGTGCCTGGCCTGCAAAGTGGATACCCATGCCCTGTATGCCATGAAGACTCTGCGAAAGAAGGATGTGCTGAACCGCAATCAGGTGGCTCATGTCAAAGCGGAGAGGGACATCCTGGCTGAGGCAGACAATGAATGGGTGGTTAAACTCTATTATTCCTTCCAAGATAAAGACAACTTGTACTTTGTGATGGACTACATCCCTGGTGGGGATATGATGAGTCTACTGATTCGCATGGAGGTCTTCCCAGAGCGTCTGGCTAGATTTTATATTGCAGAGCTCACTTTGGCTATAGAGAGTGTGCACAAAATGGGATTTATTCATCGAGACATCAAGCCTGACAACATTCTGATAGACCTTGATGGGCATATCAAACTGACTGACTTTGGACTGTGTACTGGCTTCAGATGGACTCATAATTCAAAATACTATCAGAAAGGTAACATTTTTAGACTTTATTGGGAATGGTATCACGTTACTTATTTTGAAACAAGCACCTACCTCTTGGCAGAAATGCCAGCTGATGAAACTGTGATGGTGTGTATGTGGACAGTCAGTCAATGGCAATATTTTGTGTCTGTCTCGGATTCATTCAATTAGTTTGTTTCCAGTCCTTTTGTTTCCAATGCTGTTCAAAACTGTGTCAGTAATGTGCCTGTCACTGCAGCAGCAGCAGCAATTTTTCAGTTTATTCTTTTGGTGGTGAAATGATTTAATCACAGATTTGAAGTAGTGCACACATCTCCTGTGTGTGCTTGGTGTCTGTTGGCAAAAAGATCACAAACAATTGGTACAGCTAACCTAAATATACTCCATTGTTCTGTATCCCCCATATGGAAGCACACTTCCTTATGCTGAGACAGAGACATTTTGTTGGACATTTTGTATGGAAAACCCTTTGTGAATGGGAAGGCAGAAGGAAATGCCTTGGGTTTAAAGTTTAAATGCTGTGAGAGTAGAAGATGGCACTAGATCTAGGTAAATACTTTTCTCTTTGTATCCATGTTTTATGATCATGAATATAAACTTTCTCTCGCATTTGAAAGGGAGCCATATCAGACAAGACAGCATGGAGCCCAGTGATCTTTGGGATGATGTGTCCAATTGTAGATGTGGAGACAGGCTGAAGACTTTGGAACAAAGAGCTAAGAAGCAGCATCAGAGATGTCTAGCCCACTCTTTAGTTGGAACCCCTAATTACATCGCTCCTGAAGTCCTGCTTCGTAAAGGTAGATAAACCTTTATTTTTCTCCGTTTTAAGGGAACACTGATGCTTTGAAATACTTTTTTTTTTGCCCTAAAATAAAGTTACTGCTTCAGAAGGTTTTCATTCTGAAGGCCACAAACACTTAGCTCAGATTAAGGAGAACTCTCCATGCTCCAGTGTTTAGCATCACCTTACTGACACTGATGATGGTCTTACTTCATGTGTCTCTGTATATCCACACTCTGAGGCCTTTGAGTGAGACTGCTAATAAATGTGTTGGGTAATGTTAGCAGTGATGTTTTTCAAGTATGAACCACATTATCTGTACTCACAGAGTACAACTGACTGCTGTCAAGTTTATATGGCCCAGTGAGTATCCAGCTGATGGTTCTGGAGCACTGATTTAGATGGACCAGTTAAATAGGAATGATGCAAGCTTGTGGAAACATGTCCTCCAGATTCCCAGCCAGAACCTAGGGAACCCAACAGAAAGTTTTCCACAATTTACAGTGGAGATCCTGCATTCGGAAGTTTGGGTCAAGGAATTTAGACAGTACTTTGTGATTATCTATGCAGAACCAAGATGGTCACTGTATTAAGGAGATTCAGTTGTTCCAAGTTGTTTGCTAGCTAGATCCTAAGCCTGATCTTTCTCTGCCTGAGAGATTGCACATTGAACCCCACACCATCTGATGATGCAAGTGTCTATTGAAATCAGTGTTTAAATTCTCCAGTCTCTTGGAGATCTCAAACATATACCTTTTTTGTCTTGTTACAGCAGTTGAGTGATTGAAGTTGTTCCTCTGCTTTGAACTTGCTCAAAAAGTCATCTGTGGCTTTCTTCTGTTTCTAGAGCGAGGCTGTTTCAGCAGCTTTTCAAACTTGTAGTGTCACCTGCACTCAGCCTACTGAGGTCATCAGTTGCTAAACATTTTTTGTTATTCTTTGAGTTCCAGTTTGTGCTGTGTAGCTGTGGGACAGGGCACAGAAAAATCTCCCTCGTTCTTTCTAATTATGTGGCTTCACGACTCATTTTTTGTTGAGAATTAAATTTATTCAGAAAGGTTCACAGACCACAGGATTAGATCATTACTGACAGCAGAAAATTTAGGTCAGCCAGCAGAGGTCACAAATTATTTGTCTGAGAAAAGACAGAAATCTGTGCTGTAGGTTTTAATCCTTAATTGCAAGTAGCTCTATACACATTCTCCTTGGCTTGTGGAGGTCAACCTTTTGACTTGCTTTTCAGGATACACTCAGCTCTGTGACTGGTGGAGTGTTGGTGTGATCCTCTTTGAGATGTTGGTGGGACAGCCTCCTTTTCTGGCTCCTACACCCACAGAAACCCAACTGAAGGTAAGTTGAAGCAAAGTTCCAGTCTTGGTAGGAAAATGTTGGCCTTTTCTCTTCTCCTCCATACAGAGACCTATTCCCCTTTGTTTTACTAGAGAAAAGAGTGATTAAAAAAGCCTGATTTTAAATAGTTCCATGCAAGCACAGATCCTTTCCCAATCAACAAAGACACTCAATATCAGACTAGAACTGACTTGTCCAACTGCTTAGATAGGTATTGGTTTTATGAGTCTTCTCAGCAGAATTCTGATTTCTTAAATTCATTTAAATTCCTTAGAGTGCCTATCAGTAAGCTGATATGCCAGTGATAATTGCAGTTGGCAATGTGTTTCAAAGTCAAGCAGTGAGTAGTTCTTCATTAGAAAGGATCTGTCTCGTGACCACTTTTCCTAGTTTACATTTTGGAGACAAAGTGAATTCCTTGAAGTCATTCCACAAAATCATGTGTAAACTGAGTGTGTTCTCAAATCTGACGATGGGAGCCTTCAGGAAGGAATTTGCCTTTTTAAAAAAGGGAATTGCTTCTTTTGTCTGGTAGTCAACAGTGGGATTTGATTCATTAAAGTAATTATTAACAGGCAATGCAATCTAATAATTGGGTTCTTGGACCTCTGAAATATGCAGACTGTGAGTTGACTCATTAGGTGTATACTTCTGCACAGTTAGTGTTGGCCACAGTTAGTGTTGGCTGTCACAAAGGTTCTGCTTACAGGATTAGAAGTTGCTTAATTCCTTTCTTACCTGCAGGTGATAAATTGGGAAAGCACACTGCACATTCCCTCACAGATCAAGCTAAGCCCTGAGGCAACTGATCTCATCACAAAGCTCTGCTGTGCTGCTGAAGACAGGCTTGGAAGAAATGGAGCAGATGATATTAAAGCCCATTCTTTCTTTCACTCTATGGACTTCTCTACTGATATCCGTAGGCAGCCAGCTCCGTATGTTCCAAAGATCAGCCATCCAATGGACACTTCCAATTTTGATCCAGTTGAAGAAGAAAGTCCCTGGAACGATGCTAGTGGTGACAGCACCAGGACATGGGACCCACTAGCCTCTTCCAACAGCAAACACACAGAACATGCTTTTTATGAGTTTACTTTCCGAAGATTCTTTGATGACAACGGGTATCCGTTCAGGTATCCCAAACCTTCTCTAATGGAAGTTGGCCAGTCTGAGAAATCTGATGTAGAAGACAAAGGTGTGGTGGATCAGACTGGAGCTTGTCAGCCTGTATATGTGTAAATTATTGTATAGAGTACTCCAGATGAGACTAATCTCAAATCCAGTAGGGCCTTTAGCTGATCCTTTAGGAGCTGATCCTGCAGCGCTTGTTCAGGTGTACCTTCAGCTGAGGCTGGAGACGTCTTGAGGAGTCAGAAGCTTGCAGGGCCAGGTCCTAAAAATGGCAATCTTGAAAGTTCAGGTCAGTTCTACTGTAAATAACTGTTTATAATGACACTTGAAATCCTGGTCTTCACCAAAACCTGCAAGGCCAGCAGTCTATCATTTCTAGGCCTATTTTTATTTGAGGTCAGCCTCCCCCTACTCAGACTAACATTTACAGACTTCTGCAACTGTCAGCGTTATTTTTTAAATGAATAAAGAGCACTTATATTTTATTTATAGCAGGGTTTTTTTCCTACTAAATTATAGGGATTAACTTTGACAAATCATGCTGCTGTTCTTCTTTTCTACATTTTTATTTTATCCATAGCACTTATTTCACATTTAGGAAGATGCATAAAGCTGAAGAACATGTGATGAAAGGTCTCTGTGCAATAATGTAAGAAAGAAAAAAAAAAAGAAGAAGAAAAATGAAAAAAAGAAAACTGCTCTCTAATTTTCTAAATTTACTGATGCCATTGTATTCGCACCATGATTTTGTTTATTATGTGTATTTTCCACATTTCAAAATTGTGACATAACCTTAAAGCTGCTTTATTTCCTTCTGCTTATTGGAGTGTAATAGAAAGTGTGAGCAAGCGACAATTTGGGTGTGATTTCATTGTCCAGTGTGTGAAGAATGTTGCATGAGCAGTGTTTTTCTATTTGACATGGCCTTTTCTTGCCATTCACAGGCAGGTCCTGTGGATCCATTTTTCTAAGGGTCTAAAGTTAGACCGTTTTAAACCGCGTGTTGATAATGTGTTGTGTGGGTGGTTTCCTCTTATGATTGTATCCAATATTAATTTTGTAAAACAGATTGCAAAGGTTGTAACTGAACAGTGGTTCTGTGGCCTGATGTGATAGATGGCTTTAGTCAGCTCGTGTCATCGGCACACGCGTTTCCCCAGCACGGATCAGCAGCAAGACCAGGACAACAGAGCCGGTGTGTGGCAGCCGCCTGGACGGGGCTGGTTTGGTCTGGTGGCCACGGGGCAGTCCCAGCTGCCCTGCAGGTGCAAACCAGGGTGTCCAACCCTGCGCTCCTGCAGCTCCACAGACACCTGCGGAACATGGAGGTATGTGGCTTTTCCAGGCATCACATCTCTACGTGGAACTGGCTGCGTATCCATTTATAACCCTAGTGGTTTAGGCACTGACATCCAAAAGTGCTGGCATTGTTGATAGGTCATTCTGTCCTGTTGTCTAGAGGTTAAAATGTTGCTGTGATGGAGCACAATAGGCCTTCGTTTCTGTCAAATTATAAGCGTTCTTTGAAGTATCAGTTCTTAACTATGTTAAAATATGCATTTTTTTCTTGTATGTATAAGTGAGAATTATTCAAAGTGATATCAGAATACTAAAGATAATTAAGCCATACATATTTGCATATATATTATATATAACTAAATAAGTAAACACACACAAAAATCCTTAATTCAGATTAGTGTAACAGTCCTATTTAAAGTGATTGACCCAGTAACAATTGAGGAAAACACTCCTCACTCCTTTAATGTGTTTTTGCTTTATTTTATTTCTAAATCTGGAGCTTCATTATTTTTTCCATATATTATTCCACATATTATTCCTTAATGTTTTAGCATATCCTATCCATTTGTTAGATATCTAAGCAACAACATATGAATTCATCAGCCTAAACTAAACAAAAATGATTGTGTATTTGTTTACATTTGTATGAAAGGAATGTTCTGAGGTATGCAGTGCTTGTGTTGTGACAGTTCATGTAAGATTCAGTATTACTGCTTTTTTATATAGTAATGCCATTTTTTGTTATTTACATCTATCTGACATTCTTTCATGTGGTAGGTTCTTTCTCAGGAACTCAATTTAACTGTTATTTATTGATATATCATTGCCTTTGAAAGCTTCTACTGGCACAATTTATTAAAAATCTGGATCAAAATCTAAAATGTGTTATGTGTTCTTGAAACATAACTTCTGCTGCCTCTTTTGAAGTAGGAATTTTAATGGGTTTGGTTTTGTGATGTTAGTGATCGATTTGAGCTACAACCATGAAATCCAAATCTCATTTGTCCTAGAGCATTTGATGTGGAATATCTTCAGTACCTTCAGACAATTCCTTTTCTCCTCATGGCCCTTAAGAATAAGGGGCAGGACTGCAGGTGAAACTTGCTTTGGTGTGACCAGGTCACCAGATGGCATAAAATTCAACACAGTCACTTTCTGTGCAGTGATGGCACTGCCAGAGCAGCCACAGCCCTTGCTTAGCCCCCTCTACCTGTTGCCTCTGATTCATTGCTGAAATGTAATGTAATATAATAATAATAATAATAATAATAATAATAATAATAATAATAATAATAATAATAATAATAATAATA
>JAWWLZ010000001.1:45223848-45237254 GCA_035041345.1 Poliocrania exsul | reverse complement strand
ATAAGCCTTCCCAGTTTATGGGAACATGGCCAGACACAAACTGATAATCAGGTACAGAAACAGACACTTTCCAGTAAAAATTCTGCTCTCTTCAAATTTTAAATCCATTTAAAAAAAAAGTTGCTTTCTGCAAAAGCCTCAGTCTTTCAAGCTGATTTTTCCCTAGCCATGTTCACAGAAGTAAATACCATTTTAGCACAAGCATACATATTCTCTAAGTTTGTAACAGTTGCCTTGCACAGAAACCTACATTCACAAATTTTTTAATTTTGCTCTTGGAAAGGCAATGAAGAACTGGGTTCATAACGGGAAGTACTGACCAATGGCACCAGTCAGCACTACCAAACTTGCTTACAATTCTTCTCAAGAGGGCAACAGTGACATACTGTGTCCAGGAAACTTGACTGAGGCCATCTGTATGGAAATCTACCCAGGTTGCCTGAAGGAATTAATCAGAATTGTTTGAAGTGCCTCGTGGGAGATCTCCTGTGTCACTGGAGATGAGCATTACAGACTACCACAACTGGAACAGCTAGTGCTGGAACCACTACTCTGAACAGACCTCTGCGAGGCACTGATGAAAAGTCAGCACTAAACTGGGAAATATTGCAGAAATTTATTGTAGAACTTATTTGCCATTTCTTTACAGAATTTATTGTAGGAATTGCTGCAGAAATCCAGCCAGCGAAGGTAGGTGTTAGGAAAAAGGTGCCTGGGAAAGGAAGCAAACTGGGCATCCTGGCCAGGAAAATGAGGTCTACTGAAAAAATAAGTTCAGGCTACGTGGGAAGAGATCTGTTGAACATATTTGGAAAACAATCTTAGGAACACCAGGAAATCAAGCTTAGAAAATAAATCAAGTGCATGTCCTGATAGGAGAGGATGGTTTCTATAGGTCCTGCCTAACTACTTATGAAAGATTAATTCCTCCCAAGCTTGCCACTTGCATGCTTGCAATTGTCATTGCACTTTCATATGAGTGATCCACTTCCCTACTGACTTTGATTTCCTTACCTCATCTAACTCAGTGCTCTGTCACTTCTAGTTCCTTATCCTAGACTTTGTCAGATGCTCCAGACTACAACATATTGTTTCCAGTTTTATTGTATGCATGCATAGGACTGATTACACATTTAAAACAAAACAAAAACCCCCTAATTTACAACTGGTTTACTACCAACTGTTGGTTCATTTTCCTTAACATTTTATTCTTTAGTCAAAACTAGCAGTAGTTGGCAGTTTTCAGATGTGGGAGAAAGCAAGCTAGAGAAGGACTGCTAGAGTAGGAAGCACAGGCTCCACCACCACCACCACTTTCTGGCAACAAGTCCAAAAGCTTTGAACTATTTTAAGAGTATCAACACCGCAAAAGAGGGAAGCATGAAGGAAGAATGTGATGCATCTTTTTTAGCCAACAGCAGAAATAGCTTCAGCATTCACTCTGACAAGATAAATGAACAATCAGCTTTTCTAAGACTAGCCAAGAGAACATTAAGATTGTAATATAGCTGGGAGAAAATGTGACTACTTGAACATATTCACTGAAGATTATGCCACTCAGTCCTTCCACAGAAAATGAGGGCTGCTGATGATACGGTAAAATGCATGATTTGGTCTGCACATATTGCTTATGAAAGAGGAATGGATTTAATGAACATGCTAAAGTGTGCTCAAATAGACAACTTCAGGGGAAAGGGGAAAGACAGATTGATCAAACCACTATTCCTATTCAGGGAACTGACGGATGGCTCCTGTGGTGTCACATCTTACCTAAAATGGAATAACCACCACAGCAGTAGAGGCTGAAGACTGACAAAGGAATCTGGAGGTCCTGCTGGACTGTGCACACATGAGCAGGGCCACCCCTTGAGGCTGGATAAGATGGGAACTGAGGCTGACCACAGGACAGGCAAGACAGCACCCTCTACAACCTGGGTGCCGTACCATAGGGTTCAGGTGGGGTGGGTTAGGGTTAGGGTTAGGGTTCAGGTGGGGTGGGTTTAGGTAGGGCTGGGGTGGTGACAGGTCTTCTTGAGAGTCCAAGACAAGGTGAGATGAGTCATGTCAAGATTCCAGACAGAAAGCCCAGCCAGGAACTGTAGAAGACAGAGTCAGAGAAAAGGTCCATACAGAAGAAAGGGCTGAAGGCAAGGCTATATATTACACAGGTCCATCAAGGAAGGCCAACTGATAAGCTAAGGCAACAGGACACAGGACTTGGCACAGGCAAACCCATAGTATTGCACATGCTAAAGTCCCAAGTCAGGGAAATTCAGGCCCAGCCACTCACTTTACTTGGTCCTGACAGGTACCAAACCAAACACAAGTGAGCAGGATGCCACAGTGCTGAACAAGGCTACCTTTATAAAGACATTCTATGTTGTTTTTACAGGCGTGAAGCCAGTAGATCAAAAGAATTATTAGTCTTCTTTACTCAGCACTTGTTAGATCATGTCTGGAAAACCACATCACACTCTGGGGGGCCCCCAGCATGAGAAAGAAGTTGACAAATTACAGAGAGTGCAGCTGAGGGTAGTCAAGTTGGTGTGGGAGGGGGAGCACATGCCCTGTGAGGAGAGGCTGAAGGAACTGCATCCAGTCAGGCGGCTTGAAGCAGGACCCAAGACCTTTCTTCCAGTGCCTGAGATTATCAAGGAAATGGAGCAAAACTCTACACTGTGCCACATGGCAGCAAAAGGGAAAAAACGTCACTGTGACAATCAAATATTGGCACTGGTTGCCCAGGTAAGTTGTGCTCTCTCCATTCTTGGAGTTTTTCAAGACCCTGCTGGACGAAGTCCTAAGTGGCTTGGTCAGAAGGTAGAAGAAGAAGAAGGTTGGCATGGAGACCTCAAGCCCCTGCAGCCCAAGCAATATTATTCTATTCCTATTGCTCCCATGACTATTGAAGTGTGCTGCTGAACACACAAGTCCACAGGAGAATGAAGGCCCTTTGAGTATGCTGAAGAAGTTGCTGGAGAGTCTCATTTTGAATACAAGTACAGAAATACTTAACTGAAGCAGTCCTTTACTGAACACAGAATTCTTTAAAATAGATTTTTTTCCATACTATTTAGGTTGTTTTCTTTTACATATTACCTCTTTGTACACAAACTTCTGAGTATTTAGCTCTTGTTTCACTGCTCTTTAGAGTAAGACTTGTTGTACATTGCACTGTTTGCCCAGTAAACACACTCCAGGACTTAGGTGTGTTGTCACACTTTCACCGTTTTTGAACTCTAACTCTGACTGTTGGTTCAATTTTCCTTATATTCATCCCTCCTCTCAGTGCAGCCCTGCTGAACTCCTCACATTCTTCAACTGTAAAGTTGAATATCACACTGAAATGCATGTAATGTTTTAGTATGAATTACATTACCTCCTAGGTGAACAACAAAATCAATCTTTTACATGGTTCTACTGCTACTTTTAATCTTGTCTAATAGGGAGCACTACCATACCTCCTTCAACACTGCAAACTGTCATTTCTTAGGAGAAAAAGTCTTCTCTGGAACAGGAAAGATGGATTTCTTGCTGCCATTCTTGTCCTTGATTCTTTCTTCTGCCTTTTGCTATTACATCATATCACTAGCATGGAAACACTGCACATTTACACTCAGATTATTTGAACAGTCCACAAGCATTCAGCATTCCTATCAGCCTGCTCAGTTAAGTTGATAAATTCCAAACTTTGCATAAGTTCAGCACTAGAAGTCAGCTAATGCCTCCTCAAGGCTGGGAGAACTGTGGTTAGAAACATCTGACTCTGTTAAGAGCCAAGTGGTCCAGAGGGAGCTGGGGAACAAAATAGCTGAGGCTGCTCAGTGGTCCACACTCTGAAGGAGATTTGGTCTGGTCCTATGCACTGAACACACCTCAGCAGTTGCCCATCTTCTATTTTGGCTTCATCTGAAGGTATCAAAGCTCCAGGTCTGCTCCAGTGTGCAAAGTGAAGTGGAAACCATCAGATTTCTTTAAAACTCTTTAACTGAAATGAAATCCCAGTAAAAAGCACAACCCAACAGTTCTTTTGCTCTTACAGATGCACAACGTTCTGTTCAGCGTATCTTTCACTGTTGGCACTGTCAACTATATTACATCCAGTAACATGAAAGGAGCTCCAGGAGGATTTACGTGGGAGAAGGTGCATTTTACATCAGTTTTAAACATTGGTTTGGGGTTTTTTTGTCTGCAAAAACCAGGTCATTTGCAAAGACGCTGATCCACCACTTTCTAAGCTGTATTCTAAGCTGTAACTGTGGTGATCCGCCACTTTCTAAGCTTGTCATCCCACTGTGAGTCTGCAAGCACTGCTCAGCCCAGGGAATGCCAACACCCAGCGCCGGCGGCCTCGCTGCCACCTGAGCTCACCGGGAGGCACAGGGAAATGCAGATGAATATCCGAAAGGTGGCTGCCAAGAGGATGGTGCCAGACTCCTTTTGGTGGTGCCAGCGACAGGACGAGGAGTAATGGCCATGAACTAAATCACAAGACGTTCTTAAACGTGAGGAAGAACTTCCTTACACTGAGGGCGGCAGAGCACTGAACAGGCTGCCGGGGGATGTCGTGAGTCCAGATACATTCAGAACCCACGTGGACACGTTCCTGTGTCATCTGCTCCAGGTGACCGTGCCTTGGCAGTGAGGTTGGACTGGATCATCTCCAGAGGGCCGGGCAGGTGCGGTGACCTCGGACCGACGCGAGCGCCGGGCGCAGCGCGGCCGGTGGGGATGGGAGGGGAAGGGAAGGGAAGAGAAGAGAAGGGCGGGCAGGAGCAGGAGGCGCGCAGGGGCAGGGCACGAGCAGGACGGGCAGGAGGTGGGCAGGGCGGAGCGCACAGGAGGGCGGGCAGGGGCAGGGCAGGGCGGAGCGGACAGGAGGGCGGACAGGAGGGCGGGCAGGAGGCTCAGGGCGGGGCGGAGCGGACAGGAGGCGCAGGGCGGGCAGGAGGCGCGGGGCGGGGCGGCCCCTCCCGGCCGTGGGTGCTGCGGCGGCGCTGCCTTTTCGCTTCCGCGGCGGGGCCGGGCCGGGCCGGGCCGGGATTGGCCGCGCGGCCGCCGCGCCCCAGAATGCAGCGCAAGGCGCGTCATTGAAGAGAGACCCAGATGGCGGCGGCGGCCGCGGCGGCGGGGGGCGCCCCCGAGGTGATCGCCCAGCTGGAGAACGCGGCCAAAGTGCTCATGGTGAGCCGAGCGGCGGCACCGCCGCGCTTGGGCTGGCGCCTCGCCTCGCCTCGCCCCCAGATGGGCGCCCGCGCCGGACCCCTCTCCCCTCCCCGCCTCCGCTCCCGCTGCTCTCGCCCCGGGGCGCGGGGCTCGGAGCGCAGCCCGGTCGGGTGCGGGGGCTCCACTGCCCTGTCCCACTGCCCGCCCGGCCGGGCTGCCCCGCTCCCTGCTTCTCCCAGCCGGCTTCGGGGCCCCGCAGCCGGGGCCGGCCCCGCCGCTGCCCCATGTGCCGCCGGTGCTGGGGCAATGCCGCCTGCCCGCCGTCTCCGCCCGCCCCGAGCCCGCCCTGCGGCGGAGCCTCGCCGAGCGGGCAGGGCAGGGGCAGCGCTCCGACCCTGGCCCCGCGCACGGCCCTGGCCGGCCGGAGGTCGTGCCCGTGCCCAGCCCCGCGGGGACTGCGGGAAGCGGCCTCGGGAGCGGGGCCATCCCTTCCAGAGGTTTCCTTCCAGCGGAGCAGCACCGAGCAGCCACAGGCTCACGGTGCTGCCGCCTCGAAGGAAAGCCATTAATGGTGTTTCGCACCCCGATAGATTCATTATGAATTAACCGTTCCTGCTGACTGTGAACATGTTAGTTTCATAATGGCATGGAAAAGAACGTACATATGGCAAAAGATCAGAAATGTGATGCAGCTGGATACCAGTGGTGACCATTGGTGTTAAAACATTCTGGTTGTGCATCCTTGTGGAAGACTTCTGTTTGAATGAAACTTTGAATGAAAGGCTGTGTGTTGACTGGTGTAGTTTACAGGTCTTCCTTGCAGATCATCTAAAAATTTCCAGGTGAAAGCCTCCCCCATAGTGTTTATCTTGCCAAAAAGTGATCCAAACAGAAATAAAGTTCGTAGGGTGTTGATATTAAGGGGGTTTCAAAAGAAATAGTAGTAAACTTTGCCTGGTGTCAATAATTAATGGCCAGAGCCATTGCAGTTGAATGTCTCGCTGAAGCAGTCTGACTAAAGCAACAGGTGATCTCCTTTGCTCATGGGTGTCCTATCAAAATACCTGTGTGTGGCTCCTTTTGATGTCAAAGCCTCAAAAACGTTGACTGTGTTTCCAAACAGAAAGGTAAAGGTAGCAAGAAGTGCTGTTCCTTTTAGGAAAATACTTCCCAAAGAATGCAACCAGTGATGCATTTTAAACTTTGAGCTGCTTTTGATTTGTGCATGCTTTGCAAAACATAACTTTGTAGATTGTTAGATGTTCTTGTAATGCCTGTGTGTATCAGTTTTAAAAATAACACAGTTGCAGTAATTAGCAGGAGTGTTTGACTGCATAGGGGAACTGTGTAGTAAGTATTATTATGAGACAGAACATGTGTGTGGAACAAAGCTGGTGGTTAGGTGGTTTTCAGTATCAAACCAACAGCATGTGTTTTGCATCTGTTCTGGAAGACTAAATGTTATTTGTGTGGGCATTGTTTTCCTAGCGTAGCCCTGCTGTCATATAGGGAAAAGCAACTTACTGTGGAGGTAAATTAAGTAAAAACATTAATGCAGTGCAAAGGTACAGGCGTCCTATGATAATGTTTGTGCTTGTGTTGAAGAATAGGTGCTGAACTTGCTGGTAAAAGTGTCTTGAGTCTGCAAGCACATGGATGTTAGGATTCTTGTTGAATTTCCAGCTTCCTCCCTCCAGCCTCTAACAATATGAAAGCTGACTTGTTGTGTTATTTAGCTTTTTCTTCTTGTATTTCTTTTCCACAGCTGATGTCGAAAGTTTCATAGACAACACTAAATTGACAAGAGTTAGTTAGATACCTCTTGCTGAGAAAGCTGCATGAAAGAGAGGTGTTTACTAAAGCTATCCATGAGGGTAAGGACCCAGAATCAAGCTTTAAGCAGAGTTGGCTGTGGAAGAGATGTGAGAATTGTTTAGGGTTATTGCTCTGTGTTTCTTCTCAAAAATCATCCAGTCTTTGGAGTGACGGAGGAGATGAGTGCAGGTCACCAGGTGTTTTACAAAGGTGGATGTGAGACCCTAGAGATTGAAAGGGTTATGGGCACTGCTCCTGTTCTTTCTTGCTAGCCACTGTTCAAAAAATCAAAGGTTTTTGTTTCAGGGCTGCACCTAGACAGTGACAGTTGGAATTTCGTTTAGGCACAGGACTGCACTGTTTGGTAAAAGGTCTGCTTGGGGATAAGGGCAGGAGGTATCTGTGTGTGGCAGCTGAGAGGCTGTGAACTGATCAAGGAAAGTGGTGGAATCACTTAGGAAGGTATTTATGTAAAACTCCGAGGCCTTGTGGGAGGGAGGGTGGTGAACCTGGTGCTTGTGGTCATGAGTAGAGGTCAGCACCTTGCAGTGGGAAAGGGTAGAGCTGCGAGTGCTCTGACAGCAGGTGTCAGAAGTTTGAACTGGGCAGAGCTGTGGAGGTCAGCAATGTTTTCTTGTGGCAGTCTGACACAGCTGAGACAGTAGCAGTCCTTGCAAAATACAGTTGGCTGGGAATGCATCAGATGTGGTGCAGCCTATTGAAGGAGGGAGCAGGGAGTGGTGATTTATGTGATCTTGATTTCAAGCTGGAATACTGATCCATGAGGAGAATAATAAACTAGAGAAATTCAGACCTGCTAGTAAAAAGACCTGAATGTGTTTAATTAACTTTCCTCAAGGATAAGTGTGGGTTACTGTGAGCTCTCTAAATCTTTGATAAGTATTTTTATAATTCTTTTTTTTTTTCTTCATTGCCCTGGGTTAGTAGAGTTTTCCTTTAGAAAATTACTTTTTGTATGTCAGATGAGGTATATCTGAGTCCTGATCTTATAAATTGTTGATCTTTATAGACTTTACAAATCATGGCATGCCATGTTTGAAAACTGAAAAGATTCAGTCTCACCAAGTGCCTCTACAGCTGTATGGAAATGCTTTTCCTTTGTTGCCAGTAACACCTTTCAACAGGTTCTAGGTAGCCCACATTCAAAAAGCTTAGTTTGGGAAGTGATTGAAATTTGGTGTAATTGAGGAGTTGTTAGAAAAAGATGAAACCCATGTTATCATTAGCTGCCAGATATGACTTTGAAAGCTGGTATTGTGAGAATTTTGTTTAATGTGTGTGTAAGAGTATTTGCTGTATAAGAAGTATGTGCTTTTTGGGGGTATTTAATTCCTTTCTAGTAAAGCTAAATGGTGTTTATTTGAAATAAGGTCCCCATTAGTGCTTTGCTGTGAAGTTTTTCAGTGCCACAGGCTGGTGTACATCTTTGTCCTGTGTGACTTTGGCTTGGTAAAGATCACACACCAGCATCTGTATGAACTAAACGAAGTTATTTCTCCTCCATTTCCAGGTGGCACCGCATTCCCTAACCAAATGGATTTCCTATCTATTATATTCTGTTTAACTCAGGTGGTAATTAATGCCAGATATAATTAGTACTAGTTAAACACTGTTTTAATAACTGTCTTCATGGATTACATAGGACATAGGTTATATTATTAAGGAAACATTGTAAATGTCCCCTCAGAGGTGAGAGGATGAAGTAGGAAGCATGCCTAAGATTGTCTGGTTATTACTGAGAATATATTAAAGCAGGTTGAAACTTTTTAGCATATGATATTCTGTGACACCTAAATGTAAATTCATAGGTTATAGCTTGTTCCACCCACCTGTGCTCTGTTCTTACCTGCAGCTCCACTTTCTCCCTTGTGACCCTGTGCAGAAGAGATTAATACTGCTGAGATGACATAGGAATTAAACAAGGGAATGGATTTCTGTCAGGTTAGCAAGACAAATTGGCTATCTGAGCAGCCATTTAGGTTGCAGGGCTAGCAGCGGGGCACTGAAATTAGATTGTTGGACACGTACAGGGCTGGGCTGTCCCTGTTAGTGGTGAGCTGTCAGCTTGGCTCAAGTGTATAATATACCTTCACTGTACAATTTACTTGCTAGCTCAGACTGTCTTGATATTAGAAATGCCAGACTTGGCTTAGAGGTGCACACTGGAAAGAGAAGAGGTTACAAGTTTCAGAAAGGAATATTCCTGCTGGAGAGAAGGCAAAAAAAATAAATCACATTAAGTGTGGTTGGTGAAGTCAGTGGAGGCTATGGGATCTCCCATCCTTGGAGATATTTAATACTTGGCTGAACAAGGTCCTGAACAACTTGATCTAACTTTAATAGGTTCTTTTTTGAGCAGAGAATTGCGTGAAGTGAGGTCCAGAGGACCCTGTCATGCTAAGCAACTCTATGTGGTGTGACTGGGTAACATTAACAGGTTCAAAAACATGTGAGCAAAGACTTTTGTGGAAGAATTCCCTTCTTTAAAAGTTTGTAATTGTTCTGGTTTAACTGTGGTCTTTTTTTTAGGGTGGGAGTGGATTCACACATCACCATCTTCTCAGGGTACTACTTAGCTTGTGGCTTATCCTGCCCTTCTGAGGAAGATTTCAGGCTAAAGCTGGGGAGTCTATTGGTGGTTTAGACCAAATAAGAGTATAAGGGAGCACGTTAGTAAGACCAAATTGTTTATGCCATCAACTGCGACAGTTTGTATGGTTGGCTCTTTTTGACCTACGTTTTTTAGAGATCAGGACTGTTGTGTTAAGAGTTTGAAACTGGTAGAAGATAAACTCCCTTGCCTTCTAACTAGTCCTCAGAGATAGGCTCAGTTTCTGATTGATGACCAGTTAGGCACTGTAAGTCTGGTCAAGTTGAATAAGAACTTTCATATTTGCAGATTCATGAGTAGTTTGGTTTATTGAAGCAGCAGATTATAGATTCTTGTTAGATTGCTGATGATAAATACACTAGATCTACAAATTGCAAGTGCCTAGTGCTATGTACAATTGTTCCTGGATGTGCTCCAACACAGTAAGAGGTAAATATTACCAAAGAGGTGTCTCTGCTTTGGGGAGCAGGGAGGAGCAAGCCCACAGGCTTGTCTGCAAAGTGGGGTCATATTCTCATCCTTCCACAGGGGAGGATTTCAAATATCAATTTTATACTCTGTGGAAAAACGGAGGTGTGATTGTAGTCAAAAATCACTGGCTACCTGTTGCTGCCATCAGAGGTGGTGGGGGAGGGCAGCTGTTTTCTCATCCTCATATTGGTGGGTGTGTTTTTTAATAAATGAGGGATTTTTAAAATGAGGGATAAAGAGGGTCTCTGGTTACCTTCAGTCAAACTGAGTTGTATAATTTACAGCTGAAACCAAGGCATCACAGCACCATGGCAGTTCAGCATCTTCTTCCACCTGGTTGAGGCAGCTGTGAAGGCCATCTGACCCTGGCCAGGTCTTTACTTCCATTTGTCTCCTCAGAGGAACAGATCTGTAACAAGGCTTGTGCACGGTGAAGGGACGGTGAGGCTGAGGGTTGGCACAGAGATGGGGATGCTCCTCTGTGCTTCACTGAGACAACATCAGGCTATGAGGCCCCTGCCTCAGCACAGGCACCACTCAGTTGTTAAGCCTTGCTGGACCCCAGGTGCAAGATAAGCAAGTAGCTTAGCTCATGTTTTTGCCCAACCAGCCTCGTCAGTTCTCTGCCATCTTGTGGCATGTCTCTTGCTTGCCATAAAAGCCAGTCCCTTTTCCACAAGAGCCATGACAATCCTACCTCCACAAGGAAGTTGTTTCTCGTTGCAATTTGTCTTCATTGTGGGGCGGTTTTTCAGACTGTGAAGCGTGGCTCCATGGTAAGGGTGAAAGGGAGGGATGGACTAGCTCTGCTTTGTTATGGCAGAAGAAATCAGACAAATGAATCAGTCCAATGCTGAGAAGATTTGTGGAAGTCCTCCAAGTCATCACCTGCAAAACAAGCTGGATGTGTGTTGTATTACCTTTTGCTTCAGAACGTTTATGGTTGGTGCATTTTGCAGGCACATGGTTTGGCTGACAGCTTAGGAGATAAGTGCACGCAGTGTGCACCATGCTGGTGAAACTTTCACCTTGGAAGCTGAGAACAGATGTGAAGGGAGCATATCTGTACTAAGGGTGAGGAGTTGAGATTAGAGAAATGAGAATTGATGGAGATTCTGATACCTTTGAAAAGCACAGATACTGTTTGATGAAATCAAAATCTAGTGAAATGAAATTCTTTATGCTTAGGATTTGTTTCCTCTGATTTTAACAGAGGGAGCATTTGTCTTTTTGGATCAATATAATGTTTTGCATCCATTTGACATGTCACTGTTTCACTGGCATATTTGTATATTTTGTTCCAAATAATCAATGTAAATACTGTGTGTGTCTACATTCATCTGCTGGGGAGCTTCATTAGTCCACAACTCCATCTGGAAAATTCTTCTTCAGGCACTACCTACTGCTGTTTTCCCTTTAACCTGCTTCCTAAGAGTCTTATCGTTGTTATGCTAATCTGTGTTCATTAGTTAATTAACAGCTTTCCCTATGGAGAGGTAGAAGAAATCCTCTTGATTATTAAGTTGAGCTGATCCTGTCACAAGCAGATAAGTAAAATATTCCTTTTCATCAGCTTCTGACAGTGTTTTGATTCTACAAAGTCTTTCTGAATTAGGTATACATAAGAATCTTCACAATTTTGATGCGTAGTGGGGTGTATGAGTGGCATAAACCCACATATGTGCTGGGAGATGTGGTGTAGAAGCGAAGGTGTCAGATCTGAGCTGTAGGAGATACTCATACAGGTCTCTACTTCTTTTTCATCCTGTTAAAGTCTGTCTGAAATATCCTGTCAAGCAGGGAGTAGTTGTTCAGATGGGGATTTTAAGAAATGAAAGCAGGAGGGTGTATTTTAAATAGTCCCTCTTCTTCCTCCTCCCTGCCTCCGAAAAAGGAAAAGCCCAAACTTTCCTACTTCTGAGGCTTTAAGAAGAGAGGCTGCTGTTTAGTGCTGCCTTTGGCTCTGCCAAAACTTAGGGTAGCAGTGTGCCCACCTGAGTGGCTGCATAGTGAACTAGATTGGGAAGTGGATGCAGGGAGAAAAGAGTTTTTTAATTGAAGTAATTTTCGCTGTGTTGCCTGGTAGAGGATTCTACTACCCTGACTGAGATGAGAAAGCTTGCCTGTGCTCCTGAAAGAAATTTTGGTCAAGTTACGTTGTTAAACCACTTAGGAAGTAGCAGATGTAATTCTCTTTCTTTTCAAATGAAAATTAATTTGGTTTTCAGTAGAAAATATAGCAAAAGTTATTAATATAGAAGCAAGTGAATGAAGTTTTTTTGCTTTTGTGACTTCGTAAGTCAGACAAGTTGGTTTAGTGTTGCCTACCAAATTCAGAATTCACAGAACTATAAAAGTGAATATGCAGAAAGGCCAAAGATATATCCTGATTTGTGCTGAAATTGTAACTTTTGGGATCTTTTGTCATACAGTTCAGCCGTGTTATGTGCAGCTGTGTAAAATGCTAGAGGCACAGCAGTGGTAGTGTTGAAAATATGCCTTATGCCACAGTCTCTTGAAGACTTTGTATAATTAATCTGTGGCTGTGAAATCAGTGAAGTGTAGAAAGGTGTTTTGCCATGGAATTTTATGGATTATGATTGCGCTCTCTGGGATTTCAAAAGACTTGGTTCAAGTGAAGCATATCTGCAGTCCCAGACTTATAAGCGTGATGCAGACATAGGATATATTTTCACAGAAGCCTAAACCAGCCTAATAGTGAGTGGTAGAGAAAAAAAACATTACTTGTCTTTTTGCTGCATTCATTATCTCCTGGTTAGTGAGCTGGGCTGTCTTTCAGAAGGACCTTTCAGTTGCCAAAGCTAGCACAGGATTGTACTGTGTGTCTAGGAGTGGAGAGGAATTAATATGGTTGGGAGGAGAGGAGGAAGATCCCCAGATGCTACAGCCTTGGAGTTCTGGAGAGGCAGTCCGTGTTCATTACTGTCAGCTCAGATTAGGATCCTGTTGTAATGTTGGAAAATAGTAATACCAGCATCCTTCAAAATGTGATTTTTAAAAGCTATTCACTGGAAGAACTGCAGAAAAGCTGTGTGATATTTTGTTGGAGTGGGTGGTGTATTCCTTGACTTTGTGTTTCCAGTTTTTCAGAAATGAGTGACTTGATTAGCTTTTAATGCACCAGGAGGTGGTTGAGCTGTGTTCAGTCGGTTCTTCAGGTTGCTTTGGGAGGACCAGGAATTTGACACTTTAGTGTATGGATGTATATGTATGGCCAGACTTCCCGAACGCAGATTTGGGCAGGGCTCTCCCCACGTGGGTGTGCCCTTCCAGCCTGTGCAGTGGATTTTTTAGGTGAGGC
>JAWWLZ010000001.1:45173783-45212799 GCA_035041345.1 Poliocrania exsul | reverse complement strand
AGCTCCCTCAGCCTCTCCCCATAGGGCTTGTGCTCGAGTCCCTTCACCAGCCTTGTTGCTCTTCTCTGGACCCGCTCTGGTACCTCAATATCTTTCCTGAACTGAGGGGCCCAGAACTCTACAGTTTGGATGTGATCTTTCTACATGTGCATGTTCCTTTCTCAAAGATGCTTTAGTTCCAATTACCCTGTTTGTGGTATCAATCCCCTGCAGGAGCATCTCGTGCTGTTTGTTCAGATAAATCTCAAATAGCAGAAATTAGAGACTGTTAGTGGCCGAAGTAGTGTGAGAGCAGCATGGTGGTGTGAGTATCTGATGCTTCTGTGGGGTTGTTTTTACCTTGTTGGGACAGTGTGTGGGGATTCTTGCTGTTGCTTCATGAGATGAGACTGCAGTGCAGGCAGTGAGCTCTCCTCTGTGCTCCGTAGGCACCTCGCAGTAGTCCAGGTTATTGCCGAGTTCTGTGCTTTACCTAGAGCTGATTTGCAAGTAGGAACCACCCAGGAGCTGCCTTTCAGCAGTGGAGCAGCAGGTGTTACCTGAGCAGCCAAGGTACCCAGGCTGTAAGGGGATGGATGTGAGCAGGTTGCAGCCAACCCCGCATGGGCTCACCTGTCTCTTCAATCACAGTCTTCAGGATGTCAATTTCAGCATCAAACACTAGAGGGTAGTATGTTACTGACAGTATTTTTGAATGTATTTGTAGTAATTTTTTAATCCCTCGAATTTATTACACAATTAAATACTTTAAAACAAATGTACAACTAAAGAAAAAACAGTGCTTTGCTTCTGGGACTGTGTGTGTTTAATAGCATTTAGTGGTGTGCAGTGATATTTTTGAGTAGAAAAATGGTTGGGTTGAATTTAGATCTGACTTTTAGCATTCTTCAGAAGCATCATTGGGAACACTATACTTAGAATTGTTCACTCTCTGTCTGATGTCTTGATATGGACACTTATGTGCACATGATGTAAGTACACAGTGGTGTGTGTATATATGTGTAATACAAGAAGAGGCTACGACTGAGAAAGAGCAAGCAGTTTCACCAGGAGTTACTTTGTTCTGATATTTAACAAGGCAAATATTTCTAAGTTCATGACATTGCTCTTAATATATTAACAGTCAGGATGGGGTTTGAGTGCTTGAACTACTATTTTTTTTTTTCTTTCAGGCACCACCTTCCATGGTCAATAATGAACAACGCCAGCATGCCGAGCACATATTCTTGTCGTTTAGAAAATCAAAATCACCATTTGCTGTTTGCAAACACATTTTGGGTAAGTTTTAATAAATGAAGTTAGATATGTGCATGCTTTTATAACTGGAACTATGCTGTTCTTTTGCAGCTGAGAGTATGCACATCAGTTTTGATTTTCATGAAGGGTACTTTCTAATGGAGTGTGAAGCCTATTGCTGCCCTTTTTTGTTTTGTTTGTGTCAGCTTCAAAACTGTAAGGTGTAACTTCATGTAGCTAAGTTCCTAAACTGATTTAATAGATTCGCGTTTCATTTGTGACATGATTATTATAATACTGTCTAATCCATGGAGTTTGTACAACTGCCAGTAGTGTGATTACTTGGCTTGGTGCTTCCCATTAAATCAAGCAGAGGTGCAATTTTATACACTTCTGCCAGATTTTGCATTGGTGCTGATATTTTCCATGGTGAGAGTGTATTCCCAGTTCAATTACTTAGTTTCTATCTTCAGTACAACTGTTTTCTTTTTTGGGGGTTTTGTTTGTTTGTTTTCAGTTTTTGTTTTGTTGTGGGGGTTTTGCTTGGTTGGTTTTGAACTAAAGTTTATGTCCACCTGTTAAAAGCAATACAATATTGATTTGAAATTTTGTGTGATTATACCTGTGGAGAAAGGAAAGACATAACCCTTTATCAGAAATTTCTTTGGTTTTAATAAAAATGCTGTAAATGTGGTTGTGTAACAAGTCTTTAAAATAAATCTGTTTTACAGGTGCTATAGAGAGACTTGTTAGAGTTTGGCAGCTAAATAATCTGAGAATTACAGGAGTAGTAAGGATGTATCAAGCACCATTGTAGTGACCAGATGTAAGGCTGGGGGTAGGCAGTCAGTGAAAGCCCTAGAAATTTGTGCAAAAGAACATATGCCAAAAAGCACAACACAAAAAGCAACTTTTCTTTCAAAGCATTTGCCAGAATGAGCAGAGAAATATTGCAACTATATTTAAAATATTATTATTTTCATACTTAATTCATTCCATAATAATTTTTTAACAGTTATGTCTAAATTTATGGGATTGAGACTTAGCATTCATGGATATTGTGATGTCAGTATTGCAGATCTACTACTGTGTTATATAGAACAGGGTGTGCTGCTTTTCCTACACCCGCTCCCCAACCAAAATGTTTTTCTACAAATGGGTTTCTTCTGGTTTTAGTATATTATAGGAGTACTTTATCTGGTCCTGAAGACTGCAGTTGCACTTTTTGCTTTATGGATCAGCAAAATCGAGGCTCTTTATTTTCACATATAATTTTATAGAATTTTAAGTGTGCAGAAGAACAGACTTAGTAACTTTACTGGTGTATAATTTTGATCTAAGTGATATTTTCATCATCAATCAGAAATAAATAATGAAATTTAAAGAAGTCTTAAATGGGCCTGTTTGAAGGAATATGGTGCTAATTTTATCCCCTTTTGGGTGTCTAGAAATATGACATCCTTAAACTGTTCATTTGCTACCTCCATAATGAAGCCAGCGTGTTTCCACATGGGGCAGGTTTTTCTTGGAAGTGTAGGCAATTATGATGCTGAGACCTGGAGCTGAGAGACTTCTTACAAAACTTTGTGCTTCCTCACTGTTTTTACAGTCTGGGCAGAAAGAACAGCTAGTTAAGACTTGGGAGTTGAGAAGGGAGAGGCAGGGATTATGAAAGCAGGAACCAGGGAACGGAAACAAGCTGTTCATGATGAAGAATAAAAGAGGAAGTGGAAGGGATATGTGCAGGTAAGAATGGGCAGGAACCAGAGGAACAAAGTAGATGGCTTTAAAAAAGGCAGTAAAAATGGTCAAGACAGGATCTGGAATGGAGGTAGAGAGAGATAAAAAGTATGTTGATGTGATTCATGGAAAAAGAGTGTGTGAATGATACAGGGAGAATAAAAGAGATGATGAGCATAAGGAGAAAGGGAACAGCCACTGCTCTACCGTTTCTTTAAAAACCTAGAGTTGAACCCAGGAAGCCCAAGGTTCTACATTCTTCTGCTGTAAACTTACAGCTGTTCAATGTACTGCCAAAACCTGTCCTTCCTTTCTTTAGTACCTTCATGTAGTGGATGATGGTGCTCTGGCTAGTTACAAGCTTACACTGGGGGCTGGAGGTCTGTGCTGCTGATGGCAGTTGTGCATCTGCAGTACTTGAGGAAAAGGAGAAATTCCATCACTTTTTTATTAGCATCCTCTTTTTTATGTGAGCTTTGTACAGTTAAAAAAGCCAAAGACCCAGAAGTTAACGAAGGCCAGAATTAAAATTCCCATGCAGTATTAATTCAGTTTCGTTTTATGTGTGTGTTAGACATACACATTAATCTTTTAGTTAAGTGGTTACTTAGTTTTCCAAATAAAGTGAAGTAGATTTAAAGGTGGTTTATTTTGATCTAAGCATGTTTACCTCTGTAGGTTTAGATTTGGAGCCTCATTAAATTCCTTAGAAGTATTTTAGCAAATTAGCTGCCATCTTGGATGTAGAACTTGCATGTAAAGGAAATTTATATTATAAATTTGTGTAATTGGGGGAAGAAAGTTTGTTTTGGAGTAATTTAAAGCCCTTCATCTCATGACTGATGTTTTTTCAAACAAAGCCATTTTTCTAGTCCTGGCAGGTCACCTACTATAGCTCAAATTCTGCTTCTTGTTGGGGAATTTTATTTCATATTTTATGCTTTTCCCACCCTGTGGCTATACCTTTTTCGAATGTTTTTTTTGTGTTTTCTTCAGAGCTCAGAATGTTTTGAATCTGGCTCCTGAGTTACTTCCTGCTATTTCCAGTTAAAATTTTTAAAAGGAAAGGAACAACAACAAAGAAGTCTTTGTAGCTTTCTATTATCATTAAATGATATTCATATTCTGGCATTTCTTTTAAATTGTACTTTGTAGTCACCCAAACCGTTACCTTTCTCCAGAATATATTTTTATACTTTCTTTAGTGCATCTGTATGTATAGTAAACCCATATTTTGATAATAAGGACTAATGATTCCTACACTGTGGTCAGAAGTTACATTTTGATAACCTTAAGATAAATATGGAAGCTTAAACGTGATGTAGAAAATTTCAAATAGCAGTCTGTAAAATTTTTGCTTGGATAATTAAACACAAATGTCATCTTTAAGTGTAAGTGAACTTGTTTCTCCTTATTATCTGTAAAATACGTGTAGTTTCATGCACTGTTGTTTTCGAAGGCAAGCACAGAAATTTCCAGTTTTGACATACCTGTCAGACTAATCACTTGTATTTGCCTTGTATTTAACATTAACATATTGAGACTAAATCTGTCATCTTGCTTGTTTTGTTCTCCAGTTGTGTTAGCATTCTTATTCTTGATCTTGGAACCAGCCTCCTAGCACGAACAACTTTTCTCCTAAGTCACTGACTTAAATCATATTGGACAATTTGATAATTGTGTTACTGATTATTTCTCCCCCTTTTGAGTTGTAAAGTCTTTGTTTTCATAGCAACAAAATTCCATCTATTAATAAATAATAGTAAATTCCATTAGTTTTCTTTTGTTGGGAATACATTCAAGCTGAATCCGTGCGTGTCTGCTGATACTCAAGTTGCCTTTGTTTTTCCCCACAGAAACTAGTAAAGTAGACTATGTCCTTTTCCAAGCTGCTACAGCGATAATGGAAGCAGTTGTAAGAGAGTGGATTCTCTTGGAAAAAACTAGCATCGAGTCACTGCGAACATTCCTTCTAACCTATGTCTTACAAAGGCCTAAGTAAGTACAGAAAACACACCTCTGAGCATGTAAGATTCTGCATAAAGTCTGGGTTATCCTTGTGTTTCCCAGGGTAGCAGTGGAAGACCATTATAACAACGATTTGTCTTCCATTCTTAGCAGTTAAATTCTGTAGAGTTGTCAGCGTTCTCTTATGAATTCACACAAAATATTTGAAAAAGACATGTGTTTAACATTTCTCTAAGCATCAATGTCCAGAATTACCTGCAGGTGTGTTTGTGCAATGTTGTTTGCAGCCTCCAGAAGTACGTGCGGGAGCAGATTTTGTTGGCCGTAGCAGTGATAGTGAAACGGGGATCATTAGACAAATCAATCGACTGCAAAAGCATTTTTCATGAAGTCAGCCAGTTGATCAGCAGCGGTAACCCCACTGTGGTGAGTACTCACTCTTTTTCTTCAACATTTGAGCAATCTGTATCAGCAGCCTAAGTTGTTATATACTTAGCAACTATAAAATATTTTATACTTATCTGATTAGTAAGTGAGCTGATAGCTATTAAGCAATCATTTACCAAGATGGAGATTATTTATAATGTTTTGAGACCAGGGGTAGTATGTGTAGTTCTTTGATTAGCAATTAGACTGTAATTTTCAGTTTTTCTGAATAGCTGATTTAAGCACCATAGTTGTGGGTTGATGGTTTGTTTTGGGGATTTTTTTTTTTTGATGTGAGGTTTGGGATTTTTTTGTGGGGATTTGTAGGGTTGGTTTGGATTTTTTTGTTGTTGTTCCTGTGGTTCTCTTTAATCAAATAGCAAGATCTAACAAGGATTTTCCACTAGCTGGGAGGTTCTGTGCACACTGTTCCTCTTCCATCTGTGCATGCTGCACTCTTCCTGAGGCTCAGCTGTTGGAATAGGCTACAGGGCAAGAGGCATAGGCCTCTGCTGTTCTCTGGGAGACAAGTAGGTGGAGAGAAAGGGGTGTGAGGAAGTAAAATGTGGAATGGAAATACAAAACTTACTCTCGATTTAATGTCATACTACTAGGGGTAAGTGTTACCTTCGATACTGAGCTCAAAGTGGAAACAAGGTGTCCAATATCTATCTATGCATTTAGTGAAATTCCGTTTGCTATGCCAGGGGATAAGTTTAGAATAGGTCATAATAGAGGCATGTAACTAGAGATTAAAGAGAGGTGATTTTTTTCTCCTACCAAATGAAAATCAAAGAGTGTGTAGATTCCATGCTGACACTTTAACTGAAGCTTTTCTCAAACAAAAATCTTGAGGGAACTGGCTCATAACACTGCTGAGCGTTCAGAGCAGCAGCTGGATTAGATGTGAGCAGTGAATGTTTAACTCTGAAAATTCAATCAAAGTGTACTAGAAGTAATGCAGCTCATGTCATGGTCCTAAAAATAGTGTGTCACCTCTGAGCACAAGTAATACTCCTCCAGGGTATGGAAATTTCATTGACTCTTATAAACCTTAATTTCACAGTTATTTACCTTAAGGAGACCATTTTAGCCTTTTGGTTATTCATGATTTGGTTAGACATAGGTATTTGCTTAGAACAACTGAGTTAATGCTTTTTTCCAGGAAACATGGTCTTGTTATTAAAATGGAGTTTTACAACTGAGATTTTCAAGTTTTATGCATGACACTGTGTATACTCATGTAGTTTATAGGATTTTTCCATAAAGATACAAAAGTGGAGCAAATAGAAACCTGGATGTTGACAGAGAAGACCTCTTTTGAACTAACTCTTGCATGGTTCAACTTCTACAGTTGTATTCTGTGAATGCACTGGTGCACAGACACTCTGTGCTGACCACAGCATACAGCAGGCTAATGCTGCCTGCTCCAAGTGTACCATTCCAGGCATCCTGCAGGGCAGAGTGCATCACAGAGGAGCTCTGGCTGGGGCAAGGGGCAGTCAGTGTTTCACTCTTCTCCATGTTCAGCTCACTGCCAAGCTGGGCTCAGCTTTTATATTTCCCCTTATCTACCTATCTTCGCAAGTATCACTTTTTCCCTAGTTTTTCCAAAGTATTAGTGCCCAAGTTTTAAGAGTGGTATTAAAAGTGTCTAGGGTATATAATGGTATTTTCTATTGTGGTATACTAATATGACTTACTAGCAAAAAAAATGGCACGTGGTCTTGCTGGAGTTCTTTTTTGTGTGGCACAGTGTACAGTTGTTAGTCTTTGGCAAACTGGTTATAAGCATGTGCTCTCATGTATATATGAGGGTTTATATTATAAACCAGTTCTCATTCATAAAAATGTTCTTGTAATTTTCTGATCTTGGCTGAACTTTCTGGTACTGGCACAGCTTCGTGTGGCCCAGGACTGGCATATGTAATAATAAGCAGCAAAAAACTGGTGTGTTAACACAGTACCTGCCACAACTGCATTCTGAGTGGGATCAGGGCATGCCCCTTGCATAAATATGTAACAACTTTGAAAGAGTATATGAAATAATTAATACAGTCTTTTCAAATATGGCTATGTGACTTTTTTTTTTTGCTGGTGTCCCTGTAGCATCCAGCCATGTTCATCTGTGTGAGACCTCAGTGGTGCAGTTGCCTTGCTGCCCTGTAGTCTCAGCTGATGGTGCTCCAGGGTGTGGTGTGAAGCTGAGGGAGTGGTGCTGCTCTCAAGATCCAGTATGTGTGGTCAGAATGGTGTCATGCACTGTCACGGGTGTTTCTAGAGATGTGTTTGTATTAGTTAGTTATAAAAACAGGCCCCCATGCAAGTCAGAGAGGAGACTAGGATATAGGTGTTGGGTGAGATCAGCAAATGTTTTCCAGCCCTTTGTGCCTTGCTGTGGAAGGAGCCATTCCACATTTTCAGCACATCTTTCCTGTAGTGTGATGTGCACTCTTGCCTCCTTGTACACTCAAGTTTCAGAAGTCTGTCATACCTCTATGCCTCTAAACTCTGTGTTGATTCTCTTGGTCACTTCTGTATCCTCCCCAGACGTCTGCTCCGTGTTTCCTCTGACCTTCTGCCTGAGGTTTGCTCCAGCAGCTGAGAAATAACAGATGGAGTCAGCAGCAGGTCACTTCATATTTTAAAATGTTTAAAGCTCTCAAATAAGAGCTATCAGCAGCTCCTAGCTTCCTAATGGTTTTCTACAGCAGTTTGTAATTGAGAGAAAGTCCTTTTTTATAGTGTTCTTTTGCCTGCTTCCTGCTTACTTTTTCCACTCTGTTGGCTCTGAAGCTTCTTGACCCTTCTTTACCTTGCAAGAATAAAGTAGGTACTTAATGTTTTCCATTCACTGCAACCCTCTACCCATTTCTGTCAGACAGCTGTACCAGCTTTGTGATCTTTAGACAGTCCAGCTCCGTGAAATCTTTGGGACTTTTCAGTAACATCTTGTCAGGATCAAGTCTTGATGGAGTAATAAGGAGGGCAGTGAATGGAGATGGTATTGTCTGTTGTGTGTGTCCTTGTGCAGGATTTGGTATGCTTAATATCTTAACTTCTTGAGTGTTAGTGAAAGATGTCCTTAGAAATGGATGTGTTTTGAGGATGGAACTTGAAGGGATGTTGTGGCAAACTGACATGTGAGCAAGAGTGATGGATGAACTGTTGAGAATGAAAAAATTGAAATTGGAAGATAAGGAGAGGAGTAGTGATGAGAGGAAAAAGGGATCAGGAGATGAAAAAGATGGCTTTAGTATTGAGTAATCTTTCAATAGTGGAACACAGTGTACATGTTAAGGAAGTAATAGGGCACTGAGTAGAGGTTGTACTACAGGGATGGGAAGGATGTGTGGTTAGAGCCAGGTTTTGAACCTAGAGCATTGGCTTCTGCTGCTGGTTCTCTGCCATTTAGTCCTTTATGAATGTCATGGAAGAAATCTTTGTCCGAGAAGGGAAGTCAACTTGGAGTCTGGCTGCCTATTTATTATAACTGAGTTTAGGTAGTAGTCCTCTGGGAGGGCAAGGATTAGCTTTGGAGCTCTTGGTTTTGTTTTTCCTGGCTTCTCCTGTGACATCAGTAAAAGCCATCCTCCTGTTTATGAAGGAGAGTGTGTAATCTCCCTCCAACAGCAATTTCAGGATCTATTTTGAAAATCTTCATCTCTGGGGGACAGAGCTGCTGGCAGTAGACACAGTATCACGAGCCAGTCTTAAAAAGCTAAATACATGTTTTCTATCACTGATTTCCAAGATTTTGGGGAATTTTGTGGGCCAAGTTCTTCTCAGTTATAAATGCCTTCAATTTCTTGGCCTTTTTGTGTTAAAATATTCTGCTTTTGCATAGCTGAAGGATTTTATTTGTCCTTCATCCCTGCCAGAAAGACAGGAATCCTGGCAGCTAAGGTGACTGATTCCCAGAAGAAAGATCTGGTCTGCATATGAACACAGTCAGATGGACTTTGTTTAAAACTGAACTGGGATATGGGTCACACTTCTTTTTCTTCCAGATTATGTGTACGCAGATGTAGAAGGGTCCAGCTGCTGTAGACCTGATGTGGGACTGAGAAGCAATGGAAGCTACTTTTTAATATCTACAATACATATAGTTGAATGTGTTCTAAAATAAAGCTCCATATCCGAAGCCTACATTTTTTTTTTTTGTATGTGGAAGAATTGTCAAGACTTGCTGGAAGAGCTCTAGAATCCTGACAGTTCCTTCTCTTTTAAAATTCGTAGATCTGTTGTTCTGTTTCCCAATGTCATAGCTGGGCTAGAGAGAAGATCCAGATTCTTCAGGTCACCTAAACATTCTGGGGAATGTGCTGTGAATGGATTTCATGTGAGTAGTGGGAAATATTGATAAGCAGAACTCTAGGCATTCATCTTCACTGAGATTAATCTATCCATTATAATGGCTGCATGGATAACTGGTTATATATTTATTCAGCATTTACGGTTCTTATTTCTGTTCTTTAAAAGAAATGTTACTTATGGAACCCTGTCTAGCTGTTGCTGTCTCATGTGGTAGGGTAGGATTTGGAGAGGCTCTCCTGACTTTAACATTTTGACAAAAAATACATTATTCTCTCCCAAGCTGTATCTTCTGGTCTAATAAAATTATTACCTTGTCCTATGAACCTCCCTGCCCTTGAGACTTGTTGAGTATAAAAACCAGATGGTAAACCAGGATATTTAAGCTGTTACTTCATGCTGACAAATGCTCTATGAAGGCCTGAGTTAGTGTGTTTAAGATTGGTTGGGGAATTTTAGGGATCCAGAAACTATTCCAAGTATGAGGTTAAAACACAGTAGTAGGAATATAAGAGAACTTTAAAACATACGTATTTTTTAGTAGTTGTATTAACCAGGGTTCTTCTTGCAGTTTTCATATTTTTTTGTTGAAAGAGAGCCTGGTTTGCAGCAGTACAGCAAGACTCCAGCTTAGTGCCTTAATAACTTTAATATTAGAAATTGATAGCTCCCAGTATTAGAATTTATCCTAGAGCCACAGTTGCAAAGAAAGGGTTGGGAAGTGAGAAGATATATTGCAGTGGAGAGATGTGCATCCTCTGTTTGATGTGTGGCATCCAGGACTCCTCATTTCCTCAGTTTTGCTGTCTCGTGAGATGTGTACCTGTGGAGTCCCTCACCTGTGACCTCAGAGACTCTCTGGGAAAGAAGACATTATGCCTTTCCGTGTGTTACACCTGCATTTCTTTCCTTACTGTGGTGACACAGATAAACAGGCTTGAGGGGATAAGCCTTTGAAGATGCTGATTGACCTTAGCTGCTCAGTCTTTAGTTCCTCCTTCTCTCAGAGGTACTGCCATCAGATACATGTGTTCTGTAATAAACTGGATCTTTGTGGGAGTTCGCTTAAAAACAGCCAGCCTTCTCCCTCATATCCTCTTATTTTTTCCTCTAGGCAGATCTGATGTGGAGCACAGCCATGTAGCACAGTTCATTGGCATACCTGGCAGTATAGCAGGCAGAGGCGGGCAAGAAAGACCAGGAATGAGTACTTGGAAAAATAGGGGGAAGGAGAACACCTGCCCATCAAAGAGCACTTGTCAGGATGGTGTATATTTAAAGCTGGGTGATACTGATGGCAAGCTGCATGGCTAGTCTTACTATTCATGATTTTGAATTGAATTTAAAGTCTGGTAATTGTTCATGCAGCTATTGTAGGAGTGAAGATTCAACTGATGCCTTTCAGACAAGAACCTGGAGAGGGATATGTTACCTCTAGATAAATGGTTTTCAGACCTTCACTTATTTATGAGATTGCTTTTTTTTTCTCCTTCTGATTTCTGCTTCAAAACTTCCTCAGAGAAATAATGAAAAGCATGTTTTGCACCCTATGCTCCTGCAACTCTGCCTGGACCTCTTCCATTATTAGTAGAGGCTGCTATTTCCCCTTACTCTTTGGCCAAAGCCTTCATGCTTCACATGCCACAAGATCATCTTCCTTGGGCCCCCAGTGATTTTCAGAGGAATTGATTTTCTCTTTCCTCAACTCATCCTTGGGGGTTCCCCTTAGTTTGCCTGATTGTCCCCAGGGAGGGGAAGCAAGGTCTGCCTTGTTGTGCTGCTGTAGCTGTGGTGTGTTAACCTGACACTGCTCGTCTGTCTTTGCACAGTGGCAGAGAGGGAATGGGAGGAAAGGAGTGCACTGCCCAGCCAGTCTTACTGCTGACAGCACAGAACTGCAGCTGTGGGTCCTATTCCTATCATCCTGTCCCTGCTCCACAGCTTTTTTCCACCAGTTGGCTCATTTGGGAAGGAACAAATAAAGAAAATTCAGTGCTTGCTTACCTTTCTTCAGAATATATTCTGATTTTCTTTGGTTGGAACCACTACTTCAGCTCCTGGGTCCCCCACCCACCTTGCAATACTCACAAGTATAAAACCTGGAGTGGCCCCAGTTACTCTGTGTACATAATGATATTTCTTTTGGCTCTCTGGCCATCCTGTTTAATCTTTCCATTTGGAATTGCAGGTGACATTCTAGAGATTTAGATGCTCTGAAAATGTTAGCAAATACAGCTGTGCTTATTCAAGGAAGTTAGGGAAGAAGTATATTACTGCCTTTATAAAGAAAGCCTTGCTTTGAACTATTTATTTGGTATATGGCTTTTGACACATTCTCATTACAGAACTCCATCACCTAGGAACAACACAGCAAATTCTACCTCCAACAGATTTAATCTTTGATTCTTCCTGCTCTGGTGCAAGTTAAACTTAGGTAGTTCAGGGCTATTATTACATACTTCTCTTGGCTTTCCTTTTGTTTCAGTAACAGTGTTTGAGTTGTACAGGGAGAGACAAAAAGTCCCCTCAATGCATATTCAGGCTTGTAATGATCTAATGTGGTGGTAGATACTAGGATTTGTTCTGTTCAGGCAAGACCTTCATTCTTTTAAATATGCTTATTGCTTTTTCTGTAGGTATAAATGATGCTTCCGGAAGGCATTGCATAGTAGTTTAGTTTTTGCAGTAAAATGAATTATTTAATCAAATCTCTGACAAGCTAGTTGTATCTCTGCTCTGAATTTCACACCAGAAGAAAGCATTTTGGTGTTGTAGTTTATTCAGCTTTGTTGGCTTTTCTGCCTCAGAGCTGGTATACCATGTGTCCATTTTTTCCTAAGCTGTATTTGAACTCCTCTTCCTTTCAGATGCTTTGTAACTTAACTACCCTCAAATAAAGCAGCTCATTTATTCCATGGGCAGCCCAGGCACAAGTGTGAAATCCCTTCAAACATTATGGGTTTAACTTTTTTTTATAGGGGACATTCCATTTGGAGGAATAAGTTGCATTTACCTTTTGCATCTGAGTTTTATGAATGATATATAAATGTTGTTTACTATTAAAATGTTGCACAGTCTTTCTGTAGTGTCTGTGTTTTATTAGAGCAATTTAAAAAGAAAATCACTAAAACGATGTTACCGCTGGGTGTCTGATTGCCAAGTTAATCTCTTATCACAAGTCCCATTGATCTTCTGTTTGAGCAGCTGAGAGTCTATTTTATGTACAGCGATCTTTCATAAAGTTTATTCCTGGTAATAAAGCTAACTGGGGTGAGTGCCAAGCTATTCTCAGAGGCAATCCTCTCTGAACAAGAGGAGGATTTTATTTTGTTATATGGGGTTGTTGTTTGGGTATGTACTTGTGGCAGAACTGGTGAAGTTGCTAGCAAGTGAGTCAAACTGGGTTCAGAGGTGTACTCTTACTGGTATGAAGTTAATGGCATTGCTGCACAATAGACATTCAGATCTGACTTTTAATATGATGCCCAGAGTCACATGCATTTTCTGCTTATTACTATATGGTATTACTAAGTTGGATTGTTGATCTCTTCTGTGGCATGGCAAAAAACTCAAAAAAACCCCCCAAACCAACAAAAACCCCACTCTACCCTAGAATTCTATATGTATTAGGTGCATTCATTTTTCTTATGTGTAAGAGGAAGTAATTTTAGTTCACAGAGCGCACTAGTATTGGTTCCTCTGAATTGTTGTTTTTCATATTTTTGAAATCCTTTCTTCTAATAGTATTTGGTTGACGTACTTAGTGTCTTCACACCAAACATACCTGTAAATTAAAAAATGTAATTCAAAATGTTAGTTGTTAACCTTGAGTTAAGTTACTTTATGAAAGATAAATTTTATTTTTAGTGAAGTGTACTTAAACTCTACTTCAGAGTTTCTGAAGTATTACTGTGTATTCAGAAGAGTTTAATAGATGGCAGACCACATGTTCTTTTAAGATAATAGTTTGTTAATATTCTTATGAAAATGGCAGTCTTACTGCTGTGCACAGTAGTCTGTGTAAATCCCTGCAGCCTTACACCAGTTTTGGAAAGCAGTGGTAGTTTTGCATAACTATGTGAGTGCTTGACATTGCAAGGACCAGCTACAGGTCTTGATCTGTTCCTCTGCTCTTGTCTGAAAGCTGAACTCATGGGGGCTGGCACCTGCCTTCTAGGAAACCAGTTCAAGCCATCTTGTCTCAGCCTGTTGTTGCAGTAAATTTTAAATTACTGGCCTATATCTTCTCTTTGGTCTTCTTCTCTGGTGCCCTGGATGTATGGGAGTGCTTGCAGTTCCTCATGCATGTGAGGGGTAATCACAGGTGCAGATGGTGACAGTATCACATGGATGTGCACATATTGCACACAGTGCCCTTGGGATGGAGGAGGAATGGAGCAGGATTTGCACACCAGGTATTGAAATACCAAGCTGAGGAGGTTCATGGCATGCTGGGTCTTCAGTGGGAGGGAAGAGAGCAGAGAGGTGAATTGTGCCTTGGTGTTTGCTGTGAACCAGGGTGCTGAGGGGAATAAAGTGTGTAAATCTCTAGTAACATTACACTTCTCCTGTCATGCTCATAATCATAAGCAGGTACTGATGTCTCAGAACTACCTGAAATAGCTCTCACTGAAATTAGGAGGACAGGTCACTGCTCAAGCTGCTTTACTGGGCTTTTAGCAGATTCAGTCAGCCTAGCTGCATCCATTGCTCTTTTCACCTTCGAAGAGATGTCTACCATCAGTCATAAATTAAACCTTCCATTTAAGTTTCTCATTGGAATTGTGAGAAAAGCACACCAAAAAGCTGGAACACACTTGTATCATGCAGTAACTGATTACTCTTCAAAGGGAAAGGATAAATTATTATATACATATAAACGGACTGGAGAAAAAGAAAGGAGAAAGTATCTGTTATTTTAACTAATATTGGCTGTTTGCAATCATGGTGGGAACAGACTTTTTTTTTCCTGTTGCTCCTTACCTGTCATGAAAAATTACTGAATGATTTCCCAATAATTGGCAACCAACTGCAAGTGATGCCCTGCTTGTCCTGTGGTGGTCTGGATGGTGGCTTGGTGTGAAGATCTTTGCATGATAACACAGAGGCAGCTTAGCTTTACCCAGGTCATTGGAGCCACTGATACCACTTGGTAGTCAGGGCATGTCATAGAACATCAGAGTGTACAGATTTGTAATTACAGCTAATGATGTCCTTATGTCATGGCTGCTTTGAGCTTAAAAATGTGAGTGTGTCAGTAATATAAGCATCAAATAAAAGCCTGTATTTTAAACTGCTGAGAGTCTTGTGAGACCTCTGCATCTCCTGGCATGTAATGAAATTGAACAGTGGCCTCTGGCATCTTCGCATTATTTCTTTAAGAACATGTATTTTTATCTGGAGCATTGCTCTAAAGTTAAACTTCAGGGTTTTTTAGGTTTGTGTTTGTTTGTTTGTTTGTGGCTTTTTTAATCCATGTTATTTTTTTTCATATGGAACTTCTAATGCTGGATTTAAAACTCCATACTAGTCTACATTGATTTTTTTTTTTTCTTAATGTTAGGTAAAATCAGGATTTCCTCTAAATAAGAAATATTTATGGTGTAAATACCTTACACAGAAATTTGGAAATAAAATATTGAAATGTTTGAGCTAATTAAAAATACTTGTAGTGTAGAACTGACAAAGTTGTGCTTTTACTGGAGTAGTTTAAAGCATGATGCTGTTTTTCACAGGTGACTATAGATGAGAAATAGTCCACTTGAAATAAAGTTATTTCTTTAAAATGGTAAGGCTTGTACTTAGTGACTGATCAGCAATATGCTGGTCTGCTGGACTGATGCAGCTTTTTTGTGTAGTAGAAGAGAAAACGCATGGATTATCATGAAGCCCCTATGTTTGATCTGTCTGGGACTTATTTTGCAAGTAAGAATGTTACTTTAGTGTATACTGGCTAAGATAACTAGTTGCATGGGGGGGTCAAGGTACTGACTTCAGAGGCATTTCTGAACAAAGATGTTGCAGTTGGTGGGTGGATGGCACTGGTCTCAGCTGTTGTATGAGCTTGCATAAATAGTATCATCTCCACTTTAATCTTTCGGGTGTTCAGAGGTAGTGTGCATATTTCTGTTTAACCCCTGGACACTTGCTGGCATGCATGACCCTTTAACAATTCCTACCCCCCTGTCCATCCCTAGCACCTTGGCTCCAAACAGTCTGGGAGGATAGCCAGTAATTGTGAAGTTTTTTGTTAAGAACATCTCTTTAACAGAAAAGTGTTTTCATTTCATGGGATACACTTTGTATTGTGCTTGTTACAGTAGTGTATGGCACACTTTTGAAGCACTACTTGCATCTCCACTTACCTCCCTTTTGTGTGCAAGGACCAGTTAAAAGATACTAAAACTGGTGATGATGATTACTGGCCTTTGGCATCAGGAAAAAAAGCTTTTTTTATGTTTCAGAAAACAGCAACAAAGGCTAGAGTTGTGTCTTTCATAAAGAAAGTTGATTTTTAAGTTGTATTTTAGGATAAGCATTTGATTTACCTTACCTTAAATTTTGATAATGAAAAGGATATTTAAACCTTCAGTCTTCATGCATCTGTCTCTCTGAAATGAATGTGCCTTTTTCTCACCAATTTTTATATTGCTACAGAGACATAATTTTAATAGAGTAGTTTTAAAGGTTATTTCTGAGGCTTGTGGATGTTGTGCTTTGGAGGGAGCTATCCAAGACCTTTCAAACATCAGAGCTTTCTGTGGATTCCTCTCCTAATTTCTTCTGATGGGGGAAGAGGGAAAAGATGTTATAGATGGTGTATTGCAAGTGTTGTTTGTGACAAACTTTTATCACTTTTGGTGCTGCAAATTTAATCATGATCAAATACCAACATGGTAAATGTAGCAGATACAAAGAAGGGTGAAAACACACTTCAGTGTGACGTGACCTGAACTATTAGATCAATAGAAATAAGTGGAAAGTGAATTTTCCCTGAAACTAACACCTGTAAAGCCCTGTGCACAGGGAGAGAAAGTAAACAGCAAGGCTGAGAAATGGTTTGCAGTAAGTTGGTTTCTGTTTCATAGTGATGACTGCACAGTAGCCAGCTTTGATACTGCTCACATACTTGAGTTTCTTTTGTAAGGATGGAGCCCTGATGATTCCAGATGTGGTTCATCCAAGGATCCATATTCCTGAAATTTTGCCTTGTTCTAGTTTGTATTAGAAGGAACTGAAGTAAGTCATATTAAAATGCTAATAAAAGAATTGAAGGAGACTGTAGGTGCTATTACTTTCTTGGACATCTTTTAGTTATATTATCCCCCCTTATTTTTTTTATAGCAAACTTTGGCCTGTTCCATTCTAACGGCGTTGTTGAGCGAGTTCTCAAGTTCAAGTAAAACCAGCAACATTGGACTAAGCATGGAGTTCCATGGTAACTGTAAACGTATATTTCAGGTAAACTAGTTCTGTATTGATATATGCTACCTCTCTTTCTAAAATCTAAACATTGAGAAGCAGAAGGACTTTCTTGTGTCGGGTGCATTCAGGTACATGGTGTGCCTAAAAGCATTTAATAGGACAAATGCTTTAAATGCAGATACTGGATACTTCAGGAAAATGGATAATGTATTTTTTAAAAACTTGTGTCAAAAAGATGCAATCCCTTTGTGCTCATTTTATGAATGTAGAGCACAGATCTTTATGCAGTTGGGTTCTTTAATTCCTTGGCTACCAATTGCAAACAAAACGAATACTCTGTGGAACAATGATAGTCTTAAATATAGCTTTGGTTTAAAGCCAAGGAGAGCTATGTATGTATTTAAAAATATTATTGCAGATGGTGTAGTCTGGTTGTCTCAGATGTATTGTTTGGCCAGTCAGAAATGTTTTTGTGAAGCCATTGCTTTAAACTGACTGTTGTGGAACAACTTACCAACTTTTTTTCATGCCAAAGACCAACGCTTTTCTCTACCAGTAATTAAAACATATCGGTTTTTTATCTTTTAACGACTAGCATTTATGTGAAGGGTTTTTTTCATAGTCTTTGCAAACGTAATCAATTGATTTTGACAAAAGGAGAGGGTTCTCATTGACAGCTTCAGAATATTTTCTGTATTGTAATGAAGAATAGAATTAAACTAGAAAATTATTTTCTCTTTAGAAAAGTATTTCTTTTTAATCAGCATTTTAATTAATGACTGAGATACTCAATATATTGTGTTCGTCCTGACTATAGGAGGACGATCTGCGGCAGATCTTCATGCTCACAGTAGAGGTACTTCAGGAATTCAGCAGACGTGAAAACCTCAATGCTCAGATGTCTTCAGTGTTTCAGCGTTATCTTGCACTAGCCAATCAGGTCTTAAGCTGGAACTTCCTTCCTCCAAATTATATCCTTTTAACGTCAGGACCTTTGTTTCTGTTGACTTGGGTCACTTCTACTGCATTAGAATTAAAGTCTTTGAGAGGAGAGAAAAAAGTGAAACTTTATAAATCTTGTATTTAGTTTATATTTAGTCCTTGATTTATGTTTTCTTCCATTAGTGCTTTTGGTCACCACCATAATTGTTAACAGAAACTGCTGTTGCTCTTCATTAAAGTTTTAAAGTATTTTATATAAAAGGCAAAACAAACAGAGCAGCCCCATTACAGGTCCATGATCTGTTGGGTTGGTGCAGGGAAGGGGAAATGTGTAATGTGCCACTTAAGTGTAGAAACATATGGTGAAGAGTCTAAGCTCTGTTTAATTTTTATGCAGAGATCTGATCTCTCCTGCTTTTTTTCCCCCAGAGAAGAGAAAGGGGCAGGCAAATGTCCCATCATCTGCGAATATGCACACTCCACCAACTCTCCCTGAAAGAGCATGGTTGTATGCTAGAACATGTAATAGATTCTCTTAAGTCTGAAAGAAGTACTTGATAGCATACAGAAGAAATGGCATCTCCTTTTTGCACAAGTGCTTCCATTACTTCCATTTTGGCATTTTTGTGATGTATGCTGATTATTAGTCTGGAGAAAGGTGGAGTGGGAAAGTAGACGAGAAAATGGGAATCAAAGGGAGAAAGGGTCTTAGTGAGGGAGAGAAGGAAAAAAATACAAAAATGCTCAGTCCAGTAAAATGGGCTAGATGAATATTGTAGAAACATTCAATTACACTCTACTTAATAGAGGTTTAAGACAGCATATGTAGTAAATCATTATAGTAACTCTTTTAATAGCCAGGCTGTCTTTAAGAAGCTCAACAAACTTTCCAAGAGCCAAATTTTTAATCTGGTTTATAAACACTTCTAATAAAACCTTTGAAATGGCTACCAAGTTATACATACTGCAAGAATCTCGACGTTTCCTTCAAGTCCACTGTGAGGGATTTTATTTGCTTTCCTAGTGTGAAAGTCAGAAGGTGGTATCTGTGGGGTTTTGTTTTCTTTGAATCTGTTCATTATGCTGCAGGCAGCAAAAGTAAATTTATTTGAAACTGGATATTCATGGGTTCACATCTGTAAAGCAGAATACCAGTTATATTGGCTATAAGGAAAATGCCATGGAATAAAAGTAAATATCCCACTTCTGTTTGTCCCTGAAGTGATTTGGCAAGGGTTCAGAGAGGAATTTAGTGCATGTGCCTACAAGATGGACACTGTAGTCAAATTATTGCACCTTATAAAGGTTTTTGGAAGTGGATTTGGGATTTGTAAGAATTCAAATCATGTGTGAACACTTTTTCTAAGCTGTAATCTTAAGTAGAAAGGAAATGCTCTTGTGTTGTGCAGTGGTGATTCCCCCTGAATTTTAGTCTTGCTCTGTACAAACCTCTACTGTAGTCTTAAATACCAGTCTTGTCACAATTTGAAAGTGAAGGCTGTAGTTCTTCATGAGCTCTTTATCCTAAGCTAAGGTTTGCAGTGGTGGAGCTAGTTAGGTACAAGTAAGATGGTGAAGCCTTGGGGGTTCTAGCTTTCCTTCACACTTCTGTATAATATGAAATGATTTAGTCTATAGGTGCTAGTAAATAAGTGTTCATAGAAATAGGAGTGCAAGCCATGCTGCTGCTTAAGGTTAATAGTGTTTTTGGCTACAGTTGTTAAACAAATTCTGGCCGTTTCCGGAGATTGAATGGACCTTTAGTCTAAACCACAAGTGCTGGGTCTGTTTCAAATATTTTCATAATTTCTGATCCACTTGATACCATCGTTAGTTTTCTATCTTTGGACGTTTCATTTTGCTGTAAGAATTACATAACCAGCTTGGGTCTCCCTTATCTATGTAGGAACCTGTTTTCACAGGAGTTGGAATGTCTTCAATCATCCTTGAAAAGTGTGGATCTTAGCTGCCAGAGATTCAGTAACTGTTGGGGCTTACAGCACCATGTTGATTGTATTGTGGCATAAATTTCTCTTCCTTAAGAAGACTGGGTTCAAAGTAACTGTTGATTGTTAGCTCATGGGCAGTGAAACTCAACTTGCCTGTAGTTTCTAAATACATAGCACATAATGTAAGAATTGCCGTGGTGATTGATCGCTTGGTGTCCTTTTGGTATCCTCTTTCCAAATCTTGACAGTACATATGCTGAAGCAATGGGCATAAATTTAATACTTGAAGCATGGAGTAAAACGATCCATTGTATTCCCAGAGACATCTTTTTTTCCTTTAGTTGGTATTTCCCCTGGCAAGATAGTATTGATTCTCGGTATTCCCTACAGTGTCACAGTAATCTGCAATATATTTATGTAATCTTTAGCAAGATTCTTTTGTCTCCAAAAAAAGGAAGTAGCTTAAGTGGGCATTAACTGTACAGTGACCATTGCAAAGAGGAAGGTTATTTAAATCCCCAAGTTGTGAGAATTGCATCAAAACCTACCACTTCTCGAGAGATCTGTGCTGTTATAGGACAACTTGATAAGTGTTGCTTTGTTAAATGCAGTCTTGGACAGTGCTGCCACCAACCATAACAGAAGAGCTGTAGGAAGTTTGTGTTGTCAATTTCTACCATGGAAGATGTGTTCTGGAATAGCCATCTCGTTGGAGCCATGAAAGAAGAGAGGCTGGGACATACCTGCTGTCAAATTGGAACTCAGGATTTTTAAAGTGTCTTTGGATGTGGTGCCTGCAGTAGGAAGGACATGGTGACCTAGGAGGCCTCCCTCCAGTCATTTGCAGTTTCTCCCATTTCACTTTCCAACAATCATCTATTGTTATTTTTATCTGCTACCTTGAGATATTAGTTTGCCTGGTGTGTGTGACTGCTTCAGAGACAGTCTGTTGTGGCATGTTGGCTTCTGTACAGTTTCTTTTTTCAGTTCTGTTACAGTATTGTTAACTATTGTTTACTCAGAACTAGTTTTAACTGCATCTTTTCTTAAATGAATGTTTTTACTAATTAAGGAAGAGCAGATGATTAGTGCTAAGAGGTACAGCCCTCTCCTTGAGTGCCTTCAAGAATCTCACTTCTAATACATTGTGAGTACCCTAAGTCTCTGAGTAAGGAGCTGAATGTTGCTGTGCTTTAATGCACTTTGGCATCAATATGTGTGTCCTGTGAAATCAGGATGTAATTATTGTTTTGCCTCCAGAAGTGTTCTCCTGTCTTCTTGACTTTGAGATTTATCTGTTCTTGGCAGCCATATTCTAATGGACTTTGGATGAATGTCCTCAAATGGAAAAGTTCTTCAACAGAATGTTAATATTTTTGTCCAGCTTTCTCTCATCTACAGAAAGGTATTTATTATCTGTCTTTAGGAGCTGTCATAGAACTACTTATCCCTTATTCTTTAACGTAGGGATTATAGTACATGAATAAGAAAAAGCTTGAGCTTTAATTCTTGTTTTGGATTTGGTGCTTTTACTTGCTGAGAAGCAACCTGGCAAATTTTCAAATGAGTGTAGAACAAGGTATTTAAAATGCAGGCTATGTAAACCTAATGGGTTGCACTGCACTAATATGCATCATTGTTGTTCCATTGAAGTTAATGGTTGTATGAACCGACTGAAGCTTTTGTCTGATCTGAACATTTTTGTGTGTGTGTTCCTTGGCCACACAGTTAAAGGAAGACAGCTCTTCATATCTCTGTTTTGAAAATGTCTTTTAAACCTCAAGCCAGAATGAAACACCTGTCTGGGAGGTTCTGTGAACCATATTGTTTTGTGGACTGTCAAGATTTGAGCTCAGTCCAACAAAAATTGGTAACATGTGTCGTGCATAATGGAAGTGCATGAAAACCACACAGAATGCTCCAGAAAACTCAAGGAATCATTTAAGTTGGCATCACTGCTGAGAAAGCATCCTGCCATATCACCTCCCATGAGCATGATGCTGATCAGGGAACCACCTGGCTGAAAACATGGGCATATTTTTTTAGCAGGTTGGGGTTGCCAGCTTGATTTGTTGCACAGCTACAGAAATGATTCAACCTGTACCAAGGAGTGACAACAGATTTCTTCAGCAGCACAGCTGCTTTCCATAGGCCTTGTGTTTTTTAGCAGCCTGGAATTATCCTGACTTTACCACAGCAACCATTTTTATCTGAAAAATGAAGGATTGGGGCACTACCCTGGGGGTATAAAGAAAAATGCAATGTAACTGAAATAGCTGTATTTAAGAAAGCACAAGAGAGCTGCAGTGAACTTTTATCAGACTTAACCACTTTCAGGTGAAAATTGACCTGACTTTGAAATTCCACATGTTTAGAAATTATTTCTAGGGTAGTATCTGTTTTCTTTGCTGTCCTTTCTAGCAACTTTTTAAGACAACATTGGGCAAAGCCAGTTAGATAGACAGATCTTCTGAAATTTGTCATAATTGCACTAAAGATGTTTGTATTGATACTGAACTTTTTAACAACTAGTCTTTCATCATTTAGGTTTTCCTGCATGAATTCTGATATCAGTGTGCGGTGTAAGGGCATCTTAAAAACATTAATATCAGAAGAGGAAAAGAGACTAGTAGTGATCCTTTTCTTTTTGTGAAGGGGAGCTGATATTCTGCTCTCTTGCCCCAGTAGTTTTAAGCTTCCAGTTTTGCAAAGATAGTCATTTGGATGGCAGCCAGTGTGCCGTGCAAAGGTGTGACTCCTAAGCTGCATTTGCGTGGCAACCTCTTGTGCACAGGTGCTTTATGTGCAAGTTAGGCTTGAAGTGTTTAGCTTGCATGCCATTAGCTGTGTAAGCCATAACAGCAGAGTGTACCAGGACCTGCAGAGTCCACTTGGGTGGTCATGGACCTTGGTAGTGGAATGGCTGAACCGTGAGCAGCTCTGGAGTTGGACAGGCTTAAAATTAGCTTGGGTGTTCCTACACTTCCTCCTCCTGTTGCTGCAATCTGAGTCGAGTGTCTCCAACACAAAGTATTGTTTCATTCTCGTGGCAGTTAAGAATGCCTGTGTTTAGTAATTAAATATTTAAGCATATGTTCCTTGTCCTGTTTGCTGGATGTATTTGCCGAGAGTGTAAGGTATGGAAGGGTCTGAGAGGAATTTCTCCATAGGGGGCAGCAAGCCTCTGCAGCAGTTTTAGGCAGTTGCTCCTTAGACTCATCCCATGTGCCTGGCTGACCAGCTAGAAAGCCAGAGAAGGTCTTAAAAATCCAAATAAAATCAGTATGTTAACACTGGATGGCAGATCTCCAAGCAGTTACCTTTCTAATGCAGTTTTTTTTTTGTAAAATGTAAGTCTAAGGCTGGCACAGAGCTGTCCAGAAATATTTCAAACAACAGTAAAGTGATTAAAATAACTTGTAAGAATAATATTTGGACCTTAGCACTTCAGGAGTTTTCCCTCCATTTCTGAGATATTCTTCACTCCAGCGGACAAATTTGTGAATGGGGCTCTAGCAGAAGAAATCTCAGCTTTCATTGTTGAGTTCCAAACTTACTGCTTTGTGGAAGAACAAGCCTTGCCTCTCTTAAAAAAAAGACCATGGGATCCATTCTCAGATACTGGAATTTGTGGGAAGTACTGAAGTGAAACATTATAATCCCTCATGGCTGCCTCAGGATATGAAATACTTTGATATTCATCTTCACCTATCAATCCCTTCCTGGGACAGAGAGTGGGAGAAAAACTACACATTTGCTGATTTTCTGTTTTCTTTTTCTTAATGTGTTTCTCCAAGAAGCACATAAAACCTTGAACTTTGTTTTCTAAATTAGTTTTAAAATAGAAAATTTGTAACTTTAAAAAGGCTATTCTTATGTTTCCATCTTATGAAACAAAACAAAAATAGACTTAATGTTTACACGTATAAAAGGTAAAAGAAAATCTCTCTTTAAATGTTATGGTCTTCTGCTCTTCCTTTGCAGGCACTAATAGTGAGTGTATGAGCCTTATCATACATGAAGGCATGTAGTTATATTCTTATGCTTCTCAGTAGAACATGTTTCACATTATTGAATAACCTGTTGTGATTCATGCAGAAGATTCAGGTCTCTGAAGAAAGGAACCAGTGCCCTGAGTCTTGCAAAACAGGTGAAACATTGACATGCTTCTCGTAGCTGTTTCCTAGCCTGGATTTCCATGTCATTCAGAGTGAATTGTAATAAGGGTTAATCATTCCTTGGTAGAACTGCAAATGTTAGAAGCATTTGTGTTATTACCAGAAGTTCACAATTATTTTTCATTTTATAAACAAATAAAAAAAAGCCCAAGCTCTGCATGATGTCTTAGTAGACTCATCTATGCATATCATAAATCTCTGGTAAAAGTCTAAATTTTAAGTCTAAGCTTGAATGCTTAGAAAAAGAGTGTTGTGCTGGTTCTGTGCTTTTTGTATCTTCATAAGTATTGAGAAATAAATTAACTTTGGATGATGAAGACTGCATGGGTCTGGTGGAACCCATGTACTAGGTTTAGTACAATTTAGTGTCATTTTTTTCAGGTTTGGCATAACCAGACTGCTTCTAATAAGGCTGAACCATAGCACAGTATAAACTGGAGTATTTCTTTTGCAGCAAGCATCTCCACAGCCAACTTTTGCTAATGTTTGCCTACATTTGGTACGTGATGGAAAATGGGTACGAGATCTCCATGATAGGTGGAGACATAATTTGTAATGTTCAGTGAACAGATATTTTACCCACAAATCTCCTATTGTCAGATGTGTCATCAGTCCATTAGCATGAGAAACAGGACTAAAAATAACAGGATAGGGCTGCTAAATAGTGAGCCTTGTTAAAATAGTGACAGCAGACCAGCCGCCCTTTCATTCTGTGTGAAAAGCGTTTTGTTGCTGGTTCCCTCTGTAGGCTCAACCTAGAGAAGAGCAAATTTACTTCCAGAGATTGATAATGTATCTGTGATCGTCTTCTGATATTGGTATGTTTCTAAGGCAGTTGTTTATTGGACAGTCACAGCAAAGGGCAGTCTTGTCAGTAAACAATTTTAAAATACCGTTTTGACTAAAACATTCCAAATTAAAAGGAAAAAAAGGCATAACTTAATTTGCCAGATAAAATTAGATTTAATTTGTAATATTACTCCTACTAAAGGATGTTTGCTTGTGATAATTTCATGCCCATATTTTTAATTTTTTTTTTCCACTGGGGAGAACCAAAGCCTTTTTGATAACTGAAATTGCATCTGTATTTCAGAGGGAAGTACAATAGAAAATTCTGTGATTTTTAGTTTTTCCCCATCTGAAAAACTGCAGATCTGGTAAGGTTCAACATACACTGATAGTTTTGAAAATTGCGAAACTGGTTTTGTTTTGCACTAATGTGAAAACCTCTGATTGTTCGTATGCAGTGTAATGTGCTGAGCAGTTCTGGACATATAACACCAGTGAAGGTCTACTTGGTAGTGTGCTGTGGAAAATGCCCCTTTTTTGGAATGTGGTTTTGCACAGTGTTTTTAGGGATTTTGTTTTGTGGTAGAACTTGGAAGACAAGTCCAAATAAACTGCAATTGTGCATCCTGCCTTGGGACACAATTCTTCACATTAAATAGATGCTTGTATTAAATATTGTTCCCTCCAACAAAACCCATCAGAAGTTAAGGAGTCTACTTTTTTGAATGTTGCTGTTGTAAAATTTATTTTCTTCTAGACACAGAAATAGGTTTTGATACACAGTTTTTTAAACATCCAATTACCTACAGTACAAAAGTTAATGCAGTTCATTACCAGTAAGTAAATTACGTGCGGCTGAACATGCTGTTACTTACTGTGCCGGTTGGGCTAGAAAGGGATCAAGGAGGATAATGTAGGGTTTAAGAAAGACAAATAAACCCTAAGTTGCTGAGTTAAAGCACTTTTACTACTACTTTGATTGGGTGGTGTCACAAAAGGAAGCACTTCCAAAAATCTTTGATGAATACTCTTCTGTGTGATCAGACTGACAAAGAATTGAACCTGCTTGTTTAAATGGTTTTGCTTATGTCTCTGTTTTTTCTGTACTAGAACATTTGCAGAATTCTGTAAATTCAGTTATGCCAGAATACATGGTGAGAGCTGAAATGAGTGCAGCAAAATCATGACTTCACAGCGTGTTAATTTTTCATATGCATCTCTCACAAACGTGTTTAATATGACGATGCCTTGTGCTGTCTTACACTTTTGTTCTCTGTGGGAATAGAAAATGCGGATTAATGCAGGGCTAACATATCTGTGTTCTCTGACACGTATTTGGCTATTTAGAAAAATAGGATATAGATTTCAATGAGCTATCTTTAGCTATGGTAAGGCCTTTTTTAAAGCTGCCAGGAAAATTTCTTAGAAAATGATTTCCTATTTTGCATAAATTTTAACACCTGTTAATTGCGGTTGCTTTTTTCCCTTCTCGCTGTGTCACATTAGACACCCTGGTTATCAAAGTGATCGTATCGCTATGGTATGTCTCATAATTATGATCAAACTGTTATCTAACATTCCTGGAGCATTCTTTTTTTCAATACTTAATACCTTTTATTCCTTGGCCTCATGCATGAATTATGCTGTGTATGTGAAGAGGCTTAAAGTTTGTTTCCATTACATTCTTTCTGAATGGATCCTGTTGTATCTGGGATTTTTTTAAAGCCAAGTAGGAATGTTATTGTTGACCTTGACACCAGATAACTGGGCAGACATTATATAGCTATGTTTGAATCCTCACAAAATGTGATGCTAAAGCCAACAGAATCCTGGCGCGAGACTCTCCTGGACAGCAGAGTTATGGAGCTTTTCTTTACAGTAAGTTTCTTTCTTCAACTTTCATAGTCCAGACCACTTGGAAAGCAGCTCCTTCCTGTTCTAAAACTGTATTGTTGGACTCTTCCTTTTGCATCAGGTAGGACTGATTCTGTTAACTTCAGCTTACTTATCAAAGCAGACAGAAATACTGTCTTTTTCCTAGGTTACTGAATATGTATTTTGCCTATTAATTGCTTTAAATTGATAACTGTGAGCTAAAAAAAAGTGTTAGTTATCTAAACTTTTATACATTTAATACTTCTGAACTTGTTCTCATTAGACAAAACCAAGCATGATGAGCAGTAGTAGAGTCTATCTGTCAGATAAGGTGTAATGGCTCTCAAAAAGATCAAATGAGCAGTATCTGTTTGCGGATCTTAAAGCATTTGCTCAACAGAACAGCTGAAAATAAGTAATGAAGTTGTAGTTTTTAGCCAGTTTCAGCATACAGAATTCTGCACCTCTTTCCTCAGCACAAAGTAAATTCAAACAAGTTAGAATAAGTTAGGGGGGGGATGAGGAAGAGGTGTAGTGTTGGGAGAGGGGAATGTAATATTAAATTTTAATAACTTAAAAACCCCACAGTATTAAAAATGGATAAAAGTTGTATTGTTTTCTTTCTACAACTGTTGGGAAAAGTTTGTAGTCATTGCTCGGCTAGGGCTTATTATTGCCGCAGCAGCAACATATATTGGCTTATAAATTCATTTACTATGCAGTTTAACTTATGTTACATCTCTTGGGACCTGAGAATTCAACATTCACAAGCTTTTTTCATTTTTGCAAAGCAGAGAAACAACGTGCTCAAAACGTGGACAAAGTTGTTATTAGTGTAAATGTAACTCTGCAGTGCTGCTTGACAGTACATGTTTGGATATATGTCCCTACTTTATAGGATTTTTTCATAAATGTAACTTTTTTTAAACTTGCGGTAAAAGAAAAAATTTATCTGTTCCAATAGTTTTGAAAAGGTGAAAAAATCACTGGCAGAACTCTTTGCAGCTACACACAATCTGAACAGCTGTCTAGACTATCCAGACAGTTGCTGCTGTCAGCTGTGAACCTCCACATGCAAATAACTTTTTGGCTTAAATGTTAACCCTTCCTTGTTGAATAGTATGATATTGTCAGAGTTAGATATCTGTTTCCTTGATTGGTTTATAATTACTTATCTGTGATAAGAAAAAAAATTTTAGTAATATTGCAGATTTGTTTTTTAATACATTTGTGTTTTACTTAATAGTAACCAAAGCTTGCCTGTATTTGATTACTTTTGAATGAACACTGGCCAAGGCGGTACGCTCTGTTTTGGTTTTAGATTCCTGATTTGCAGTGGTTGAGGCTTGTAGTAGTAGCTTGCTGTTTGAAGTAATGTAAGTGAGTGGTAGTAATATTTCTTCATTTATCTGATCTAAGAAATTCTAATAACCTTGCAAAAGTTGGCAAGACTGCCATGTTAAAGCAAGAGCCTCCAGTTCTAATCTCAGCCTCGTGTGGGATGTATATTAGGAGGGGTATTTCTGTTGCAGGGTTTGTTTCTCCTGATAGTTTGTTCTTTCAGGGATTAACTGTGCAGCTAATCTAACTAGTTATGAGTTGGGTGAACTTGAAACCATAATACCACAGAGAAATGGTCAGTGTTTTAACTGCACTTTTATGTATGATATTGCAGAAACAATTTAACTAAATTTTGCTTCTGGGTGAAAAAGCTACTCTGTATTTGTTTGTTTATCCAGTCAATCTTATGTGAGAAAAATAGGAGACATGAGCTTAAGAAAATTCTTTAAATCCATACTTGACAATTCAAGTAAGTATGTGAGAATGTTTGCTGAAATAGTAAGATTCAAATCTAGGAAGTCTCAACAACAGAAGTAATGACATAACAGTTTGCAGAAATGCGGGAAGATTACTATGGCCTTGTATAATATGAGGGTGTTGCCAAGGAAGTGATGCATTCATTTTTGTATATGTCTTCAGTGTTTACCTCTGCTAAAGAAGCATCTATATAATCTTGATTGAACTCGTTGACTAATTTTAGCAAGACTCTATAGCCTAGGCATAGTTAGCATAATAGAGATGACTGTCATTATTGCTGTTTTTAGCAGGAGCAGCATGTCTGACTGGCTGGCATCTGTTTCTCTCTTTAAGGCATAACATTCAGTAGACAGTTCAGTTTTCAACATGTAGGTGAGCCTTAACTAAATGTTAGTTTCAGTGGGTTAATTCATGGCTTGCAATTGTGTGAGCTGAGTCAGTCTTGACATTTGCCATGGTTTAGCAAGTTGCAAAAACCTGTGTATTTCAGACTGAATGGAAGTTATAGTAAGCTTTTTTTGGTGTGTGCTCTCTTGGATTGAGAGCCATGTGACTGTTGTAAGAACACCCTGTTTTCGTGTATTATTAACTACCTCACTTCCTGAAAGGTACATCGAAAAATCAGAGAAGACACAGATATGGCCCAAGATTCCTTACAGTGCCTGGCACAGCTGGCGTCTTTGCACGGGCCGGTCTTTCCTGATGAAGGCTCACAAGTTGATTACCTGGCACACTTCATTGAGGGATTACTGAATACTATCAATGGGTATGTATGCCTGCTCTCTAAATTTAGATGGCATCTTCAGTCTTCAGCTTGGAGTGTAGCATATCTGCGTGGAGAAGTGGTACAGCTTGCTTATTTCTGGATATAATTTGTACTTAGTGTTGGATTGCTTAAAATAAGAAAAGGCAGTTTAAAGTAGGTGATGCTTACATGATATGTAATAGATGTATTGATTGAAAATGTATGAGCAAAACCAATGCCCTTTTAGCATTTTTCTTAATGGCAAACCCTGCTATTTCTTTCTACAGAATTGAAATAGAAGACTCCGAAGCAGTGGGAATTTCCAGTATTATCAGCAACCTGATAACTGTATTTCCTCGCAATATTTTAACGGCCATTCCAAATGAACTTTTCTCTTCATTTGTTAACTGCCTCGCACACCTCACCTGTTCCTTTGGAAGAAGTGCTGCCTTGGAAGAAGTGGTAAGTAGCTGCTCACAAGTGTAGGTAGCCTGGTTTGTTTCTCTTTGTGATAAGCATAAGTGATGTGAGAATTTGGCTATTTTCTTAATAACTGTTGCAAATTCAGTGGTTTTGTCCTAAATTTTTCTGAAATGACACCTGAGAGAATTTTCTTTTTATTTCACAGAATGTAATTAAAAGTATACACTGTGTGCATCCTCCAGGCTTTGTTTTGATTTAAAGCACTTTTATTAAATTTCTAACATTAGAAAGAATGGATTAATTGAAAAATAATCATTGAAGTCTTAAATATTGCTAACATGCTATTGTAGGACTTCTCTGAAAATTGCTGTAAATAGTGAACAAGCTACAGTGCTGAAAGCTTAAAATGACTACATGAACCTATGGACAGACTGCAAATTAACTGCTGTCAAGAGTTCTGTGTGAGGAGTTTCTGTTTTAAGTCAGTGTAGCCATTACGATCTGTTGTTAAACTTCTAAGCTGTTCAGATCATGCCTTCATCTCTGACACAATTCAAGTGGTAATTGTGTGTACAAACCTCGCCTGATTTTTTTCTTTGTACTTCTTTCAAATTTTGGTTATAACATTAAAGACCAGTTGGGATAGTCCAAGTCTTCTGCTTCTAAAAATTGCATTAAAAATAAAAACTACTAATGAGACATAGTTCAAGGGAAAACCCCCGTAAGAATTGAGGTGAATGATCTTGCACTTCAACTGTTTATATGCAGTAACTATGGATTTCAAATGAGATTATCAAGTTGCTAACTGATATTTCCCCATTATCATGATTTTTGTGCCAGTTTGGTATAATGACTGAGGTTAATTAGCTTAGTTTGAAAATAATTTTAGAAGTAGTTAGTTAGAAAGTAGATGGGCATGTTTCTTTACTAGAGAACACAAGTGTGTTAATTAGCATTCATTGCAGAGCATTAAATTGTGTCTTCACTCCAAGGTTAAAACATATTACATTTGGCTAGGCACTGACTTAAACTTTCAGGTTTTTTCATGTCTTAATCAAAAGATTGATGATTAAATTAGAATCTAAAATACAGCTACTTTCCAGACCTTTATGGTCAAATTTTGCCCTGCTTTGGGGATTTTTTAGTAGAACTGAATATGTGTTCTGGTACTCGCCAGTACATTTAGGAATGCTCCTGAAGCCTTTATAGAAAAGATTCAGCAAAACCACAGATAGCTATCATTTAAATTCAAGGGGCTAAGGGGATGTTGTTTCCTCAGTTAGTCTCTTGTTACTTGAGGACTAAAATATGCAATCGTATTTATTGAAAAAAGTGCTCAACATAATGCCATTCAAAATACTCAATTTCTTTACAGTAGCATATAGCACTGTCTAGTACAAACTTTATTTTGGAAATGACTAGCTAGTTATGCTGAGTAAAACTGTGGCTGCTTTACATATTTAATCCCATAGGTTTTGCTGAAGAAACTCCTGTCAGTATTAAATGTTCTCAGATTAATCAAATCAGAAAGAGAGAATCCAAGATTTTTTGTTGTTGTTGTTTGGGGGAATTTTCTCACTGTCCTTTAATCATTAAATAATCCTGTGAAAAGAGAAACACTAAACTTTCACCCCTTGTGTTCTGTTATTGCTCTTATAGATGTCTCAACTTCATGCTGTTTCTCTGATTTTCAGGATGATACAGAATTCTGTGGTGATGTGCCTTCAAAAGAATAATGCTTATACCTTAGCCGTGTGGCAGCAATAAGGCATACTACCAAGACTTTCAAGTTACTACTAACTTAATCCCAGTGGAGTAATGATACTGTGTGCTCTGCCTGTAGAAGTACTACTTTGTATCCCTGGAAACAATCTTTTAGTTTAGGAATGTCCCAGCCATGATTAATGTGTTCCCCAAGCTTCTTGCTTAGAATGCGTGTAGTGATACCTTCTGTGAGCTCATGTGCTGTCTGCAATTAAGAGCTTTTTTGATAGATTAAATACCATGTGTTGGGCTCAGTAGGAGTCCTTGGATAATATTCCTGGAGCTTTTTAGAGATATGAAGTGCAACAGAAGGCAGGCAGGCATATTCCTTAAGCTTTGCTGGTTGGAAAGTCTGTTTTCCCCATATTTCTGCCACTTCATATGCCAGCAGAACATACCATGTGAACACAGCAGAAAGCCCATCAGGGACTAGGAATCTACTTAGCTGAAGACCTGCTATGAAAACTGTCAAAACGTGGAGGTGCTGAATCAAGATACGCAAACCACTTCAAAGCAGCTAATGGTGACTTTCAACCGAGGGGGGAAACCCACAATCCAAACATGATGTTCAAAAACGCTGTTTTGCATTAACCTGCCAGCTGGCCTTGGAGGAGTGGCCTGAAGGAGGTTGAAACATTCACCTGAACAGCTCTGCTGGTGGAGGGAGGGCAGTAAGCTTCAGCAATGCTGGGGGTTAGGCTGTGGAGCAAATTGGAACAGTAATCTCTTCCTTTGATGGCACTGGGTCTTAGAGGAAATGCTTCCACAGCCATGCTCTGCCTTGCTCAACACTTAATGCTTTTGCAAAAGTAGAAATCAAACAGTCCATCTGAATTAGTGGAGAGTATGAATTGGAGTTTGGATGAAAAGTCAAATTATATTTGACTTTAAGAAATTGTATCAAAGGCTTCTTTCTCTCAAAACGAATCTCAATGCACTGTTCGTGTTTCATGGTAGTTTTTATAGTATCGTGGTAGAGATCATTCTGATTTTGGTCCTCTCTGCTGTGCTTCCAACTCTTTCCGGCTTACTGCTGCTTGACAAATTCTTGAAGTGTTCTTTCTTTAAAGGGTTAAGCAAACTGTGAAGGAAGAGGGACCAAATTTCTTTTTGTTTCCTGTATCGGTGGAATTAAGCAAATTTGCTTTAACTTTGCTAGTTTTATCTTCTCTTTCTTGGAGATCTGGGTTTGATCCATCAGGATGATTCAGCTCCCCAGTCTACAGTGTGATACTTTTTCTGTAGGACATCTTTGGTAGCTCTGCTGTAGCTAATCTGAAATAAGGATTGGGACTTTTTAATAAGGTTTCTTTGGGACCAGATTGGTTCAATGTCAATAAAATCTTTCTACAATTGGACATGTACTTTATAGAGGCATATTAGTTCTAGATTGCTTATGAGTTGTTAATTTTTCTTCATGACATTAAGTTCTTTATTACCTTTCCAAATAAATGAAGTGGATATATTTTGTGGGTATTTTTTTGTTCATAAAGACATGTCTGTGTATTTGTTTATGCTCTTGAATCTTTCAAATTATGAAAAGTTACATGTAAGTTATTAGATGTAAATGTATTATATAAATTTAAAAATATTTCAGGATTGAATGACTGTAAATTCATGTGTTCTAAATTTAGGCAAGTTTTAAAAAGACATGGTGCAGTTTCCTTTTTCTATATTTGTGGCTTATGTTAGTGTTGAATACAATTTTGCCTCTCTCCTTGTCATTTTCAGCTTTTGGTTTTGCAATTACATCAGTGTGTCCCATATTTTAACTTACGACAATATGACCACTTTGTGGTTACAAAATGATGCTGCAAAGCTGTCTTGAAACGCTTCCAGTGTGATACCAGTTTTTCCTCTTAATCAGTCATCCAGCCAATGTTTTCTTTTCTTTGCCTGTTCATCCAGCCATGTTTGTATCTTCACTGGAAGTCAGGAATTCTTATGTCTGGAGCATTATTAAGGCCTTAATGTCTCTTTGTTTCACCAATGAACCATTTTACTAAGCTCTGCTATCTCAGAGTAACTTCTGTGAGCCATCCTGTTGGTTAAAAGTCAAGAAGACTTCTTAGAAGAAGTTTAGCATCTTAGCACCATGTTTATATGTACAGTCCCATTGAAGTTATTTGAGGCTGGATATATTTACAAAAGTTCCATTTTTGCATCAAGGCAAAAACTTGATAGTTACATTAAAAATACTTTTAAAAGAAATGGCCTCTTTGCTCTTTGGGTTCTTTAGTTTGCCTGTAACCCAGGACTTTGGTTTTCAGGTAAGTTATTTCCCTCAGTAACTTAAGTACTATGTAGAAGCACATATGAATAATTAAAAATGTGAAGCATCAGTTGAAATGCACTAAGTAATTGGAGGTGCAGGCTTATTCTGAGCAATTCTGCTGTTGTTTGGTTTGCTTATAGAATGAGAAGCTGTGATTATTCATCAAAACTGGCTACCTGTGGAAAGGTTTCTTGAACACGTGGCAATCTTGCAGTGATTTCCTGTGGAACAGAGAATCATTCTTTTCTCTATTTCAGTAGTAGTGGAATATATATGAATCTATATGCACCATCAGATGAAGAGAAACAGCTAAGCACATTGACAACTTTTAAAGCCTAGCAAGCATGAAAGCTGCACTGACTTTTTTTGATGCATTGCTTCTGTTCATTCTGATATTTTCCTGGCTACCCTTAGATGGGTTTTGTGACTAATTTCTTTTTGTTTCAGTAGAAGAACATCTGTTTAATAATGAAGATAATAATATGTTTAATAATAAAGATAATGAATATATTCCTCTGATATAGTTTAGGAATAAGATTTTTGATTTGTTTCTTTCATCTCTTGCAGCTTGACAAAGATGACATGGTATATATGGAGGCATATGATAAATTGTTGGAATCTTGGCTTACTTTGGTACAAGATGACAAACATTTCCATAAAGGCTTCTTTACCCAACATGCTGTTCAAGTCTTTAATTCCTACATTCAGTGCCATCTAGCTGCTCCTGATGGCACAAGGAATTTGGTAAGCTCTCATTCTAGTAGGTTTTGATGATGACATACAGCAACTAGCCCATGTCTTTCGGTGGATGTTTATTATGTAACTCAAGGCAGCGAGTGTAGAATTGCTATTTGTGACTTCAGAAATGAAAAAAATTGCTGAATTTGTTACTCAGATGTCATTTCCCAGTCTGTTTCTCACATTCTGGAGAGGAAATAAAGGAGTACAAAGTTGGAAATCACTCTAAAAATAGAAAAAAGTAAACCTGTAACTCAGATCAATGTGTATCTTGCTGTTCTTCCCACAGATATAGTGACTAAACTTTTTTGACCATCCTCCTCTGGATTAGAGTCTGAGTTAAAATTCTTAATGAAGAAATTGAAAGCCTTTTTTATGGTTGTTACCTCCCATACATTACCTTCAAAGTATAATTGACATGCATAAATATCTGAAAAAATGTAAACTAACTATGCTCAGACTAAAAGAAACTTGCAATATCATGTAGTTGTCTTCAATAAAATGAATTCCTGATTGAATTTCTGAGCAGGTGACTGTTCTACAGAAAACCTAAAAGCACATCAAGTATCTCTTGAGCCAGTGAGGAAAAAAGCAGATTAGTCTATTTACAAGGAATCTGGATTTTTCTGAAATGGATTCTTGTGGAAATTTGGGTATAGATGTTTGATGAATTAATTATTGCATAGATTCTATTCAATAACTGTATAAAATCTCTCCTTAGTCTGATGCTTTGCAAAGATCTCAGAGATACCTCATTCTGAAAAGGACCATATAAAACTTAATTCTGCTATCTCAGTATGTAACAGATAGGAATAACAGTGCCAAAAACGAGAGAAGTATTTCACAAGAGAACTTTGAATTCATAGCAGGCGGTCTTGACATAACTTGTATACACAGGTTAATTCATGTCATTCTGTGAGATAAGTAATTTATCCCATGGGTAACCTTTTAAAAGCCACAGCTGGCATTTTAGAATGCTTCTTGTTCAATATCAAAGCAGTAGCAGGAACTTTCAGTCCCTGCTTTAAGAGCAGAGGCTCACCCTTCAGTAAACAGCTGCAACTTTGAAGTTGCCAAAAGAGAATGATTTGCTGGGTTACATAAAGAAAAGATGGGTTAAAAGCATTTGGCATAAGGAGTTGTATGTGGATTCAGTTTTCCAGGACCTCTGTTGAAATAAAGCAGACTGATAGCTTTCTCTTTCTTGTGTTTTACTTTGTTACTTATGTGAATTTTATGATTATTCAAGATTGTAAAAATCTTTTAATATTGATACTTACTCTCTGCATATCATGGCTCATCTCTTCAAGGGATAAGATCTAATTATTATTTAAATAGTGTTATAATGAAACCAAGGTAAGCTTTGAGAGATTGAACAGTGCAACTTCTGCTTCAGCAAGAAATAAAACTGAGATGATGATGATGATTATTAGTCTTCTGTTTTCTAGGAGTCATAGCATTTACCTTTTAAAGTACTTTTTCATTTTTTAATAGCACTTTTTAAACTACTATTTTTTAAAATTTCTATTTCCCATCAAATAGTAGGAAAAGTCTTCAATGAAAGAGATGATTTTCATTTCATCTTGAAAATTACTGCCTATTATGTAATTTATGTAAGATCTCAGACAACTGAGAGCAATATCATTGGCTAGTAAATAGGAGAAGACACAGAAGTTTCAGTATTTAAAATGATTCTTGGTCTGCTCCATATGTGATTTGAAGTGCAAATGTACTTCAGCAATCTTCTGACCATTGTGTTTGCAGACCATCTCTGTGACCCAGTGTCACTGAGTACCTCATATCACATTTCTTGCAGTGGATGCACAACAGAGCTGATTTGTGAAGTGTAAAGAAGCTGCTTTGCTATTGACCAGCCTGTATTTATACTATTAATAACAAGTATCAATTTTCATAAGTCCTATCCTTGACTCTTCACAGCTAATCTTTTGACTTGAGAGCACTATTGGAAACAGTAGCAAACAGACAATTAACTGAATGCAACATTTTGCTAATGAGCTTGTGAAATGCTGATTTTAAAACAATATGAACTTATGTTTAACTCTTCGATGTCTAATTTAGTACAAGTTTGTTGTTCATTCATGCAAAATACCTTGAAAGAAAGTGCCAAAATAATGCAGAAAATTGTGATGGTAAATTGAGCAAGTTTGACTCTAACTGGTTGTTTTTAATTTTGCCAAGACTGCCAATGGCGTGGCCTCTCGGGAAGAAGAAGAAATAAGTGAGCTGCAGGAAGATGACAGAGATCAGTTCTGTGACCAGTTGGCCAGCGTAGGCATGCTGGGGAGAATTGCTGCGGAACACTGTATACCTCTTCTTACAAGGCAAGTCCAAAACCAGCCACGAATGCAAATCAGTAAAGCCAGCACATATGAAAAGCCTGACTTTGCCAAAGCAATTTAAAAGCAGTGATTTTATTGTTATTTGTCCACAGTTTGTTAGAAGACCGAGTGACAAGGCTTCATGGTCAGTTGCAAAGACATCAGCAGCAGTTACTTGCCTCACCAGCATCAGGTTCAATTGACAATAAAGTGCTTGATGACCTGTATGAGGATATTCATTGGCTTATTTTAGTCACAGGTTAGTGAACAGCTTTAAATAGTACTTATTCTGGTAGTCTTATTACAGCTGGGACACCTTAAGAAAATAAAATGAAATCCCTGTATATGAACTACTCTTAATTGTCTATACATTTTATCCTCCATGTTGATTTTATCTTACATGCACTACTTGCAAAGTCTTTGTTTTACTTTCATCTACCTGAGTAACATGAATGTTATCTTTAAAAGACTGATGAAATCTTTACATGAGGTCATGTCATTTGGATGTTTTGTAACACATTTTTTTACCTGCGTTATCAGTCAACCTATTTAAGAAATTAGTTTGTTCATGGTATCAGTGGTATTGTCTGGGGGCACATGACTCTATAAGGGAATCAACATGAGATCAGGATAATGATAGTACTCAGTGGTGGCAAAGAATCAAGTAAGTTCTAGAATTTTTCAACACTGATGATCCTTGTCCTGCCATTTTATTATGTTTCAGGGAAGTTGAATTTAGTACCTTTTCAGTTTTGATTTTTAGATGGAAATGTTTTGCAAATGTTTGCAAAATGTAATAACAACTTAGACAGTGTCTGTACTTTGCTAAAAAAATGTATACTTATGAAGTATTTTGTGGGCTTTTTTTCAATGTTTGATGTTTTAGTCACTCTCAGATGTTGACATGAATGTATTTATAGTATTTTCATAATACTGTGGGATGAAGTTTATATTTGTAGCTCACAGATGGTCATGGGATCAGACATTGAAAACTCAGGCTGGAATAAATATTATCTGGATGCCAGACTGTTGTATAAAACCCCATGTTTCACCCAATCTGCAGTTGCTGTGCAAGGAAAACTGTGTTACAGCACATATACTTGATGTCTGAAAACCTCTGACAGGTTTGAAATGTTAGGAGAACAAAAGTCCCAAATGAGATAGATTCAGTGGGGAAGCTGTAAAAGCAAGGCTTTTTTATCACGTAACAGAAGAAAAAAATGACAACAAAATGTAGATTTGGGGTGTCTCTCCCCCCAAAAGTTGCATTCACTGCAGGGCTTTTACATGATGCCAAAGTTACCTCTTTTTCAATTGGTTTTTAAATTGGTGATTTCTTTCCAGTCTTGATTTTTGTCACTTTGGGTTTTTTCTACTGAAATGCTCCAAAGATTCTAAAGTTAGCTTGTATGTATTTAAACAGTGTTAGTCAGGTTGTACAAACACTTGATTCTGATGTGATGTTTGCAGTTAAGCCAATGAATTCTCTAATCACAAAGCCCTAAGTCAACATAGGGTAGAAGGTTGTGATCACTCTTTCTTTTTTAATGTAAGGCTACCTCTTGGCTAATGATACTCAGGGAGAGACTCCACTAATACCTCCAGAAGTAATGGAATATTCCATTAAACATTCAACTGAGGTTGACATCAATACAACACTTCAGATTCTGGGATCTCCAGGAGAAAAGGCCTCTTCCATCCCAGGGTACAACAGAACTGATTCTGTAATTAGGTAAGGATGCCTCTTGCACTATTGAATGTGTTAAATGCCTTTTAAGAGAAAAAAATGAGAATGTGAGTGGACTTCTGTGAAGGTGAAAAGTAAACAAGCAATACATAAACACTGAACATTGTAAAAGAGATTTCTTTTTAACTAGTATTAAAGTAAGGGCAAATAATTTAGAAGAATGGGTTTATAACAGTTATATTAAGGTAATGCTGTAAAAGAGCATTAAGAAAAGAGGGAAGTCAGCAAATAGGACAAAGGGGCACAGACTCAAGCTCTGCCAGGGGAAATTTAAGTTGGAGATCAGAAAAAAATTCTTTCCAGAGAGAGTAATCAGGCATTGGAA
>JAWWLZ010000001.1:45146979-45173683 GCA_035041345.1 Poliocrania exsul | reverse complement strand
TGGAGTTGGACCAAGGGTTGGACTTGATGATCTCGGAGGTCTTTTCCAACCCAACTGATTCTATGATTCTATGAAAAGATAGTTTGAAAGGTCATGTAGGGGGGGTAACAGTGAGCACATCCTTTAAGGCAAGCAGGTTACAGTTCTCCCTTAAAGAGAACAGTTACCTGGAGTATGTGTGGTGGTATGATTCTATGAAAGGTTTAAGCAATTTTTATTTTTTTTTAGGATAAAGAAAGGCAGGGTAAATATAGATGATATTTCAAGTCAAGGTGATCCAGGGAAGGACTGAAAAGAAAAATGAGAGTAAGGCATCAAAACATAACACTGAGTCAAGATGGGAAATCTGAAGTGCCTAGACTGACCTAATAATCTTAACAGAGGACATGAGCCAAAGTCTAGGAAATAAAAAGAATTTTTTTAATATCTTTACTGAAAATTCCTTTTTTATCTATTTGTTACAGAAATTCCGTAAAATTACTTACATAAATAAAGTTGGTAGATCAAAATCTTTAGATAATATATACTCTAACATTCATTCAGCACATGTGCAGCTTAAGCAAATGCTTTCCAGAGCAATCAGTGAGCTTGTCTGCTGTGAACATGAGTTACTGCCCAAGCTTGGCAGCAGCAGCAAAACTGATCCTCAGAGCAGGAGGAATTGTTCTCAGCTTGGTACATGTATCACTGTTAGCCTGTGAAAGAAGCACGAGAGATTGCTCTTCCCTTTTGCAAGAAGGCTGATGCCCACAAATGACTCCTCAGTTTGAATCCTAGCACTTCAAAAGCATGAAAGATTCTTCACCCAAGATTAGTTATGTACTTAAAAGTTTTCTTCTGAGGAGGAGGAGCTAGAAAAAATGGATGTTCATTAGCAATGATGTATGTGTCAAATGTTTAGAGGCTTGAGTACTGCTCACTGATAGTAGTGCTTCAAACAGTGGTCACTCCGCAGGATTTCTTGATGCAGTGCCTCAGTGGTGATGGCAATAAAATCAGATCCAAAATCTAGAATTGAGGATCTCTGTCAATAGCTCTGAAATGTCTTCAAGAAATAGGCCACTGTCAGCTCCTAAATTTCTTGTATACTATCATGATCTTACAAAATTTAATTGACTTACTACAAAAGCTAATATTTAGTGTAGTTTTATACACTGATTTTATTAATGCAATCACCTAGTGTTCTGCTATTTCAAACTTTTTCTGCAGTAATAAGAGAGAAATAACTGGTCATTTCTGTGTTTTTTAGTATGCATCACACTGCTAAAGCTGCACAGTTAGAACTGACTTGGTCACTAAACTTTATGTTGCAAGGAGGGGAGAAACAGCTTTTCAAAATAGCTTTTCAAGTACTCCAAGTAGTAAACCATTTATCACAATGCTTGTGAGGAGTCTTTGTTGCACTAATTTTGATGTCAAAGATGACCTTTTGAAGCAAAATTATGACTTCTTGGAGGATTATTTGCCTCTATCCTCTCTCCCTCTCTCTTTGCATTTCAAGAAACAATAAATACAGGTGCTTTTTACTTGATTAGAGCTGAACTTCTTTGTGTTATCCTGACCCTTCTGTCGTATTTTGTGAAAAATGAAAGTGTTTGTTCGTTGTTGCTTCTCTGAAAACCACTCTCAGCATGCTCATTGTGTTTTAAATCCATAGGTTGTTATCTGCTATTTTAAGAGTATCAGAAGTAGAATCTAGAGCAATAAGGGCAAATCTCACACACCTCTTGAGCCCTCAGATGGGCAAAGATATTGTGTGGTTCCTCAAACGCTGGGCAAAGACTTACCTCCTAGTAGATGAAAAGTTGTATGATCAGGTAAGGATATAACTTTTATTAATTAATTGGTGAGTATTAGCAATAATATTATGCTGTGAATGCCAATGTCAGTGTAGCTATTTAAAAGTGCATTTTTAGTGTTAAGTGGGTTGTGGTTTATTATGGAATTTGTTTGAAATTTGATGTTTTCTTCTATTTGTTCATTAGAAATATAAGTTGTTTGGGGACTCTTGCACATTTTGCTGCAAATGTGATTTTTTTTGCTGGTTTTTTGTAACCATCACCATAGCAAAATAACATAGTGCTTTCAGGCTGCATAGTGGGTGAAACTCACTGACTACAGTGATTTTTATAAGTTACTTCTGACTGTCCATCAGATGTTGTATTTCATCTCTAATACAGGGGTTGCCCTTGATGAATGATTTAGTGAGTAACCTGATGATGATTCTAGGCTAGATATCTACCACCATCACAAAGTAGGATACATTAGCTAATGTCATGCTACTTTTTCTCCTCATTCTCATTGTATATACCACGATTTCAATGGTACATTCTTTGTAAAGGGCAACGTCTTACCCTGTTTGGACAGCACTAATTATGATTAGAATTTGATCCTGATTTTGCTGATCGAACTAACTAATCTAGCTGGCTCACAGAGACCACTTGTCTTGAGGAGGTCCTGTTGGCTCTAACTTTTTGAGAAGGAAGCCTCTTCCTCCTCCTCTTTATTTCCATTATTGAAGCAACTAAGAATACTAATGCTTCAGGAGGCCCCTCCTTAACAGAAGTAGGTACACCATAGACTTGCAAATATTTGGAATAGTACTATTTAGCTTGTACATACAGCACAGCTAAGAACTTCAAAATGTACTGATTGGGGAAGAATTGGAGAGCATGTTAGAAGGAGATCCATGTGAAAAACGATGTGAAGAAACAGAGTATCTAGGAAATGCACACGTTCAGTTTGTGTTGACATGTGGAAGTGATTGAAACCTGTATTTAAACCTTATGTTCAGTCATGTATATACCCTGAGTTTTAAAGTTAGAATTGTTAGTGGTGTGCTGATAGGAAGCCCCTACACAATTATTGCGAAGTCTTTGGGTTTCACTCTTGGGAAACCTTTTTTAAAGATAGGAGAAGAGGCAATTTCAAGACAGCAAATTTTAATGTGCCAGGACCACAGTGTTGCATCTTTCCTGAAAGATGTGTAGATTAAAGGGACCATCTGCAGAAAGAAGATGCAGAAAAATTGAGTTGAAAATAAATTTTTACAAGATTTGATCTAGATCAAAAGTTAGATTTATTTCTAATAATTTTTATCACTGAATTTAGAGGAATTTTGTCTTAAATTCATGAAAACCTTTCTGGGATGTGATTTTGGGATCGTTATTTTAATTATTAACACCTTTGAACTTTCTTTGGCCTTAAAAGCTAGACATACTCAAGCCTGACTTTGTAATGAGGTTGAAGCTTTTCTTTGTTTTAGATGGTGTGCTTAAAGTCACAAAATTTGGCAAAGATTTTTCTATTACAGGTATTCTTTGCCTTTGTCTGTGTAACATTTGTGTAATTTAAATAGGAAAGAAGTGACAGCCTGAAAAGAATTTGCTGACAATGATTACCATACACTTTGGGGTTCTGGCTTCTGTAAAACTCACTCATTTTAATGCTTTTCTTATAGATAAGTCTGCCATTTAGTACAGCATTTGGTGCTGATACAGAGGGTTCCCAGTGGATTGTGGGTTACCTTTTAGAAAAAGTGATCAGTAACCTGGCAGTGTGGAGTTCAGAGCAGGACCTTGCAAATGATACTGTACAACTGCTAGTAACATTAGTGGAAAGGAGAGAGCGGTAAGTTGCTATACCTCTGGAAGTCAAAAAATTTCTTTTGCTTCCTTTAAAGTTTTTGGCCAAAGTAATCCAGATATAGGGCACTTCATATTTGTCTCTGTAAGTCAAATTACTTCAGTAACTTTCTATAACTGAGAAAAACCCCAACAAAATTGTCTAACAAAGTGAGGAGTGAGACCGATATTGGACAGAACGTCACCTAATTTTTATTATTGTTTAGAAGTATATTCACCTTACCTTACCTTTGTGCCTCACTCTTAAACAGTGAGAGAGGAAAACTCTCCTGGTCTCCACTCTTATTGCAAGGATTTTTCTGGTGTTGTTAATTTTTGTTGATTAAGAGTTCAGATACTGGCTAAGCCAGTATAAAACATGTTTTTTAAACATACTTTTTTTTAAATCCAGGATTTTGTGGATGCAGACAAATTTCAGAAAGTTTTTTTTGGTATTGCAAACTGTGGAAGCAGGAAATTCTTGAATGTTTTAATTCTGTGAATTGACATGCAATCATACATTCACAGTCTGATGAAAGACTGTTCTGAAGCTTGAGGATTTTAAACACTTGAGGTGTTTTCTTTTAAAAAAATTAAAACCTACAGGAGCTAGTTTTGAAATAAACTGCTTATTTTATCATGACATAATGAGACTAAGCTTTTAATCCATGCAATATGTCCATTAACTCTCTGTGTGTATGTGCATAAAACTAAAGCACTTTCCTGCTTTTCTCCCATATGAATTGATCTATTTTCAGAGTATCTGCTTTAGAACTCTTAGAGCTGAAGAATTAGTAAGATGAAAATCAAAAGGCAATTTAGCCTTATAATAAAGGAATTATTTAAAAAAAAACCAACAACAAACCTCTGACAACTGCTAGCAACCTGATGTGCTCTGTTTATACACTTTTGTGAAGTCTTTATTTAAACTATTTTTCCCTCTTTTAGGGCAAACTTAGTTATTCAGTGTGAAAACTGGTGGAATTTAGCGAAACAGTTTGCAAGGCGAAGCCCTCCTCTTCACTATTTGTCCAGTTCTGTGCAGAGAACACTAATGAAAGCTTTAGTTTTAGGAGGTTTTGCTCATATGGATACAGAAACAAAACAACAATACTGGACAGAGGTAAGCTATTTTGATTTTATTACCTCAGTTGTAGCCAGCTTTTATTACCTCAGTTGTAGCCAGCAGTACAAGTTAGTGTAGAGAATTTTATGATGACACAAAGTCAACTTGTCTAGCATGTTTTTATTTTTAATATCTAATCAATTTTTGAAATTACTCTCTGAGGGTCAGTAGTTGTATTTCTTGTATCCAAATTGTATCTAAAACATCGCAACCTAAACAGAAACCACTAATAGTTAACTGGGACGTTTGTGAAGCAGACAGTATAACAATATGCTTGAAAGAGACTATTATAGAAGATTTAATCGTACCCCTTGAACTGTACCATTTTTACTTTTATTTTAATTTGGTGGTGTTGTGAATTATCCAGTTATTCACTCGATGCCAGTAAGCAAAAAGCCAGTGTAGAACCAAATGAAGAGCCTTGACCAGCTCTTTGTGCTCTGGCTCCATTAAAGCTCAGATATTTAATACCAGACAGCTTGGTCCAAGAAAGAAGATGAAATGGGATCAGGAAGCACCACAGGAGTTTGTAAAGCACTGACCTTCTGAGAAAGCCTTGGTTTTGTTAGCCGAGCTATGAAATTAGTGATTTAAGGTACAACTATAATGCACTGGAAGTAATAGGGGGAAAAAAAGCATTTAATTATTTTATGGAAGTTTCTAAATTGTTTCCAAACACAGCTGATGACAATAGTGATTGCGGTATTGAGAAGCATAATGTGGCAACAATAACTGTGCACATTAATCCTAATGCTTTCATTGTTTACAATTTTTTTCCCTAATACTGCATTTGGAAGAGAACCAAATAGTGTAAGCCAGAGAAGGTCGTTTTAATTTGTTTAAACACTACAAAATAACCAGAAATACTTATGGAGGTGCTCATTTTGAAACCTGTGGGCAGGTAATGATGAGGTAATGATGGATAATGAGAAACACTAATAACTACTGCTTCAATTTATGTTAATGTGGCAGATAATAACATAACTGAGCTGTTGGAAACTGGAAGGGATTGATTCTTGTATTGCCATCCCAAAAGCAACCCATGAGCTTGCTAAATTACTTAAACCTCACATCTCCTATAGTAGCATGTTTATCTTAATGTTCCTTTTCTAAAAAATTTCAAGGTTCTTCAGCCACTTCAGCAGCGATTCTTGAATGTGATAAACCAAGAAAATTTTCAGCAGATCTGTCAGGAGGAAGAAGTGAAACAGGAAATCACTGCTACGTTAGAAGCACTCTGTGGCATTGCTGAGGCTACCCAGATTGATAACGTAGCAATTCTCTTCAATTTCCTTATGGACTTCCTTAATAATTGCATCGGATTAATGGAAGTATACAAAAACACACCAGAGACTGTTAATCTCATAATAGAAGTCTTTGTTGAAGTTGCACATAAACAAATTTGCTATCTTGGAGAGGTAAATACAACCAGAGGGGGAAGGGAGGGGAGTGGGGGGAGAGTGTCTGTCTGTGGGTGCGTGTGTATACAGTGCTATTTCTTAAGCAAAATAAAGTGTAGTGATTTTTATAGAGAGAAAGGCAGGCTATGTGTTCACATCTGTTAAGAAATTCCTTTGTTTTAAAACATATGCTTGCAAAGATTAAAAGCAGGATATTTAGACTGTTCTTACATCAATAAATTTGACCACGTTCATCACTAGTCTAACTCTGTGCATGGGTGGCAGAAGAGGACAGACTATGTTGAGTACTTTCTTTTTTTAACTGTATCAAACGTTCCTGAAGTCTGATCTAGGAGAATTGCAGCACTGTTTTATGTGACAAATGTATCCCAAAGAGGCAGTGCCTTGGTCCTAGACAAGGCATTAAGAGATACCAATGTAGGGACAGGTACCCTTTTCAGAAGAATTTCTAATGGGGAGCTAGGACTCGGTTTTTGCTTAGGAAGACTTTCCTGCCTAAGAGTACTTTCCTCATAAATAGTTGGATGTTTTTCTTTCCCTTCTGCTTTGCATACCAGAGAAAAAATGCAGTATCTGTGTAGTCTGAGGAGAGAGAAATCCTCACAGTGTTACAGGCCATGCTGGCAGTGAGCCTGGGGGAGGGAGGCCAGAGGTGATGATAAAGCCCAGGAATGAAAAGAGGTTTTTGCCTTTTCTCAGGCCTTGTGCTCTGGAAGTACAGCCAGTTTTTGCTTTGTAAGATTTTTTTGTATTCTTGCCTTCAAATAAACCTTTTGAATTATTTTCCCTGCTGTGACATTTTGGGCGATACCTGTGTATATCTTACTTTACACCCAGAAGTTAACAGTTAATTTTGAGTCAGTGCAGTACATTTACGTCTTTGCAATGTTGGCTAATTTTGCTTTTGCATCTGAAAGAGTTCCTGCCTATTCCAAACTGGGTATGCACAGTGTCGTGTGGCTCAAAACTTCTATAGCTGAAGTTGTCCCCCAGAGGTTTTGTTGATAATCTGGTTTGTGAGAGTAGTGAGACTTGTCATCCTGTGCCAAGCCACTTGGCTGGTTTTTTGTTAAGATTGAGAAATCAGTGCAAGTAATCTTCTCCTGTTACTGTCAATAGCATGTCAATATATGGCTGTAAGTGTTCTTGCTGCTTAAGGTGGCTGTTTCCTTGATGATTTTGTGTGCAATTGTTGCAAAACGTGGTCGTATCCTGAAATTAAAATCTTGAAGTGTTGTCTACCAAGTAATGCCATCTTAAAATTTTCTTACTTATGTAACATTGTTTTATAGGCCAAAGCCATGAACTTGTATGAGGCCTGCCTAACTCTGCTCCAGGTCTATTCTAAGAATAATCTAGGTCGACAACGGATAGATGTTACGGCAGAAGAAGACCAGTACCAGGATCTCCTCCTTATTATGGAGCTTCTCACTAATCTTCTATCAAAAGAATTCATAGATTTCAGTGATACAGGTACTAAGGAATTGGTAATTGCTAAACCACAACTTCTAAACTGTTCTAAACAAGTTCTAAACTCTAAGAACAACTATGGGGCATGTGTTCAATCTGTGTAAAGCGAAAACTGAAGTTTTATGCTTGACTAGATCAGGATATGGAAATTACTATTTTAATGTGCCAGTAGCAAAGGAAGGACTTTTCATAGTGTTCTAGCATCTGAAAGTATTATTCCTCTCATAAAACAAATAGGGCACATATAAAACAGCTTGAAATCTGAATGTTACAAGTCTGAACATGTAGTAGCAGCAGTTTATAACAAAAAGCCCATAGAGAAGTTAGACTAGGACATTTCTGCAAGAAGGCAGGTGGATTGTCTTTTCAGTACCGGATTCAACTTCTGTGAAATGTTGAGCTCATTAAAATTCCATGGTGTTTGAGGGTCTTCTGTTTTCCTCTTTCACAGAACATGCTTTATGGTTTGTCACTGTAATTGAATGCCTTTTTGTATCCCAGCCTGTTACTTTCTTATGTATATTGGCCACTTAAAATTGCAGTCATCCTGAACATGATCTGCTGGTTCTAGCTGTAGCTGTAGTGCATTGCTTTTGAATGAGCCCAAACACATTTGCATGGTTCAGATCTCACCCCGTCCTTTACAGTTTGCACAGAAAAGAACCTAGGCAAGATTCTTTGATACCAAGCATGTTTTGATGTTAATTGCTTTTCTGAGGTATATCTTTAAAGAGAGAACTTGTACTCCAAAATTCAGTGCATCCTTCTGTTTTTTTCACCATGCACGCCAAACACAATATAGAACCAGATTTAGATGGACAACCCAATGCTATGTAATATATTGTCTTTGAGATCTGGATATTAGTTGTGTGGAAAACACTAAAATACTTACCATGATACCAAGTAATGTGAACAAAACCTAAATGTAAAGCCCAGAGATCAAATGTATTGCAAGTTGTCTGCATACCTGCTGCTGTCTCAGTACAGGAATTACAAACATAAGATCACTGCCAGTTGATGGGAAATGTAGGTCTTGCCTGTAACTGGAGAAAACTTGGCAACATCCAAACTACAGAATTTTCTACATTAACTCTCCCATTCTTTTTCTTCTGATACTAAACCACATGTAAATATAAAATATATATATACACATACACACACATATATATAGTATAAAAATGCAGTAATATTTTTCTTGCTGTCTGTGTGAAGGCATGAAGCAGACAAAACAAATGCAAAGTTCTGTAGTGGAATGGAGCCCTCAGAGTGTAGCTGAAGCGTTCTGGTTTAGCATGCCATCTGGTACACGTGATTATGAAATGCTTAGTCCAAATGAATATAAATATAGAGTGATGTGACAGCCTCCACTTACAAAGTTTCTATTTTAATATAGTGCTTCATGTTTTTGTTTGGAGAGAGAGGAATAGTCCTAATTTTTAAAAATGACTTTAAAGAAATGAGACTCTTCCTTCAATATGTTTAATCCTCCTTTTATACAAGAGTTTGTCTTTTCTGTAGATGAAGTATTTAGAGGACATGAGCCTGGGCAAGCTACAAATAGATCTGTATCAGCAGCAGATGTTGTCTTATATGGGGTTAATCTAGTTCTGCCTCTAATGTCCCAAGATCTGCTAAAGGTAAGTGTGCTTTTACACAGAGCTGCTAGAGTATGAAAGCTTTATAGTAACAAATTCCCAGAATTCATTTCTATATGCATTCCACATCTGTGAGTTTTCTAGACTTTATAAGGGTAGATAACTATTCCATAGTTCTAGATACTGTTTGAAAAGAATGTTGTGAGCTGAGAAACTGTATTTTTGAAGGTCCTAAACAAAACTCTTTTCTTCTAAAAGCAAGTCTGAGCAGATCCACAGCCAAACCTGAAATGTGGCTTGTGGAATCCCTTTTCTGATAGTGTCAGAAATGTGATAGGAAGCATAAACAGTGATATTAAGTAAGTTAAAAGTAACTTTATTTTTGCAATACAGATGGCTTTCATCCATAGCAGCTTGTCAGTAAACAGTAAAATATGAAACAATGGGACAGCAGAATTTCATTGGGTTGCACTGTGTTAATGTTTTACTTTTACTCAGGGGAACACAATTCTGAAGTGTATCTGTTATCCCCTCTTAATGTGCTTTCTCATCTGGTACTCTTGGTAAGTGAGAGGGCTTATGTCCATGTTGGATGAAACCAAGATAAAAAATGAACCCTGGAAGCCCCTCTATTGTGGTCCAAATGCTCGCAAGGCTTTTACCTCACAGCACTAGATTTGTTCTGGTCTGAAGTAAAACTCCATAAATTTGTATAGAGCAGACACCAGATTCCCACCATCAACTGTTTAGCTTTAACAATTTTGTTTTATTTTAGTACAGTGTTTGCTAATAAAATTGTAGCCATTCTAATGACTGAAGTTGCCTACTGAAACTGGTTTTTCTCCTTCAGTGGAAAGCAGTAGTCCTGTCTCTTTGTACAGTTGAAGATTATGCCATAATAGATGTTATTGAATCTAAAACTATCATGTTTTTCTTTTGACAGTTTCCATCCCTGTGTAATCAATATTACAAATTAATCACTTTCATCTGTGAAATATTCCCTGAGAAAATTCCACAACTTCCAGAAGACCTCTTTAAGAGCCTAATGTACTCACTGGAGTTAGGGATGTCATCGTATCCTTTATAGAGCTTGAGAGTGTTTAAAAAAAAAATCTAAGTTGCTATAACCAAATCTAAGGACATGTTAAAAAAAATCTCATTTTTTTAATCTTTTAAATTTTTTCTTTTTCTAACAATATCAGTATCTCTAATTGTATATCAGTAATTGACTCTTACTCTGCTCTCTGGGGACTGAGAGTTTCACTGTAGTGTCTGTTGAGATTCTAGTACTAGCTGAATTGTCTCTGACTTGTGCTTGGGCACAGCCTTTAAGTAGTTTAGCATGTAAGTTTTTTCTGGCAGCCATTCCTGCCTCCTCCATTACTTCATTTCAGAGTGTGTAACTTCATAAGCCTTCAGCTGGTATCTCAAAGCCATTCCTGAATTAGTTTCTCAGCTGGTAATATAAAACATTGCTGCTGCTCTGCTGGGCTGGCTCCAGAGCATTTCCTGTCATGGTGCCAATGGGCTCTCCCTCATAATGGGAGTACCATTTTCACTAATCTGTGGCACGTGTCAGAAACAGATGAGCTTGACCATACGGGACTCTTTCTGAAAATGTTATGTCAGAGGGGGTTATGTTACCTTAGGGCATGTAGCTAATAAAAGAAAGCAATGAAGTTGAAATTCTTTTTTTTCTCCCTTTTTCTAGTTGGTTGTTTGGGGGATTTTTTTTTTTTTTAATTAACAGCTTTATAGTAAAATGAAACCTTGGAACATACGAGCATTTCAAATATTTTCTATCTCTGTCACAACTGGGTAGCTTTGTCACAATGTAATTGTAATCTGCCTTCGATTCTTTAACGCTCATTATCAGAATGAGCTCAGAGGTTTGCCAGCTCTGTCTGGAGGCTGTAACACCGTTAGCAGAACAGTGTGCAAAAGCACAAGAAACAGATTCAACTCTTTTTCTAGCAACAAGGCACTTTCTTAAGGTAAGGCATCTGTGTTTCCTGTTACTTTGGTTTTTAGCATCCAGAGGCCAATTGGTGATCAAATCTGGGTTAATCAGGATCACACATAGTCAGAAACAGCCTGTTACCTTAAAAAAAAAAAGGGGCAATTTAACAAGAAAGAGGGTGTAAAGAGTTGATGATTTTGGACTAGAGTACAAAGGAGGATGGAGGCGTAGAGGAAAGCAATCCCTTATTGCCAATAACCAAAAGACCTGAGCCTCTCAGAATACAGTTTATATTTACCAATGCTCTGCAGATGAGCTGTAGAACTGATTGACAATTTTGGTGGTTATATCTGCTGTGAAAGCTGTGAAAAAGCTTCCAGAATTGTGTAAACTGGGGGCTGGGTAGAGTGCTAAAAAAAAAAAGTCATGAAAAAGATCATACTTGGAAACTAGAAAGAATATGTTGTCATTTATTCAGTGTATTTAATAAATTACACATTTTCTTAATATCACATTTAGTACTTTCCTTTTGGGAGCATCCACTCTTATAAAATTTTGGAGTGACCTGGTAGCAACCAGGCTCCTACTAAATGGCAACAAAGTAATTGTGGAATTTGAGTGCTTGTCTCCTGGTTTTGTATAGACTCCAGTTCAGACACACACCGTTCTTCAATAAAGGCATCTTTTGTTACTAAACTGACATTGGAACTTCTGGGGATTGCTCATTAAAAGCATACATCAGCCAAGCTGAGAGAATAGGAAACTCTTAAATAATTTTGTCTTTATAGATCTTCTAAGTTAACATAGCTTTGCACCCTATTTTCTAAACTTCCACTTAAAATTATAACACTGCTGTTACTAATCTGTCCCTTATTTGACTTTCTGTGAGCTGTAAGAGACTCCAAAGCTTGAGGAAAAACTTCTGTGTTTTATTCTGGAAGACCAAAGGCTTTTCTAATTATTTTTCTGCTATATCTGCAGCTTTTGGAGAAAAATACAAGAGGTGTAATTTCTCTCTGAAGAACAGTGGATATAAATCAACAGCAGGTTTCAGTGCTTTGAGATGTGAATTTATGCTGTTAAGCCAAGACTTGACTTCTAAAAGAACTTGGCTTCCAAATTATTGGTATTTCAATTTAAAAAACAAAGCAAACAGCAGCCTTGGATGTTTGTAAATACATATTCATTATTGCTAGAAGTGAAGATGAGCTTCAGCAGCATATGTTAATAAAGTAGAAAGTTCAGTTTATGCTTCCATAACTACTTCTGTTTTGCAATTTCAGATGGTTTTTGATATGCTGGTACTACAGAAGCACAATACAGAAATGACAACTGCAGCAGGTGAAGCATTCTACACATTAGTGTGTTTGCATCAGGTATGGCATTTAGACACTTACACCCTGAAAAGAAGTCATTTGTTAAAGGATAGTAGTTACTGTGTGCCTGGTAAATCATAGAAGCATTTGGGTTGGAAGGAGGGGATCCTCAGGAGGTCTGTAGTCCAGCTTCCTGCTCAAGGTGGAGTCAACCTTGAATTCAGATCAAGTTGCTCAGGACTTTCTCCAGCTGTGGTCTGAAAACCTCTGAGATGGATATTCCAAAGTCTTTTTAAGTGGCCCATTAAGTGCCTTATTATCCATATAATTCATATGCTTTCAGCACTTGCCAGACAGTCTTGGTGGGCCACTGCTGGACTCATTCAAGTTATCAATATCCAGATCTGTATTCCACATGTGTTCTAACTAGTGCTGTATAAAGACAGACATTAAACACAGCCCAGTATAGTGATAGTGTTCACTGCTGACAGGACTCACTGCTGACTTGCTTAGCCTGTTGCCCACCAGGACCTTCAGGCTGTTCTTTCAGCAGAACTGTTCCCCAGCCTGTCAGTTCCCAGCCTGTATGGCTGCAGGGGTTAGTCTGTTTCAGCTGCAGGACTTTGCATTTGTCCTCTTTGAGTTTCATGCATTTCCTGTCAGTTCATTCCTCCAGCCTGAGTATGTGTCTGTCAGTCCTGCTCTTGAATGCACTGGCTGCAGTCCCCAGTTTGGCTTCATCCAGAGACTTGAGGAGAGTGCAATTCCTCTCCTCCTCCAGGCTGCTTACACCCTGAAAAGAAGTCATTTGTTAAAGGAGAGTAGTTACTGTGTGCCTAACATAACAATTATTTAAAAGGACAAGGTGCAGATGAGAGCTCTCAGTGCCACTTGTAACCATCTTCCAGGTGGAACATGAGCCATTAACCTCAAGCCCTTATAGGCTGATAATACAGGTATGTTTTCACCCATATAGTAGCCTGCCCATTCAGACAAGAAAATCCCAGCTTGGTTACACAGATGCTGTGCACAACTGCTAAAGACTTGCTATGGCCAGGCATCCACTGCTCTCTGCTTATCCACAGATGTAGCCATTTTGTCTTAGAAGACAGTGTGGTAAAGTATGATTTATCCTAGGTAAATCCAGACTGGCTGTTCTCAATCGTTTTCTCTTTCACATGCCGAGAGAGAGCCTCCAGGAGTACTTGCTTCATGATTTTCTTAGTCATTCAAAGATGATAGACAGGAGCTTTGTAATGACATGAGCCAGCTTTCTGAACTCTTGGATAGATTCTGTCAGGTTTCTTGAGCTTGCATGAATTGCAATTTCTCAAGAGATCCCTGGGTTGATCCTCTTTACTATGGATAGTTTCCCTTCTCCTTGAACCCTGTCTCTAGTCACAAAGGTCTGGAAAAACCTGTCAGTGAAGACCAAGGCAAAGAAAGCACTGATTATTTCAACCTTACATTGTGTCTAATATCATTAAATCACCCATTCCATTCAGCAGCAGAATCCACATTTTCCCTGTTCCTTCTTTTACCGCTAAAGTACTGATAGGAGCTGCTTTCGTTGTCTTTGTACCTCGCTAAATTCAGCTTTGTCTGAACTTCATTTTTCTGTCATTGTTCTTGTGCAGCTTTCCTCCTTTGTAGCTGTCCATGCTTCTATTTCCTGCATGTGTTGTCCTTGCACTGGAGTTCAGTTGTGAATTCCCTGCTTAGCTGAGTCAGTGTCCTTACATGTTTGTATTATTTTCCTCAGTATTTGGACTGAGGCCATTTTTGTGCTGGGAAGAGGTTGTCCTTTCAAAGCTCTTTTTGTCTCCAGAGCTTGCTCCCACAGGATACCACCCACCAGTCTCTTGAATAAGGTGAAATCTGCTCTCTTGATGTCCAGATTCTGTACTTGGCTGCCGTTTTTCTTCACTCTCCTGGGGATCGTTAACTCCTCTATTTCATGATCCCTGAAAGGCTGGTGTTAATTACCATGTGTCCCTGACCAGCTCTTCCTAGCTGTGAGTAGCAGATGCGAAGTGACACCCCTGGATAGCCTGTCTGGTATTTCAGAAAATGTCAGGGAGGTAATCTCTTGTAAGTCTGATCTGGAAACTTCCTCAAGTTGATTGAAGATGACTCAGTCCACTAAAAGCCCTGTCCTGGGGATTTGTAACAAGATCCCACCATGACATCATCTTTGCCACCTCTCCTCTGATCATGATCCATAAGTACTCAACTAGATTGTTGCCTAGTCTGTAGAAAAGCATCCTTATTCTCAGCTACCATTGCACAGAAGTGGCAGTCTTCTGTTTTGTCATCCCTAAAGAGTTTTTGTCTGTCCCTTGGAACGTTCCAGTCATGCCACCTGTCCCACCACATCTCAGTGCCTGCAATGATGTTGCAGCCCTGCACCTGCATATGAAGCTCTAGTTCCTTCTGTTTCCAAAGCTGAATGCATTTCTACACAGACATTTGAGGCTGGCCTCCCTTCGACCTTCTGAATACTTCCTGATGAGCACTGTTAAACCCATCACACTTGCTTGCGTTCTTAATACTGTTGGTTGCTATCTCCTCACTTATCTACAAGCTGTTACCACCATCCCCCAACACACCCTTTAAAGCACTTTCTGCCAGATTGCCAAGCCTTTGGCAAAGATGTTCCTAAGCCACTTTGTCCTATGGATCCTCTCTCTGCAGCCCCTATCCCTCAAAATGCAAGTAATGATTATGTAAGACAAAAAGACCCTGTGATACCACCCACAGGTGGCAAATTCATGTTCTGTCTACCTCCACCCAACCCCTCACTGGCAGAATTGCAAGGAATGCCATTCTGGCTCCTGTGTCCTTCACCCATGCTCCCAGAGCTCAGTCACTTTGGACTTGCTCCAGGTGTGTGCTCCTTGGCAGTGTCCTTCTAGTCATGTTTAACATGTTGCTTTGTCTTCTGTTTCTGTCCAAGTAAGCATGAGAGTCAGTAGGAAGCTCTTAAAAAGGAATCTAAGCTCTTTGTCCCAGGGAGAGGACCCTAGAAAATGGAGAACCTGTGGGAGGAGGTGGTTGGTACAGCACACCGAACACGGGGCGGGCATGAAGAAAGAGCAGTCCAGTTTGCAGGGATAAGCCTATGCTAAGGAAGAGCCAGAAGATCCTTTGAAAAGGTTACCTTAAATTGTCATCTTACTGTATACTGCAAAGCACTGTACCTAGCTTTGAAGGCTTCTTTAGCCTTACTGTAATACCCAGCCTGGATGAAGTACTTTATCTCTTTTAGAGGTAGGTAAAAGGCTGTCGGGTCCATAGTTGCTGCTGGTACAGTGGTCAGTGAAACTGGGTAACTGGTGAAGAGGTGCTGATAGTTTTCTGTCACAGCTTTTATTCTGGATCTTGTCCTGATGAGAGATGCTGTATATATTTGGGATTTTTTTTAATGTTTATTTAACAGGCTGAATATTCAGAGCTAGTGGAAACGTTGCTATCAACTCAACAAGATCCAGTAATTTACCAGCGGTTAGCAGATGCCTTCAACAAGCTCACTGCAAGCAGCACTCCTCCTACACTGGACCGTAAGCAGAAGATGGCCTTCTTAAAGAGTTTAGAAGAATTTATGGCAAATGTTGGTGGACTTCTCTGTGTAAAATAAACAACAAAACTCTTTGCCTAATTTAGACCCTTTCTGCAAAATGCACTGAGAAATGCTGAACGCTGACTAGATCTTGTACCTGTCTCTGGGTTCTTTGCAGCCATCTCAGATTCTAGAGAGCCTGGAAGTTTGAACGTAACACAGTGGAGAGGTCAACTTTGAATCAGCTTCTGCTATGATGTGTTAACTGCAATCTGTCATACTTGTGTGTGGGAGAGAATGAACAGAAAATTTGAATTTATTTTTTTTCTATATATGTGCAAACAGATATGGGCACAATGAAAAATAAATGCAGTGCCTTTCCCCCTGCACTGGTTTAAAATATGAGTGGTCATATAAACATGCAGATTTCTACCCAAAATCATGTTAGAGTGTGATGCAGATACATATAAAGCTCTAAACAGTTTAGCTGATTTTAAGCTTTATTTTTCCTCTCTTTGAGTTTGTGTTCCAATGGGGAAGAAAAACCAAATGGCATTTTAACTTGTGTTTAGTTCTGTTTTTCTACATCAATCCAACATTGCATGTCTAATGCAATGCAGGTTTTTACCTTATGTTCTGCTGCCTAAAGTTCAAAGAAAAGAAAAGGTGTATATTTTTGTTTCCCTAAAATGAACTTTAGGAACTGTAGCCATTTCATTGCCTTAATTTAAAATTAAAAAAAAAGCTCATATACTTTAGATAAGAAGTTTAAGGCAAGATTTAAGACAAGATTTGACTCCTCAGAGTTGGTTTAGGATGTTGGCACTGAGCTGCTGTGTACCTGTTGCAGCCTTTCATGTTGACGTGTCATTTTGGAATGAGTGTCTAATGCAGGGTTCATGTGTAGTTTTACTTTCAGTATCTGTTTTGATTCTTACCCGGGTTACACGAAACTGCAATGTATTTCTACACTGAACTGTTTGCTTAAGCAATAACAACCCGAAAGGTGTGAATTACTGGCAAACTTTATAACGTTGGGGCATTAGCTAAAACAATAATGCTAGCACAGGAGCATCAGACCCTTTTACTCAAGGTTTGTGTGTGTTTGACTCGAGCAGGGAAAGGTAATTGGGATGTCTAGGGCTTTGGGAGACTTGGTTTTGCTGAATCCAGCTCCACTTCTGCAGAGCCCTTCCAGCTGCTCTGCTCTTGCTTGGTTTTTTCTGTCAGCACTTTAGCTCTTACGATAGCAGAATACAGTGCCCTGAGTATGGGGAGCCAACAAGGGAGAGCGGCACACAGAAAAGAAAGCAAGGCCTGCCTTGTCTCCTGTCATGAACCAGAGAAAACTGAAGCAAACACAAATGCTGCACGCCTAGTAAAATCATTATTGTGGAAATACATGGAAGCAGAAGTGGGCCCTTCTGTTTAAGATCTCTGCTAGATTATGCTGTTGAAATTTCCCATGCATTTTTAAAATTTGTGTAAAATGTATGCTATACACCTTTATATGGCTCTGTGTACCTTCAAGTTTGTAATTCTGTGCCATTCTTCAGCTGTTCATCTCAAAATTAGCCACAATAGCCAAAATTTATAGAAGACACAAGTCTCTTAATACTGTGCTATAAGTGATCTAAGGCCCTAATGCTTTTTAATTTTTTTTTTTTAATTTCCACTAAATTTAAGCCCATATGTGACTCAAGCATGGATCCACAAGGCCAAAAATACCATCTCTTTATTAAACTTTTCTCTTTTAATTGATGTGATAACGAGGCGAGGCCACATTTACACATTACAAAGTGACCATAAAACTTGTTAGATAATAATCTACCTTCCCAACTAGTATTTTATTTCTATGATATTTGCATAGTATTTTAGAACAGGGGTATTGCTCTCAATTTTTTTTCTTGAAACTAATGCTTTTCGTTAAAGGATTTCTTGACTGTGCACTTGCACAAAAGATAATGATCCCGGCAGATCCTTCTATTTCAAACTGTTATGCTCGCTGATCTTTTTTTTTTTTTTTTTTAATTATCTGGAGTTTGCTATGTTTTTGAAACTGCTTCTGGAGTTTTTCTGAGTTTGTACATTGGATGGGGCAGCAGTTTTGAAACCTCATTTTTTTCAGAGGAAGGGCATTGAAGCCTGGGAACATAAGTGGCAGTAGGAGCTGCTAGTTTATTATTATGTGCTCAATGTCAAATACCTAGACCAAAGTCTTCGAAGAGGTAATAGCAAATACTTTCAGGTTTCTTTGTGTCTGACTGGCTAAGTGATATTTCACTAATTTCTTTTTTACCTAGCTCTGTCACTATTGTTTTTTTAATCCTAAAGCTGGCTCACTATTTAAAAATATTTATTAACTTTAAAGTTTTGAAATCCTCTTGCATATTGTGATTGATGAATTCAGGACAAAGTAATGTGCATACCCATTATTTCTCTTATCAGGCCCATTGTGTTGTAACAATCAAAGACACAGAGCATCTTTTGAGTATCAAGTCTTGCTTAAGTATGAATACTTACTTTCAAAGAATAGTTTTGAAGGTTGTTTGAAAATGTCCTCTGCCCTTCATTTGAAATTAATATTATATGTTAAAGGGAAACTGTCTTAGTAAGAGTTTTAGGTTTTTTTGTAATTTTCCTGCTTACTGTTATACTTTCCTATTTCTTTTCTTACATTCTCATATATTCAGCAGGGATCTTTCCATGCCATTTTATGTTTCTTTTAGAGCAAATGCTAAGATGTCTGCTTAGTGACATCCATGAAATTGTTGCAAAAGCTTCTGGGAATAAGTTTCATTCATTCATGCTCCTGCTGGCTTGGTGGCTGCTTTTACCTGAACTATTTGGCTTCTATATCCCTACAAAAAAAAAAAATTCTTCAGTGATCTTCTACACATCCAATTGCTGTAAATCTACATGTGAAAGCTCACTAAGGTCCACAGGCAAGACTCATAGACCATTTTTAGTGAACACTGAGAGCTGGCTCCATGTAAGTGTTCTGAAAGTTTTATAGCATCACTGCATTGATTTTCCATTTGCTGTGCAAAGTGAATAATGGTTCTAAAATGCACCTGTTTTTTGAAGGAAAAACCCCAACTTGAACTGAATTATAAATGCTGCAAGATATAACTGTAACAAATATATTTGTCTGGACTTTTCTTGCTAAAACAGATTATTGATCAGTGTTTTCATTCTGAGACTAGAAATTAAGTAGCTTCTTTCCCATTTTGCTAGCTCCTTCTTCATTGTAATAGTTCTAATGCTGGCAGAATAATTTTCTGTTGTTCAGCCTACAATTTGTGATGTTGACAAGCATGACCATCGAGTTCAATCAAAAAATTCAGACCTTGAAAGCACAGATATGTAAGGACAGACAGAAGTGGACTGCTACAGTGTGAAAACTCCACTTTCACATGCATTTATGCCTTAATTAGCTTCACTGAATTACCACCAGAATCTGCTACTTTTTGCCCAGAGGTTTATGTTTCACTGTTTATTGGTAAAGGGCTCACTTTTTTTTCTCAGGAACGAGAAACTCGTTTTCTCAACTTATCCAAATCCTACTAGTTGAAAGAGAGGGGGTTGAATTGGAGTAATCTCTTTCACAGTGCACAGTGCTCACTAAAGCCCCAGTGTTTACCTGGGCAATTCCCTTTCTGTCTAAGCCATGTAGTTCTAGAAAATAAGCTTGCTCAGAGCAGTCCATTGTCCATTTAAAATCATTTAAAAGGGAAGGCAAATTCTAATTTGTGATGTGTAAAACTATTAAAAATATGAATTGCAGCATTTGTCTTGTAAAACACTTCAAGTAATTTCAGATTTAGTTAAGTAATTACATAAGAAGGAGTGGTGGGGTTTTTTTATAGAAGTAGCTTGATGAATATAAGCGCAGGAGTAGGAGCCAGGCTCCTCTAATTTTGTAATAAGTTTTTCCACTGGATCCTCTGGCCATTGGCAAGTTGCTCAAATTGTGTTGTTGTTAAAATAGCATTAACACCTACCTACCTCACAGGGATGTTGTGAGGATTAGTTTATGCCTATAAAATGCATTGAGGATCTGAGATGCTATGTAGATATTATATACTTTAGTTTTGTGAGGTGTAAGATTTACTGTAATGAAAACAGATTTTCATAGTTATAAAGCCCAGGAGAGGCAGCAGTGGTGCAGTATCCCCCAGGACTGATCTACTGCAGTACAGGAGTGCTCGCAGTAAATTGTCATTATTTCAATTACAGCTGATTGAAATGGTGGCTTCTTCTGAAATAAGGTGTGCCACCAGTGTGCCTCGGTTCTGCTCTACACAGGGAGAGGACAGTTGTTAGTTAGTCAGGCTTTGGTGCCTCTACCTGTGACAAGTGCTGCCTGTGGTAGGGTTTTTTGTTTGGTTTGGTCTTGTTTTTTTTACACCTTTCTGCAAGGAACAAACACCACTCATTTCTACCATGTCTGTTCCAGCTACTCAGCATAACCAAAGCCTAATGGTAACAACTAAAATTTAAGAGCCAGCCCTGGCCCTGCCTTCCCATCTTCCGCCTCGTCCCCAGAAATTTGTATTTAATACAAGGTGTTTGTGCCCTTTTTACAGTAAATTACATTAATGCTTTCTAACACTGATCATGAAGCGTGTTTTGGTTTAGAGCCTTAAGATCTTGGCTGTTTTATGAAATGCTTTTTGTGGTATGAGATTTCTTGGGGCCCTAACAACTGAGAAGTAAGATACCCCTGGCTTTCCCTTCTCCTCAGTGAATTCAAATTGATCCTGTTTTTTCATTTCTTCCCTTTCCCTATCCTGCTTTTCCTGTTCTTTTGAGCCATTCTTAAGTGGATTTGGAAGACCCTTCCAACCCCAAGAGAGAGATAATGCCTATGTGATTTTCTAATCTGTTACAGCTTGATACTTGAAATTGATAAAACCTTTCTAGTAGCATTCCCTGGCATGTTTCAATCTCCCATTTATAATGAGGAAGAAAAATATTGTCCTCTTTTATTTGTTCCCTTTGTACAAAATAAGGAACCTCCATGCAGTGAACATGCAGTTTTAAGGCAATAAATGCTAGTACTGCTGTTGGTCAAGTGTGTAAATATTTTAAATGTATAATTCAGTAATGTGTTGAGTTTATATATTAAAAACACAGGGATTGAAGTGCTAGTTGATTTCAAGTATTGTTTTACCTGTACAGTTGAAGATACGAAGTTGCATAGAAGTATTTTACAATTTATTGCAATAAGACTTGGGAAATGGCTGTGTAATCAAGCCTTATCACAACTGAATTTTCAATTTTGAAATGATCACTTTGTGTATTTTTAAGATCCATAAGCAGGAGAAGGATCAAATTGTTTTCCACTAAAGACTTTTATTATTTTGTTTTGGCCATGTGTGATTTGTGTGTATTCTTGTTTAATGTTTTTTTAAAATCTCATCTGTGTTGAATCCCTGAAATAGCATTTGTTATACTTCCTTCTGGTAGAAACAAAAATAGGAACATTATGAAACCTTAGGCTACACATTTTGCTCTTTGGCTACAGTGAATGTGCAGTAATTAGGTTAAAAGTTGATGGGGTAACTTTAATTTACATCTGCACTTAAGGCATTAGTTTGTCCATCAACAGAGAAAACAAGTGTGATTAGGGGCACAACATGAGTATCTCACACTGGACTGCAATTACCAGGAATTGGTGTGAATATATAATCAAGGGAATCTTTTCCCTCATCTTGAAAAAAAAAATTTTAATGGTGACTTTTGAGGTCACTATTATTGAGGGGTATTTGTCTACCCAAAAAGAATACTGATTTCTGGGTCTTTAATTTTGTCTATGTGTGTATATTTCATTTAAACTATTTCTGATTGATACCTGGCACGGAAATGTCCTCCAAGCTTGTAGTCTGTTCCCGTGGGACATCTCACAGTATGTTACTTCATGGATATCAGAAAAGTTCAGGTACAGGCAGCAGTTCCTAATGTGCTGTAATACAATTACATTTGGATAAACTACAGCTGTTTTCTATTGCTCCCCTCTTACTTATGTGCACTCACGTCTTAAAAGGAAAAAAAAAAGCTTCACAAATCCTGAAAGTAAAACTACGTGACAGCTATGGTGGTGACTGCTTGCTATACATCTTGGCTGTATGTATCTCTAAAATTTTACAGGTTTCAGAAGTAAAATTATTGCAGTTATTATTTATATTGGCATGGTTTAGTTCAGTGAACGTTGTGGCGAAAGATGGAAACATTTAAGGTAATTTTGAGGAAATTCCTGAAAGCAGCTGGTAAGGCTAACAGCAGCGTATCCAAGCAGCCTTTCATGTGGAAAATGGAACTATTCTGCTTTACCTTAAATATAAGGTCTGGAATAAACTTGAAAGATTTGGGTACAAAGCCTTCATTCACACTTGTCTGTCTAAGTGTACACAAACTCCATCAACTTTGCCTTTACAAAACTTAAATTTGCTTCAGTTGTTAGTGGTGGAGGTGGTGGTGGGTTTTTTCCTTCAGTGATTTGCCATGTCTAACAAGCAGAAAGGTAGGAATGCTCAACCCTCCAAGTGGAATTTGTCCAGCCCATCAGCCAAGGAGGAGGTTGTACATGAACTGGAAGAGGGAAGGAGGAAGAGAAGAAAGTAAAAAACCTTTGCAACCTTACCTGGAGAAAGAAAAATACATCAAGTTACTCTGCAAGAAGAAAAAGATAATACAAGTGTTATCCCATAACTTTGTAGCCCGTATCATCTTGATAGGGATTAATAAATCTGCCATTTCATCCACACATTGGTTGGGGAAAACAAAGTGCTATTTTGGAATTCTGTGAAATGAAATGTGACACTATCAGTGTATACATTATTCTTTATTTTGGAAGACATTCCAGACTAGTCTACATCTCCAAAGAGAACACTGAAGTTACCCACTGTGACTGATACATAATTCATTACTAGTTTTTCTCCTGTCTATATTTGAATCTTGTGGAATGGCTGTTTTCACCTTAACATCTTATTAGATGGTATCAGATTTGATTTGTCTGACATGCTGCTGCCTTTGCAAGTTAGAGTGAAGCAAAGATGTGGGTGTGATGTACTTCCCTTTTTCTTTCCCTCTGTGTCTGGCCTACTGTTATGCTTGTAAAGATGTGTATGTTTGATTTGCTTTAACTTTCTGGTTTGGATGCTGCAGTTCAGATTTGTGGCATATTCAAACTGCTTCCAGTCTCTGTGTTTGGTGTTTACTGAAAGAAGGTCATCGCTAGAGTCCAACACAAGTATTGAAAGCCTCACTTGTAACTCAGTTTAATAAGTTGTCAGGACCATTGCTTTAATTTTGGAACTGCACCAATACTACTAATGGTCTTTTGTTCATTCAAATGGTTGTTGTAACTCAGAAAAAAACCCCCAAAGCTCAACCCCCCACCACCACACTGTGGAGTCTTTAGGAAGATCACTGATGTCCTCACAAAAGATCAACACTGCTTTGGGGAAAGCTTATATTCTTCTGCCACTTTAAGGAAAGACTGTTCTTCTGAAGTACTTTTTGCCTGCTTTTAGGCTGTTATGCACTTTCATGATTTCTTAACAAACTACTGTTAAAATGTACTGTAACATGGTTTTTGATAAGCGCACATGTATTTAAACAATTCACTCAGCCTCAGGAAAGCTGGAAAAATTGGATATCTGTTTTGTATCTTGGTTAAAATGTTTGTTACCTGCATCTGCATCCCTTAAGATGGCCAGATAATGTCTAGGTCCTGCAAGTATAACTATTTAAGATACCAGTATAGTCTGTAAAAGGAGGACAGTGTAATTTTGCTTTCGGGACAGAGAAAAGGGTGTCCTCTTATTTTTCTTAGAGGTATATATAGTCTCAATTGAAGTTTCAAAAGCAAAAAGCAGTAATAAACCCCATTTAGTGTTCAGGAAAAAAATGTTTTCTTTCTTTACCCTATCTGATTTCTATTTTCTTCCTTCTCCTTAAAGAGTGTGTGTGAAATAAGTGCAGAGGTATGTGTAGGAAAAACTGTAAAATCTGCTGCTGTACATGTTTGCTACTTGACTGCATTTTCTGTTCCACTTTAATTTTACTGGTTTTGCTAAATATATTTTATATATTTTCCTTCCTGCTTCTTGTGATGGCAGAGTGATTACATCTTTTGGGGGAAAAAAATCAAAAACATCTACAAGAAGGCTTTGGGACCAGAAAACTCCATAAAGTTTCTATGTTGCCAGGTATCTCAGGACATTTTTTGAGAGAACTGCATAAATCAGGAGGAATGGTAAAATCAGTGGGACTGTGAAAATGTGTAAAAGTATACATACTGGTAATTCTGTTTCAGGGTTGGTTTGGGTTTTTAAATACTTCTAAAATCCATTTTAAATGTCAGTACCACTAGGTAGTGTTAAGTGACTAGTAGTCACTTAAGTAGAGCATTTTTCAATCTGAATACTATAGCCCTCTTTGTGGCCCCTGAATTATTTCCAAGGGATCCACAAAGCCTGGCAAAATAGAAAGAAGTCACAAGGATCATGTATCACTGTCATGTTTCTAAGACTTGCATCTCCATAGAGAACGAGTTTTGAGTCCGTGAACTGTCTGAGGATGAAAACTTAGTACTGTATTTGAATTCATGGACCAACTGTGAGCTTTTAAGAGGTTGACTGACAGTCTGCCCTCCCCTGTGCCCCAAGGTCTCAGGAAGCTGTGATGCACCTGGCCTGCTCCAGCCCACCTTTGGTTCTGCATCTGTAGGAGAACAGTTTGGTATTGAAAGAGAAAGCACAGCAAGCTTCACTTACAAAGGTGAGGTGTTGCAGGTTTTTCTGCAAGTAGACTATTTCCACTTCTTTATTTTCCATCATCAGAAGTAGGATTCTGTTGGCATGAAGCAATCCCTGTATGGTTGTGTAAAGCATTGTGTGCTTGGCAGCCTTCCAAATCCACGTGCAGTTGGTTTGACAGTCCTAAAAACGTCAGGGTTTGGGGGGAAAAGCTAATAATTTTCTTAGGCTTAATGGCAACAGGAGAGATTTTACACTTAGATTTTAATTAATTTTTTTTTATTAATTAAAGCTGATTATACCTTTTCATATGGGTATGGCTTGTGCTATAGCAAGAGGACTGAAAAGTATAGAATTTATTAGAGGAAAAAAATACAATAGAGTAAAAATAAGAACTCAACACCAAAACACAAAAGCCTTTTGAGTAACAAGTTGCTGTTGCTTTCCAGGGTAGAACTGTGTTTTTAAAAACTGTTTTTGATCTAACAAATGCATTAGTGAAGAGGCAGAGGGCTGTGTCTTCAGGTTCATCTTAAGGACACTGGTGTCAGTGTTGTGTGCTGTGGCTTTGTCAGTCAAAGGATAGGGGACTTTGCTTAACTAGAAACACTTTCCTGCAACGGAGATTAGCAACCATAAAACCCAATTACTAATCAATTTCTTGCAGGGTGCACTTTACAGGTGTTCCCATGTTTGCAGATTGTCCTCACATCCCAAAGGAATTGCATTGTAAGAGAACCTGTTTTCCTTCCTACAGGGTTACTCGAGCTCCTGCTGAGCTTTCCTTCTAGAACTGTCTTGTAACAGGATTCAGGCAAGGTCTTGAGATGTCTGTTTGCTGCCAAGTAGTATCTGGTGTCATAACCTAAATAATGTCTCTCTGCCTACTGCCAAGCCCCCACACAGCCATGTGCCCTTACACGATCTCTGTAACCTTTGGTGAGGATGAACAGCTTGTCATGGGGTGGACTGCTCTGGGAAATCTGGATTTCAGAGTATGTGGCATCCCAGTCTCCTGGATCTTTGAATTATCAGTCCTGTGCAGAATGTTTTTCACGTAAAATGTGTTCAGTATGCATGAAATGGGAAAATTACTGAATTGACACTTGTCAGAGCATCTGAACCACATGTCTTGACACAATATTATGCAGGGATCAGGTAAGAAGTAAGATGAAGATAAAACTTCTTACAAGGATATATAGTGACAGGACAAGGGGGGAATAGCTTCAAACTAGAAGAGAGTAGGTTTAGATTGGATATTCAGAAGTTACTGGGAGAGTGGTGAGGCACTGGAACAGGTTTCCCCGAGAAGCTGTGGATGCCCCATCCCTGGAAGCATTGAAGGCCAGGCTGGATGGGGCTCTGAGGAACCCGGTCTAGTAGAAGTTGTCCCTGCCCACAGCAGGAGGTTGAACTGGACGATCTTTAAGGTCCCTTCCAACCCAAACCATTCTGTGAAATTGAACAAGGAAAGTATTTTAAAACTTGCTATCTTTTGAAAGCATCTAAGAACCTAAGCTTGCCTTCTGTTTGTACACAAGAAAGGGAGTTTGTTTCAACCCTAACAGAAAGGGAAAGCCTGGGGAGCAGGGCCAGCTGTCCGTGGCGCTGGGCTGGGCTGGGCTGCGCTGCCAGGCGGCAGCTCAGGCCCCGAGGGATGTCCTGTCAGCACCTGCAGCTCCGGGCCCGACGGAACGGGCACCCTTTGGCTGCCTCACACCCCAGCTCGGACTCTCTCTGTCGAAATGCCTGCCCAGCACGGGGTTCTCTGTGGCCGGGGCCGGCCGGAGCGCGCGCTTGGGCCGTGCCCGGGGAGCGTCTGCGGCGGGGGAGGCACCGGCGGGGCGACACGGGCAGCGGCCACCGGAG
>JAWWLZ010000001.1:45129413-45139731 GCA_035041345.1 Poliocrania exsul | reverse complement strand
CGAGATGTGACGGGATGGGATGGCAGGGAGGCTTGAACTGCCAGGGGACGGTCCCACTGAGACTGGAACTCAGGTCCCTGGGATTCAGAGTCCAGAGTGCTCTCCTTTACACCATGGGACCACCCTACCTCAAGAGATTATGCTGTTACTAAAAGCATTTCACCATTGAAAAGGGTTCATTTAATTGATTTTTTTTTCTGGTTGACATCTAGGAAAATGGATGATGATGATGATGACATTCCCCAGCTTTCATCCCATACGTTGGCTGCCCTCCAGGAGTTCTATTTGGAACAGCAGGAGAGAGAGGGCATGAAGACCTCCCAAGGGTTTAATCAATATTCCATTGGCTCAATAGAAGAAGATTGGGTAAGAAACTATAAACCTCAATGAATGAAGCACAGGTAGAGAAGTAGCCTTTGCTGAGTTTCTTTTGTGGGTGGATAATTAAATGAAATTACAAATCGAGATGTTCTTACTCATGGACAGTAACACTGTAGGGAGATCTGCTTTCCTATTAAATCTGGGTATAATTGTCTGTTCTACATGTGTGTGGGGAGGGTACAAACTAAAAGTACTTGAAGGGGGAATAAAGCTGCTAACAGGAGCATCTGTCCTTTCTGGAAATTTTAACTCCAGCCTGGCATGTGAAGGTAGTATAGACTCCTCCTGAGTCTGAGACAAACACAGTGTTACAAGATTAAGTGATCTTTCCTTTCACATTGTATTTCTCTCGGTGTTTTATTTCTTTGTTTTTGTGGATGGCTGTTTTGCTGCTTGTTTTTGTGTCAGACTTATTTTTTATTTGTCTCTGGATTGTTTGGGGGTTTTGTCTCTTCCTTTTTTTGATCCTTTCCGATTTTGTAGTTTTATCCTTTATTTCCTTCTGTACTGTCACTTTTCAAGTTCCTTCTTTCTCTTCTGCTCAAGTAAATCAATTTAAGAGCACATAAGTATTGTACATCTGCACATGGGGTTGTCAGTGGTTTGCATTACTTGGTTTCCCTGATACTCTGCCGTACATGCTTTGGAAACTCGTGGTGTGAGCTGCCTGCTGTGTGTCACTGGATCACAGAAGTGGAAGGACTGTCAGGAAAACAGTCACTTCTCCAGCTGTACAGTTTGTGAACTGGGAGGTTGCTGTGGATTTTGGTTTTCTTCAGTTATGACTCACTACACCTCACTGTCCATAGCACAGTCAGAAGATTTGATGTTGTTTGTAATTGTGCATTATCTTTCTCAGCAACTGAGCCAGTTTTGGTACAGTGATGAGACTGCATCGTGCCTGGCCAAGGAAGCAGTTGTGGCAGCTGGAGAAGGTGGCAGGTAAGTTTTAATAATTGTGTGGTAGATTTAACGTCTTTTCTGTAAATACTTTGTTTCTACTATGTAGACAGAGCATGCACCTTAATTCGTTACTGTACTTCATCTTTGTTCAAATGCACTTTTGCAGAACTGCTTGGCTGGTACTTAGTTAGTAGGTTATACTGATCTTCCCATTTATCATTTTATTGAATATTGGAGACTGTGCCTTTTAAAAGTTTATTATGAATCTTTAATTTTTCAGAAATACAAAGACCTCTCTGGAGCATATTAATAACTTGTAATTCTTTTCTCTGTTTTTGTATGATGTTTCTGTAGGACAGATGGGAAAACTTGGGTTTCATTCTAAGGAGTAATTTTTAATTTTAAGTGTTCAAGGATCTTTTCGTGCTTTTTTGAAACAGTTTTCTCTGCAGTTAAGGTCTTTGTGCAGCATGGAGGTTGAACAGGTAATGGCTTTAGTACTTAAACAATTTAATACTTAAAACTCAGTTATTACAGTAATTAGTTGTTAGATTGGAGAAAGAATAGCATACATTTTGTGGACTAATGTTTAAAATGTTTTCCCAAAGCAAGGACTTCTGTAGCATTTTTGTTGCTGTTATTTGCCCTCTAAATCAATATTCTGTGTTACTGTGTGTTTTTCAGGATAGCCTGTGTTAGTGCACCAAGTGTGTACCAAAAACTGAAAGAACTGGATGGTAAAGATTTTTCAGTGTGTATACTTGAGTACGACAGAAGGTTTTCTGTATATGGAGAAGAATTTATCTTCTATGATTACAACCAGCCTTTGAACTTACCTGAAAATCTCCTGCCACACAGTTTTGACATTGTGATAGCAGATCCACCCTATCTGTCTGAGGAGTGTCTTCAGAAAACTGCAGAGACAATCAAATACTTAACAAAGGAAAAGATACTGCTTTGCACAGGTATAACTAATAAAATTACTAGGTCCCCATAAGCATCTTTTTCTCTCTCTCAAAAGACAAAATAACTCATGTGAGAGAAATAATAAGTCAATAATACTAAATTATCATTAATTTAAGGGCAAATATGTATCCTAAGCTTTTTATTTGAATACTGGAGTTCAACCTTTGTTTTAAACTGAAGGCAAGTGATTTTTAATAGAACTTTTAAAATTCAGTAATTTTTTTCTTATGGCCTTTTAAGTTTAACTGAATTTTTGAAGAATTGGAAGATCATCCTGCAAAGTTGTAGAAATATTTCTTTTTCTTGTAGAAGAAATTATAATTGCAATGATTGAAATCTCAGTATGGCAAACATAGTTGCAAGTTATTGTTTATGTCTTAGGAACTGATATACAGCAGGAGGAATTAAAAACCAGTGATTAGAGCAGTGAAACTGGATAACTGCTTAACTGTACTTGCAGGTCCTTCTTTATGAAGATGCACTTGCTGGTCTAAGAAATGATGCCTTAGTCATGGCATTTCCTAAACTATATTGTTATTACAAGACATCTGAAGCCATCCAGGAAACTTTGCAAAAAGTGAAGGACAAAGCCCCATTTTTACACACAATTTGAGGAAAGTCAACCAAGCAGGCAAAGTAAATAAAAACTTAAAACAATATGTGGCCATAGAAAGTCTACTTCTTGGCTTAATTGCTCATGGCACAAGGATGGTTCTCAGAATTTTTCTCCCTAAATTGGATAGGTGGTCCTTCAGCTTGCAGAGTTTGAGAAATGCTGCTCAAGGAAGTGATTGCCCAGTGCATAGCTGCAAACACTGCACTGTGGTTTATTTAAGTGGAAGAGTATATGTAATCTGTTTGCATTTCCCATGGCTCCCTCCTGTTTAACTTCCTTGGCACGTAGCAATAAGACTGAGTTCAAGTTTGTTTTCTGTAAAAAGGGCACTGATACCCCCTACCTATTATGAAAGTTCTCGGACATGCATTTGCTCAGAGTGTCTTCCATTCTTTTAGAGTTACTTTAAATTTCCCAATCGATTCAGTTGTTAGCAAGGCTGACTGAGTAGCTGCTTTAAGCCTTCCTTCCTTGAAAAAACCCAGGCTTATTATATATGAATTTGGGAGGAGCTATAAAAAAGTCTAAACATTCTGTTACTGTTCTTCTTACTGAATACCAATTGTTTTTGCTGCAGGTGCAGTCATGGAGGAACAGGCAGCAAAGCATCTTGGTGTGAAGATGTGCAGGTTTATTCCAAAACACTCACGAAATTTAGCCAACGAATTTCGATGTTACGTAAACTATGCTTCTGGACTGGACTGATTCTCATAACAAGATCTACAACTTTGTCAGTCAAGCTGCATTCTGTTTTTCATCAGTGACTCCACAGTTCTTGGTGCTGAAATATTCAGCTCCATATACTGTTTTCTGGGCCAGCTTTAATCAACACGTGTTAGCCTCTCTCTTTTAAATGAGTCACCATCTGCAGTTACTGTGCTTTGTATCTTGCCTGCCAGGTAAATGTGGACCAAACAATGGAGGGGCTGAATACAAGAAATTCTCTGTTAGAGTTTCATTTTAACTGGTAGCTTTTACCATTCAAGGACACTTCAGTGACCTTTTTGAAGTGATTTTAGTTTATAACAACACATAGGTGCTTGCTTTGCAGACATCGGAATTGTCACTGCAAAAGGACTTGACAATTTTGTAGTACTGTGATCCATACACATTAGTCTCTTCAATCTTGAATCGTAGTGGCTCTGATTAAATATAGTGCCTGATTTTTAATAGATTTCAATATTAAACTAAAGATGATTTACATGTACATGTCAAGTTCATAGTTACCAGAACAGTTTGTTTTTTTCCAGTTGCCCAGTTTTATCTTTTCTTCCTCTTCCACAGACAGCAGCAGAGCAGTAGAATAGAAGCATCCTAGATAATTGCTGAATCTCACAAGGCCACTGAGGAATAACATAATGTATCAATAAACTCCCACTGTTGCAAATGTTAGATTTTATATACAAGGTTTGGACTATATTTCAGTCAAAATAGATGATATATTAGAAAAATTTTGCTTTGGGATAGTAAACATTTTTGGTAACTGGGAATTTTTCAAGTTAGTTTTGACTAACCACACTACTAATGTATTTTTGGGTGAAAATGGTTCATAAATTTCTAGGCATTCAACAGTTTTATAATTTATAAATATACTGTACAAAACACAAGTAATTGTGTATGCCATATTGTGTAAAAGGCTAACAGAAATGCTGCATCTACAAAATGTATCACCTAAAATGAAGTATTAAGCAATTTATTTTGCAGTAGGAATAAACCTAATTAAGCTTGTGAGACAAGATGTTTTTATAAGGTACAGGGAACACTCATGTTCCTGTGCGTTTCTGCTGTTTGGATGCACATCTTCCCATCTAGTAAACAACTGAGCAGGAATAATGTAGAAGGACTAAAATCCTCTCTCAGTGCTCAGAGAATCTTGCTGCCTGAGCTGTACACAACAGTGGTTCATAAATACCTGTCCAAGCCACTGTAGCTCTCTTCCCCATTTTCCAAGAAATCTGTTTACTTCCTAAGGCCTTTCCTTCCTTCCACTTTATTCCTGCTGTTCCTGAATTTCATGGTGAAACAGTTTTCTTTCTCTTTCACACCCTCAGTTTCTGTGAAACAGGTGACAGGTTTGTTAAATGAGAGAAGCACAGCAGAGAGAGAACAAGCACCAGACTCCTCTGACAGTCTCTGTGAGCCCAGGGCCAGTACAGTCTTGCCTTTCAGAGGACTCCCTTGCAGCTGAGCCAGAATCCCCCCTGAAAATGACTGTCCACAGGTGACATACAACTGGCTTTAGTTGTTTTCCAGGAGGCTTCACCATCACTTCTATGTGGCCAGTGTAGAAAAAAAAAGCAAACCAGAAAGTTAACCACACAGCTATTGGCACAAATCTATACTTGAGAATTGTAAACTGTTTTATTACCAAGCAGATGGAGACAATGAAGTAACTCATGAAACTTTGTCTTCAGCTATGGGAAGGCTTCAAGTGAGACAGGTATGATTGCCAGAAGGGATGATACTCTTCCCCTGCCCTCCACCTAAATTAGAATGTACTCTTCAAATCAAAGCTTCACCTACACTGCTGCTTTGCTATTAATTCCCTCAGTTTGCTTTAATTTGGTAAATGTGTTGTTGGGCTCTCTATAGCAGGATCAAAAGACAACTTTGCTGACTTCATCAGAGACTTTTCTTAAAAAGTGCACCGTTCAGTTATACCAAGAAACTCACTTCCAACAAAATAACTGCTGCTTCTCACAGGTAGGTCAGACAGCTTTGAAAAGAGGCACTGTGAAGATGCACAGTTGTGAAAATGAGGGTATATGGAAGTCTGTGCAGATGCACTCAACAGAGCAGCCCATTGTCCGCTGCCTGCCTTCTTAAAAGTCTGGTGAGTGCAGGCAGCTGCCCAAGCTTGACTAGTGGCATTTACAGCCTTCATAATGGGAGGTAAACTATTTTTGTCCTACTTGATTCCAAGGCAGAAGCTGTTTCTGAGAAAGGTACAAGTCAAAAATTCTTTGTAAATTTGTACTTTGTGCCATCATGGTAACCTTAAATACTATGTGACAACAAAATCTCTCATTTCTTCTGTAAAACAGGATTATGAATAAAAACATCAGTGTCAAGTAGTGATTGACTCTACTGCGGATGTCTCATGGATGGATTCTCTGTTGGAGCAGACTGTGGTGGAGTGTTAGCACTGTGCTGTTTTTCCCAGTGGCATTTATGACTGGAGAGTCCTGTGCTACAGCCTCTTATCTGCAGTGACAGGCACTGTGCAAGAGCAGGACATCTCAGTGCCCTGCTGTTAGTGTGGCTGGGACACTTGGCAGGGAAAACCTGGGGGCTTGTGCACAGGCTGGTGGCTGTAGGTGAAGAGAATATACTGCAGCTGCCTGAACTCACCGCAGATGACAAATGAAACATTTCTAGAAATGCAGTTGCAATGAAGTCCAAGGTAAGTTCCAGTAAGATCTGCACTTCTGTTAAAAATGTGGGTGCTCTCAGCTCAGTGTTGCACAGCCAGCCCATCTCTGACCACACAATTTCCTCCACCCTCCGCCCGTGCCCCTCTGTACCAGATGAGGTGTCTCTGATGGTTGGTTCTGTCTCTCTGCTCTGGTTGCCTGCACAGAACAGCCCCAGTCCATGCATTGAGGTGGAAACAGGGCATCTGGTTCGGGCTGGAGAAGCCCCTTGTCAGCTGCTGTCAGGACTGTGCTGCTGCTCTGGGTTCTGCAGCCTCCTTAGATGGGAGTACAGCTCATGCCACCAAAACACAGGATTGACTAGATCTTCCTCATATGCCCTACTCCAAGTAATTCTGGCTGTTCTCTATTCCCAGCAAGATTAATGGGTGTTATACCTTATTAATGGGTGTTATACCTTGTGAGGACATCACAGCCTTTTTCTCTTTTCCCCTTCTTGCTTTCGTGTCCACGTTCCCCCATGCAAATCCATGTGCACTTGCAGCTGTAGATCTTCACTTATTCAGACAAAACATCTCCAGGTAATGATTGGCAAGGAAACCAAAACCAGCATCTCAGGCTTTTCTCAACCTTCCTGAATGATAGGAATTTTCCAACCTATCTTAAGTGATACTACAGGGGAAAAAATAATCTCTTTACCAATGATAGTGTTCTGTGTTTTGTGGCTCCTAATGTATTCCAGGGTCAACCTCATTGAAGGAAAAGATTTTCCTGGCACAACAAAAAATTTTCTCAAATAAGCTGCAGCTGCCAGATAGTTCCAGCTTTGAATTGTTTGCATTTATTGGGGCTGGAGTTGGTTCAATGAGGCATTTCATGTCTGCCTTCTGTCAACAGTTTGTGAAGCCTTGAAGCAACTCCAATGAACCCTCCCTCCCCCCATGCATATTAAAGGCAAGGCTGCAGCAGCTGTAACCAGAGGGCTACGGGCTGTAAAATGTCACACCACATTTGAAGTGAAACTGATATAAATCCATCATGTGATGACCTCATTAAAAAACAAAACAATTCCAACAAATACAAACTACATTTAATCCTCAACCATTTCAACGTGAGTAATGTGGAGAGAAAGGATAGATGGAAGGATTTTTTGAAGGTCAACCAGTGTTTGTGTAGCTAATAGTTCTTGATGTTAGACCGTTGTTGACTAACAAACAAACAAACAGTTGCTCCCGCTAAAACATAGATTTTAAGGGATACCTAACTGGAAAGTTGGACCATGAAGCAAACTGGCTCAGCTAAAGAGTCTGTCACAGAAGAGAGTGAAGAATAAAAAAGGAAAATGGGCTTCTGAACAAGGTAGCATGAGGATGCTTGTAACCTTGGGAAGCTTTCTGCACTTGTTGCAATGTGACAAGAAGGAGGTTGCCAACACACTCATTCTGTTGATCCATTGAGATTTTGCAGTTCTCTAGTACTTTCAGTCATCCAATTTCTGAGGCTATATGTAAGCTAAAGCATCTGTTTTTCTGAATTGGAGAAACTGATTATGTTCCGTTTACCTGATCTTAGCTTGCAACTCCCAGGAATTACGAGAACATGCTCTAGTTACTTGAAAACCTCAAAATAACTCCAACAATTAGTGCCTGCAGGACAAGAGTTGCAAAAAAAGTGAGATTTTTTTTCTCTACATCATGCAAATATATCCATTGCTCTAATAACTAATTTGTTGCAGACAAATTTATATAACAAAAATGTGTGGGCAGACAGATGAGTTCTGCTTGAGGGCACTGCTTAGCCAGAGTTTTAGATGGTAGTTTACTAAATGTTAAATGCTGCATGATTTGCCATTTTGTTGTTGTTGTTGTTGTTGTTGTTGTTGTTGTTGTTGTTTGGGGTCATTTTACTGCCTTTTATAGTGAAGACTTTGCTTTCTATGCTGTGGAGTCTGAAGGTCCATCTTCACCTGAAGTGTGTGTGTGGAGGAAACCCCCACAATGTAATAGTGAAACCATAAGATGTCAGGCTGCTGAAACATCACCTAACACAGTGTTTCTCCAGTTGTGGGTCTGCCTCCCTTTTGAGCCCCTCTGATCCCCACTTCCCTCTGCTCAGAGGGTGTGAAGTTCTTCACATTGGGAGGAAGGAAAAGTGGTTGTAACTGCTGCAAGTATTTACATCCTCTAGGGAACAGGTAACTACCTCTAATTGCTGGCAGCAGCTGGGCAATTAGCTGTTCTCTGAGTAGTATAAACACTTTATGACCTTCTTTGAACTCTCCTTTGAGGATCCCCTTGAGATAGAAGCATCACAATTTGAGGAAACACAGATCTAAAGACAAGTAGAATTAAGGAAAAGCATCTGCACAAAAGACACCGTTACAATCTTTAATCTGACATTGTGATGGGAATCTTTTATTGGTTTCTGGAGTTCTTAAAGCTATTTTAGGCTTTGTAAGGAATTACACAGATTGCGCTGTAAAAATACTGTTAGGCCTGACTGAGTCGTGGAGAGCACAGTCCATGATTATGCACCAAGACAAGGAGTTGTCATATGACGTTCATTCTCTATTTAACTTGTTAATTCTGATTAGTTCATGGTCTCTCCATTCTTCATCCAAAAACACTCCAAAGAAATGTATGTTTGTGTAGTGTAGGGGCTTTCTCTGCTATGAATTAAGGCCAATTTTCCAATTCTTGATGTAGCAAATACATTGCTGCATATAATGTTTATCCTGTAAAAATACTGCAGTCATGATCCTTCAACTGTAAAAGATACTCTCTGCTGTGCAGTCAGGGGTGTATGAATTTTGGTGAGTATGGCCTTCTGAGGAATTATGTTTGTGCAAGGTGTGCCTGGTTATTCCTGATTCTCATTCACTAGACCGAGTCAACGTTCAGTTTCTTGTTCTGCAGATACAAGTTTTTATGTATCCAGGGTTTTTGTTTAGGGCTTGCCATCAAATTCCATCAGCAGTAAACTGCACAGATGGAAGATGGTGCTTCTGCAGACTAGCAGCTTTTGCAGGTGAGTCTTACATGTGGCTTAGGGAAAAATTAGTACCAGTAAGTGTATAAATCATTTGGATTGCCTGGGACTCACCTCAGTGACTTCTTGGAGCATCTGGAAGTCAAGACCTAGCCTGCTTACCTACCTGCCATGTACTTGAGATGAAGTCTATCCCCTGTACTTATTTTCTAATGGAGAATCTCCTCTCCTAACATGAAAAAGCTTTTGGCCTTTTAACTGTACAGATACAGTTTTATCACAAGACACAGTTAAGCAGTTAGTGATGGATGAAATCTGATACAGAATTCTTGGAACCCAAACTGTTTTTTCTAACTGATATTTTCTGTGTAATTAGGCATAGGCCACATCAGAAAAGTCTACTGCAGTTTTACAATATTTTAGCATGTTTTTTCTCAACACTTTTGTACCCTTAGCAATTTGGCAAGTTTAAAAATAACAAACACATAGGATATTTTTTCATTAATAACTCTAACTCAGCAAAAGTTTCCTTGCTGTAGTGTATAAACAGTCAAAGATGTAACAGCCAAAAACACTGCTTGGAGTTTATGCAATATAAAGGAAGACTCTCCCAGAATGAGAAATTATCCTTTCAAATTCTGATTTGGCACATGTACGGCAGATATGTGATTTTTATATAAGGGTATTTAGAGTACAAGAGATTCCTTAAAAATATCTACAACCAGCAGCCTGCTATAATAATAGCTAACATGTCTTAAAATTGGATCATTTTCTAAAATTTACTGTGAATAAGCAAGGATAAAATGTTCTGCTCTAACAAAAAGAAAAAAAACTACTTTGGAATTGGCAACAATGAACTTAACAAGTTCACTGAACAAGTGTACGTGAACTAAAGGAGTTCTTAACATGGACTGCCATCTCTATTGATCCAAGTGCCTGGACAAAGATTTCTGTTTGATGACTGAAGTAACTGTAAGCAGAAAAAGCTCTGACAGGGGAAATTTAAGTTGGGTATCAGAAAAAAATTCTTTGCAGAGAGAGTAATCAGACATTGGAATGGGCTGCCCAGAGAGGTGGTGGATTCCCCATC
>JAWWLZ010000001.1:45114133-45126355 GCA_035041345.1 Poliocrania exsul | reverse complement strand
TAGATCTTAGAGTGATCTTAAATCTTACTAAAGTGATTTCTAAATTGTGTTTCCCAGGATTTGCAGCACTTCTTTGAGTATCAAAGTGTTAGCCTTTTATCTCTTCAGGTCCTCTCTGAGATGAGGTTTCAGCTGTGGAAGAGGCAGCATAACTCTGCCTCAAGCTGTGACAGCAGACACTGCTAGTCAACAAAATTTGCACTTCCAAACCCAGGCAGCCTGGCTCTCCCTCTCACATCTGCCCCTGGGTTTCTGCTGATGGTTTTGTGGTCACAGGATTAATCAAAGAATTCATTCAACTGAAGAGTAACTTCATCAAAACTGGGTTTTTGTCTGTAAACTATCTTGCTATGTACACACAGAGCTCTACACCAACAAGTCACCATGAACAAGCAGCTGTAGATGGGGCAGAAGGGAGCTGCTCTTTTCATAATTATCACCTGTTTATCAGGTTAAAAGAAATCTGGAATCACAGCTTTGGCCAAACTCAAATTTGATTATCCTGTCATCAAAGAAAAGAGACTTTTAAAATACATACATAATGACCATTATATATATATCTCTGTAAAGAAAATTTTAAAGAATTTGTTTTTGTCACAGAAAAACCTGACCAGTTCTCTCATAGCCAGACACCAGTGATGTTGCAGATATTTTTTGCAAAGCTTCTCTGTCCCATTTATACTTACTTACTTTCCCCAGGAAATACCTTCGTGTTACAGGATCTCACACCAATGTGAAAGAGATGTCTGGTAGCCAGCAGAAGGGAAGAAAGGGGAATACAGGCCTTTCCACTGTGATACATTCCCATTTCAAACTCAGGTCTGAGTAAGTTCAGTGGTGGATTGTTAAACACATCGTATGTCAAGTCATTGGTATTTCCTCTACTGAATTATCTCTAGCACCTGGTTTATGATGTTACTGGAAAGCAGGAACACACTTCTGAATGCAAACATGAGAGTTTTCACTAATAACAGGGGAACACAGGAATCATGGTCTACAACAAAACTTCCCTCCCAAATTCCCACATGGCAAAAGTCAGGTATAAATGGGAGGGGTTTTTGGAAGGATGGTGTGCTTGTGGCATGGTTTTCTACTTTTCAAGGAAAAAGTCCCTTACATTACTAAGTTTGATGTAAACATCTCTACTTCTATCATGTGAGGAATCAGAGAGGATCTAAACTGAATGATGAATTGAAAATATAGATGTGGTTTTGCATCCAGACCAGAACTTTAAGGCTGAAAGCTCCAAGTAATGCCTCCTGAAATTAATAGCTTAACTCAAATATTACTAAAATTTGAAGCCATATTCAAATTCTGCATCTTCAGCACACACCTGTTCAGAAAAGTGATGTAATGAAAGCTCCATTTTTATCTTTCCAGGCAGCCCAGACCTGCTTGGTCTGAAGCACTAACAAGCACCAGTGACCTGGCTGGATCAATGCAGTTGTGTGACCTGCTTGCTCTGTTTGTATGTATGGAACAAGTTCGCTCTGTGCAGATAATGCCCACTGCCTTGGCTGCTGTTGTTTGATGCCTTTCCATCACTCTAAGCACTACAAGCCATGTTCTTACATCTTCTGGAAAAGGGCAAGCATGTTTGATCAGGTTAATTAACTGGATAAAGCACATGCTCCAAGTTCCCACTGAATCTTCCCCACATGTAGCATAAGATACACTCAGCTGGGATGGATGCAGCTGGGAAGAGCAGTGGAGGACCAGCGAAGTGCAGCTTCCCACTGGCACTCAGCTGTACCCTGCAGCCTCATGTTATTTGCTGTGGCCACTGCTGTAAACTAGACAGTCCAGACTTTTTTATGAGGATTGTCCTTGTCCTGTGAAGGCAGCCACTGGTACATAAGGCTCCCTCTGCCTCGCCAGCGCTCCCAATTCACAAGTGACAGGAGTAGGGAGCTCTGCTGGGCTGCTCTGTTTTGGTCTGCTGGAACAAGAAGCAGGTTTGTGCTGAACTGGAACTGCTAATGAAGTGTGACTAGGCTGCTTTCCTTATGACCCTACGAGCGCTTTGAGGGTTCCCACTGAAAAACAAACTTCCTGCCGTTTTACATTCTAAGCCTGGAAACTCAAGACTAAAGTTTCTGTCAGAAGTAAAACTCTTGTAGAGACTAATCTCTCTTGTTTCATGTATAGTATTTTTAATAATGTTATCACTTCATAGTTTCCAAGCTTCTGAATCCAGGGGGTGAGATGCTGTGCTGGGCAGGCCGCCGAATCCTCAGAAAATCACTGTCAGCACTAGGCTAACAACTGGATGTTATCAGCAGTCTAACAGGCAGATCATCATCCCCTTCCTTTGCACTCCAAAATACTTACAGGATTAAGAGCTAACAACTTTTTTCCCTCCTGGCAAGAGATTTATTTCCCTATAGCAGGTGTTCTTTTGTTCACATTACGCTTAGTTTGTTTCATATGCAGGTAGTACGTACAGCGCTTGCACAACACAGCCTAATCCTGACCGATTTTCTGGAGAGCTGGATGAATATGCACTCAGCTAAAAAGGATGGCAGTTCTGTGCCCCCTTGTATTCTGTCCCTTGGCTGTGTCTTTGGGATATGCACACTGTGCCACATGGTAATGTTAAATCCCAGAAAATATCTTGGCTAAGCTTCTAGAAAATCACTGGAGTATTATTTAAAGGAGAGCACTCTTGCATGACATTTTTCAAACATGCTGAAGACAAGCTTGGCTTTTACCAGTAAAAAATGACTTGCCTGTATTACTTTTATTAAGATTTTATGTAAATGAATGCTAAACCAAGGATGCTTATAAACTGAAACTGGTTTTTGAAAAACAGAAAAAACAAGCTAGGCAATGTTTGAGAGAGGCAGCAGATGACGTGGGATTTCATGATCAGAGCAACACTAACAATAAAAGTTAAATCTCTGAAATAACCCTTAGTAAACACAGGATTAGGCCCCAGAGGCAGACACAGAAGCCATGAGATTTGGAAATTCAGAAATGTCAATGACTTCTTGAATACACATTAAGAATTTTCGCTAATGTCAGGCAGAAGTGTGTTTGCAGAAGACTCTGAAGGTATTCCTACAAACTAGCTATGACTGTTATTATAACCTTAAGAAAACAGAAAATAAAAAGAGAGCTGTTGTGTACAGCTGATTAATGAATGGCATCTGTGCTCTGCAGCACCAAGAATGGAATCACAAATCAAAACTACCTGTAAAAAGTGTGGTTAACTTCAGTGGGATCAGATTTTCCAACTGTTACTCTGAGCTTTATGAACAGACCCTGCAAACGTTTATACATGCATTTAAAAGCAATACTTTTTTATAATGCCTCTTGTCCATGGGAAACTTGTCTGTGCATCTCTGCAGCTGAGCTTGCATCAGTAAAGATTCACCATGATTATGGTTTCTGTACATTAATGGGCAGCACCCACCGTGTGCTGTGGGCAGGGTTTGTAGCTCAGCCCACATCACTAATTCTACTTAAGCAACTCTGAACCACAGCAGGAGCCAAGGACCGTGGCCCCTGCCAGAACCCCCTTGGCTTTCTGGATATCATTGTCTGTCCATCTAATACTGCTAAAAAGGACAAGCAACTGCTGGATGGGTGTCAGAAACTGGCACACAGTCAGCCTGATGAGTTCATGGAATGATGATTTCATGACAGAATTTCTGATGCTGGGTCTATTTAAAAAAAAAACCAACACAAACTGGGTAATTTTTAGACCAACTTCTTCAACTGCTGAACAAATCCAACATGCTCAACTGACTTCAGGGAACTCTGTTGTCTCCTTATAGCTCTGCAGAGTAAAGAGCGATTTGCATGATTAAACTTTGTGCCCTGAGTTATATACTGATCTCCTGTGGCCATCAGGGTGGAATTTCAGTATCAGGCAGATGAATATTTTTCTCCTAACTTTTGCTTTAAATACCACCTGTTGGTTACTCCTAGCAGCAGAACTGGGAACCAGACAGATCTGTGGTGCAATCCATGTACAACTCCTGTATCTCTGGGTTGCAGCAAGCCAAAAATGATGTAAGTCTTGATTTTTGTATAACCAAATTAAAAGACCAAGTAATGGAAAATAAATAGATAGTAAGCACAGAACAAAGACAAGGAAAGAAGCCACTCAAGGATTATCTGAGCTTTAAGCCAGTCAAACCTAATTCTTCCACACTTAGAATGACAAAGTTGGGATATAGGTGATGCAGGGGGGTGAATGTTATACACAGATCTCTAAGTAATATATTTGATTCTTTGTCATAAATGCTGATATGAAAAAAAATTCAGTTGACTTGGGCTGAACAGTCATCTGAGCAGAATTACAAGCAGCAGTGTTAAACAGCTGGGAGCAGGTGCCTAGGGAGATATACAGGGGAAGGTAAGTAAAGCCAGACTTAATATCTTTATTATTAATGACCTGGAATAGGGAATATAAACAGTATGTTAATGAAATCTGCAGATGGTAACAATGGGAACTGCTGCAGCACCAATGAAGAAACAGCATGAGATAGCTCAGATGGTGAAATACAGGTCAAAAAGAAAGAAGGACCCCTTATGCTCAGAGCAAAAATGAATTGCATTGTAAGTCTTTAGGTGCAGAAAAGAAGTCAGAGAGCAGGATGTCTGTGAGACACTGAAATGGGGCAGGAATCTTGATGCAAATTTCAAGTAGTCAAATTCAGCCCTTGAGCAGTGCCCTATAGTGTGCAAGAAGGGTCTGCTTAGTGAATTTATTTCTAAGCATTCACTACTAGAACAAGTCTGGTGATTCAGAAGGCAGTTTGGGAGACAGCAATGAATCAGTGCAGGGGAGCAGTCTACGAGGAAAGAATTAAATGTAAGTAGGCTTGTCAAGGAGGTTCTGTATTACAGAAGAGAGATGTATGCAGATTTTCAGATTAACACCCCAGCCATAGAGAAGAAATTGTTGGGATTGTGTAAGCAAAATCGTTTAACCATTGGCAAAGTGTCACATGACAATACTTGCAGATTTTTAATGGAGGACTGCATGTCCTTCTCAAAGATATACAGTAGTTCTAATGGGAAGAGAGGGCTTCCTTCCAGAGTACCCAGGTGAAGACTGTGCAACAAAACAGATCTTTGTAGCTGGCTTCAAAATCTATGAGATAGCAGGTTGTAATAGCTCAGGCACATGAGCAATCTCACACTATACACTTTTATTACAAGTCTTGTGGTGTCTGCTGCTGTCTCACTGTACACTAACGATGCAGTAAAAGGGCAGTCACAAAAAAGCTGTAAATGAGATCTGTTAACTAGATGGTGTACTCAAGTCTCTTCACCCTAGAGAAACAGTTTTCCCCCTAAATATATTTTTAGATTTTGCTTTTAATGTTATAATACTTTTTCCCCCACTATCTTCTAAAATTCCTAGCTTGGAGATGTCATCAAGTTACTTGCATGTGAATGGTTAGAGGTCTGTTTGAAAACATTTTGATGAAAAGTGCAGTGGATTTACAGCTTCTTAATAAACATTTTGTAAGCCAGGCCCTGAAAAACAGCTGTTAAGAAATAAGCCTATACAGAGCTCCAACTGAAAATAAACACCTGCCTGACTGGGAGATGTAAGCATGGAAGACACTGTTTTCAAACCAGAAGAACAATTTTCTGATAGCACTAGTATTTGGGGAAACCACCATAAAAAATACCTAAGCCTAATGGTAAGTGTTTTGTTCATCATAGTTGCTTTGTGCATATTTAGGTGTCTTAGAAGTTCTCAGTCTGCTTAGAGAAAATGTCTTACTAAAAATACTTTGTTTATGAAAGGCTTACTGAGCAAATAAACCAATTTTCTCTCAGTAGGATTACTTCTTAAACTAAAAGTGGGCAAAACCCATGCCACAAAATAAATGTTTATTGGAGACTACTAACAAGGAGATATTTGTTTGCTGAATACACAGTAACTGCATCAAAGCATATGGGAAGGATAATGCACAGAAAGTAGTAAGAAAGTCAGTTCCTTTTAAGTTTGGGCATGTTTTACCTTCCTGTTGTCTGTGGTGTCTTTACAGAAACCTGAAAACACAGAACTCATTTCTGTTAGTCTTACTTAGACAAACCACCTTGATAGTTGTCTGAAAACATGATTACACACTGGGTTTAGTGCTCTAGATAAGTGGTTTCCAAGCTTCTCCATAGCTCCCTATAGAAGTGCAGACCCTTGGTTTGTGTATCAACTACCCTAACTTCAAATTTACTTTACTTCATTATTTTTATGCTCCCTTAAAAACTGTCAGCCCGTGTTCCACCTCAGGGGAAGGAGGTTTGTAAAGCATAGGCTGAAAACACAGATGCAGAATAGTGCTGTACTCACTCCTTGCCTATACTCCTACAGCAAACTGGGCAGCAATCCCCTGGGAATGTTTGGAAATGAAGATACGGCTCTGCTGAGGTGTAACAAGAACACAGACTTTGATGTATTTTAGAAACAGCAGAGTGTCTGGAGTCACATCTCAGGGAAAGAGGTGCGCCCCTCTGGCGCTGCTACAGACTCAGGAGGTGCTTCCTTGGCGGTGGTTCTTTGCTGAGGGTCCTCTGAGTGAACCTCACAGACGGCAATTTGCGCATAGGACTTTTTGAGGGGTGGTCTGCGCTCCCGGGTGAGGTTGGGTGTGAGCTCCATCTCACGGCTCACTCCACCTCATTCGTTTCTCTTTCTGCCCATTAGACGTCTTTCTCGGGCAAGCTGGTCTTAGGTATTTACCTCGTACCTGCTGATGGGACGTCTCCCTTAGCCCCTTTCCCCCGCGCTGCCGCTCGGTGCCGCGGCCACCCCCGCCCCTGGGGCACCTCTCCCCCGCGGGGACCCCTGCCCGGCTCCCTTCGGACCCCCTTCCCCCGGCGCCCGGAGTCACCTGTAAGCCCAGGGCGATGCGCTGCGCAGGTTGACGGGGAGCCGGACCCTCTTGTCGGCGGCGAGCCGTGCCCCGGCGGGGCAGCTGGCGTTGTGCTGGCGGCCCTGCGGCTCGGGCTGCAGGGTGTGGTGGAAGGCGCTGAGCATTCCCGCCGCCAGCCGCCCGTACAGCTGCTCCAGCAGCTCCTCGGGCCGCTCTCCGCAGCTCCGTGTCCGCGCCGGCCGCTGCTTGGGCGCCCTGGCGGGCTCATTGCGTTGCGGGAGCAGCGCCCCGCACAGCAGTGCCAGCAGCGCCGCCCGCACCTGCAACGACGACTCCGTCAGCGGGGCCGGGACCGCGCCCCGCCGCGCCCCGCAGCCCCGGCCCGCAGCCCGCAGCCCCGGCCCGCAGCCTTACCCTGCCTCGCTGCATGGCGGCCGCGCTGTGCCTCCGCGGGGCAGCCGGCGAGAGCGGCGGGATGCGGCGCCGCGTCGTGCCACTGCCTCTCCCGGCGGAGCAGCTGTTGGAAAAGTGCCCCGCGCCTCACTGCATCTCCCCTGGCCTCGCCTGCCAGCAACATGTTCGGCGGCGCCCACGGAGGCGGCGAGCGGGCCGGTCCCGCACCCCGCCGCGCTGCCCCCGGCCCCGCCACAGCCCCGCGGGCACGGCTGCGCTCCGTCCGCACAAGTCCCGGACCCGGCGCGGCGGCGGAGCTGCCAGGCTGGCGCTCCCGCAGCCCCGACCGTGCCGTCGGGAGCCCCGCGCTCCCTCCCGCCACACCCGCGGCACCGGCACAGCCGGGAGAGCCTCAGCCCCGGCGGGACACCCAGTGCTCGAGGCTGGGGCAGAGCCAGGGGCACTTGGCCCAGTCGGAGCCAAAAGGTCAAGGCTGAGGAAAAGCATGGGGATTTGCAGCTGGAAATAGCCCAGCTCTGGCTTGAGTGACGGCAGCTGGGGAAAGGACCGCTGCAGCACGGGCTCTCCCAGTCACTTTAGAGCCATTGGCGCTCGCCTTGGTCAGGGTCTGGGATCTCCGACTTGTCCGGCTCCAGGCTGCACCTCTGGCCTGTTTCTCCAGAAACATCCCTGTTGTGGCGTTTCTTTAGCAGTCACTGAGGTGGTTGATGTCCCGCCTGACGACTTGGGGCTGGGGAAGGTGAGGCGTCTTGGGGCTGTTGGTGGACAGCCTGATCCACCCGTTTCTCCTGCTGAGGTGACCTGTGGCAGACACCCACTGCAGTGTTACTCTGCTGACTGGAAGAGGAACTGCTTAAGAAGGTGAGAAACTTGCAGCGTGCACATCTAGGTGAGGTCGAGGTGAGTCTCACCTCTAATGACTTCTCCATCTATTCTGCACTGGTTTACTGGTACTTTTAAACACACCTGATGCAATGTATTCATTTTCTCCGGCACAACCAACAAAAATAAGCATCTGGCTGGGTCATAAAAGATGTAGTCCACTGAAATAGTTTGCATTAAAAACAGCCTTAGAATTCATCACTTGAAGAAAATATTTCATGGGCTATGATTAAACCCTGCACATCTACTGAAGAGTTTCAGTATAGGGATAGTTAAATATGAAAATACTGATTGGGAATAAGGGTAAATAGGATCATAAATCATACAAGGACCGAGAAACCCCAGCTTTGTACCACAGAGATACAAGACATCAGCTTCACTGACCAGGCTGGAATTGAAACAGTGATCTGGCATTCATAATGTGGTGAAGTGTCTTGATTTCATGGTTTCTGAAAAGTCATTAAGTCTAACTGTGATTTTTAGTGATTTTGGTACTCTATGTATCACAGGTTAGCATCGCTTATGAGCAGTATCTTAACTTGAACTGTGTAGGATTTGATTCAGGTTTTGACTCTGAAGAAGGACTGTTTAAAATTGAATTAAAAACTCTATTTTGCAGTCTTATCCTCAGGCAAGCAACTGGGATAAGGCAGGTTCCATTTAACTCAGTCCAGTCTAACTCCTGAACGCTGCTGTACCTGGGTGTGTGTTACTTCAACACATTTAAGTGATATGTGTGATAACTTGGCAAATATTTATCACAACAGATTTTTTTTACTCTTCCTAAAATAAGCCAATGCTTTCTGAGTAGCATGAGAATGTCACACTTGGCTTTGCAAAATTACTTTTATGCACTTCCTTTATATGCATTGGCATTTCTGGGAGAGCTCTGCCTCAAAAAATCAGAGCAGATGAACAGAAGACAATGGCACAAGCATTAAATTGCCAGTGTATTTAAGGCTTTGAGTCTTATCCAGGCTGTATTCTAATTCTGTACATTATTGCATTGTATTATTGGAATCTCATTGATTTAAATAATAAGAATCTCAGAAGGGCAGCAAATGACATTCCATTACACAGGATCTGAAAGAGCACAGGGCCAGTTCTCATGGCATACTCTACCCCAGAGACAACTGAGCCATAAAAAATTCACTAATACACTTTGGCAACTTAGGTTCTTCCATGACTTTGAGAAATTACTTATCAGTGTCATTGTCATTTATAATTTTCTGAGATACTGGAAAAAATGTATGGTAATACAAAGTCTGTTCTGAATTTGATGCAATATTTGATAATTCTGCGGTCAGTGAATTCAGACTAGCAGGCATCTGCACCTGTATGTGAATCCACAGAGAATTCCATGGCTCATGCTGTTGCTAAGAGAAAACAGACAGGGCAGTGAGATGTTTTCCTTTGATATCCTCAGCTGAAAAGTCTGAGTGCAGAACATCCAGCCCATGCCCTTGACAAAGGGTCAGTATCAAAACTGGAGCTGCAATCCTCCATCACCTTGAACAGCCCCTGCCTCCCTGCCTGTGGTCCTCCCAGCCTCGTGCCAGGGCTGCCAGTCCCAAATCCCACAGGCAGCCAGGTGACACCGATTGCAGGCTGGATTTATCACCATCCCTGCAGCAACATGGACCATTGCCAGCCTGCTGCCCACCATCACGTTCCCACTACATCATTGGGGTTGGTGCCAGGAGTTGGTGTCACTTTTGATTCCTTATCTTTACATCAGTGTCCCTGTAGAAAGTAGCAAATCTCTCTGGCTGAGTGGCTGAGGACAGGAGTGGACCACGGTCTGGTCATGTTCTTGGGTGAGCCTCCAGTTCTAGAGGACAAAGGAGGAGCAACCACCATCTGTCACACCACAGATGACCCCTGCCTGGGCCCAGCTCTTGGAAGGGCAGCAGCCTTCCCTTCCCTGCCCTCCTCCCTGCCCTGTCCCCTCAGCCCTCACTCACCCACCTGCCTCCAGTCATAAGTGTTCTGAATAGTCTCTCAAGCTTCTGGTGTTGCTCAGTAGTGTTTTAACAATATATTACTGTAAACTTTCCACTTTCCTGACCCAAACATATTACAAATGAGGATAATAGTTCACCTCCTTATATGCAAACATTTAATCTGTGAATTACAGCCTGATCTAATCTTCACATTCTATTGGATTCTGGTGAGCTTCATTGTGTGCCCTACTGTTTCTTATCCTCCTTTATTCACCTGACATTATCCCTTTTTAACTAAAACAAAGAGGAAATGCTTGAGAGGAAGGGGAAGAGAAACTTGTCACCTATAGGAGAGTCAGAAGGAAAAGTATTTCTTTCACTTTTACATAATATTCTAACTCCTCTTTCTGGCAACTGTCATGAAACATTTGTACTTGAGAGTGACATCTGTCTCTCTCTCAGGATTATCACCATAGTGATCAATGCCAGATAATAAGAATTTCAGTTCAACAAATCTCCACTATGAGAAAGTTAGGATGTTCAAAAGAAAACTAAGCTGTGCAAGAATTTTCTGCATGTGATTCCATCAGAGAGCTTTTCATGCAATATTGAACACTGAAATGTGTTTAACGAAAAACATACAAGGTTTGTGTCTTCATTGTGTCTTACATTGCTACTAACAGCTGGAGAAAAATATGGCATAGCAGGACAAAAAGTCCTATTCCAATACATTATCATCAGTGTTGAGATAATTTGAAAAATTGTTTCAGAACCATTTGAATGATCAAGAAAACCTGAGAGTAGATGTAAGAATGTAGCCCTTCCCAGACACATTAATCCCCAATAAGCAATCTTGTCAGGACTTTTTCTTAGTTGGGGTTGTTGTCTTCCATAGCTGCCCTGGCATAACAGCCTTCTCCAGATAATTTGGCTCACACATAAATAAATCACATTATTGTGATAAACATTATTAATGATACCACATAATGTGCTTGTTACAGCAATGACAAAATTGCACTAAATTGGCATATTCCAAATGTTTATCCCCATCCTGCTACAAGAGCATGTACATTAATGAGATCCTATCTCTATCTGAAATAATGATGTGAAAAACATTTAAAAATCATCACATATATAGGTCTTCAAGTTGAACAACTCGTTGGGTGGAACAAACATTCACCTGGCATCACCAACAGGTATAAATCTTCAGACAGAGAATTAAATAATTCCTCAAAGATATGCTTCTCCCTCACATTCTGTTGGCAGATAACCTGTCACCCAAACTGTTCTGTTCCCATTCAGCTTCCCTGCAGTTGTAAGCATTGTAATACCACTTTGCAGCTTCCATGGCATAGCACCTTTTTCAGCAGGATCTCAGCATGTTTTACAGTGGTTATGCAATTTAGCATTGCAAAAGTGAATTCCTGCAAAGTGGAGAATCCTCTGTGGACTTCATTTTGTGAAAGTGGAAACTGAGGAACAAACATGTTAAAAATAGCCTTTCTACCAAAAATTGAGTATCTGTGCCTGTGAGATCAAGAACAGTCAAAGCTCAGCAAATTAAATTAATTTCTTATGGTTTCATACTACACTTGCAAAGGAACCAAGAAGAGAAACAGCCCTTCCTCATAATACTTGCAGATCTATTTATTGGCAACTCCAAGCACAAACATAGGCTGGGTGGAGAATGGATTGAAAGCAGCACTGAGGAGAAGGACTTGAGGGTGTTGGTTGACGAGAAGCTGAACATGACCCAGCAATGTGCGCTGGCAGCACAGAAAGCCAGCTGTGTTCTGGGCTGCATCAAAAGCAGTGTGGCCAGCAGAGCGAGGGAGGTGATGCTGCCCCTCTACTCTGCTCTGGTGAGACCCCACCTGGAATGCTGTGTGCAGTTCTGATGTCCCCCAGCAGAGGAACTTGCTGTGGCAAATCCAGATGAGGGCCATGAAGATGATCAGAGGGCTGGAGCACCTCTTCTGTGAAGACAGGCTGAGAGAGCTGGGGTTGTTCAGCTTGGAGAAGAGAAGGCTCTGGGAAGACCTGGGAGTAGCCTTCCAGTATGTAAAGGGGCCTACAAGAAAGCTGGAGAGGGACTTTTTACAAGGGCCTGTAGTGATAGGACAAGGGGGAATGGCTTCAAACTG
>JAWWLZ010000001.1:45092352-45111328 GCA_035041345.1 Poliocrania exsul | reverse complement strand
CTGCCATGGTCCCAAATATTTTCTCCCACTGTGATTAAGTCAGATATCTCATACCACTGCAGTCTGTAGCTGAAAATACTCCCTCTGACCTGACACATTGCGTCTGGGTGGTCCAGGTCTTCCAAGATTAAGCCTGACAGAAAAGAACTACTTGACACTCAGCAATATGTCATTCCATGACTAGAACAATAGATACAGCAGGACTGAGGAGTGGGCAAGAGGAAGACTTGGGAGAAGTAAGACATGGGCCATCCAGTTCCTTCTCATGCTGTTTTCCATCCCTTAGCAGCATCAGGCCCCAGAGAATCATGGAATCATAGAATCAATTGGGTTGGAAAAGATCTCCGAGATCATCAAGTCCAACCCTTGGCCCAACTCCAGTCCATTTACCAGATCATGGCACTCAGTGCCACGTCCAGTCTTTGTTTACAGTGTCTTACAGTTTACAGAGCTTACAGTGTCTCTCTTCCTGGGTGAGCTCCTTGGGATGTTGTGTAAGCCACACTGCACATGCTCTGCTCATCCCACCAGGAGGAAGCTGGGGCAGTCCCAGGCCATGAGCTGCACCAGTACCATGGGAAGCCCGGTATATATAAAGCAGCTCATCAGCTGTACCATAAACCCCACGGGATGCTCCTGACCACTGGCAGAGACACCCTATGAGACAGGGGAGATGTTTTAAAATCTGGAAAGAACCTTTCATGAAGATACGAAGAGACCTCTCCAGTGTCACAAGGTGGGAAACAATCTGAGCACCAACACTGAGCATTGGAAATTTTAAAAGACTGAATCCTTGCATTTCAAAGTACAATAACCAAACTCTTAACTATTAAACCAAACCCAGGCTCATGTTCTAAAAACAAGCCACCTCAATGGACTAGTTTTGCAAGGGTTTATTAGGAAATTCTGAACTCTTAATTAGTATTTTTATTCCTCAAAAGTGATATAAATCAGGAATTTAATGTCTCATTAACTTCAGATCAGACTTGCTGAGTTCACAAGCAAAATGATGATTTCTGTAACTAACATCTTTGCCCATACTCAGCCTGGGCTGTAGAAAGCAACCACTGTATGGTCAATGCCCCAACCTCCCACATTAAGATTCCAAAGGTGCAATCTAATTAGCAATTCTGAACAAACTAGACTGAATTCCTGCCAACTCTGACCATTTGAAATAAAAACAAAACAAAACAACGAAAATAAGGAGGTTGCCAAGAGACTGCAAAATGGCCCTAGTTCAGCTAAACATAGACTAAAACTAAGATGCTTTCTTTGCTATCCTTCCAAGTGCTTTGCTGAACTGGGGCCTTAAGAAAGACCAAGGTCATATCCAACATTTTTAGAAACTCAGTTCAGAGGCCTTAAATAAATTTTGGGTTTGGATGAAGGATATGGGATTTTCAGCCTCATAAGCATAGCTTTGAGGTATTTTGCATTGAAAAGTGAAATTTTAGAGGCTTCTGTGTTTCATATTAACATCACATCTACCTCTGAAAGGAAAAGCATTATGCATTTGATATAGTTTGCAATGAGTTTGAGTACCTCTGTAGATTTTATGCACAAGTAAAATAACCTCACCTTATTTTTTTAAAATCAATTATGAAAGACACTACAATTTTGAATCCATGTTTTTAATGTAAGGTATCATATAACCAAAATATTTCACAAACAATTTATCAAAAACTACTACAAAATAATCATGAATGAAACTTTTTCAGATAAAACTTTTACAGGAATTTAAAAAAATGTTGGGTGGCTATTCTGGAAGCAGATCTTCTCCTAGTTCTTCATCAGCAAAGTCATCTTCCTCAGCTCTTTTTCTTGCTGCAGTTCTTGGTCTTTCTGCTTGTGGGCCAAGTGGATCTACATAGGAGGCATCTGGGGTTTAAATAAATACATTTGAAATGGTTACCTGGAAGTAATTTTAGCTTTGTTTCAAACATACAAAATCAAACATAAGATTGGGTTTTAGCACTACATATCTGTAAGGTGTCTTTGAAATGCAGAACAGAAAGAGCATATGAACACTGAAGGAGAACAAAATACTGCATTTAGGAACTGAGGCAGGGCACAAGAGAGAAGGTCCTGAGTGCTAGTGATAGAAGCCTTTTTTTCCCCTTCTTTTTAATTTTTTTTTTTAAATAAGTTTCTCTTTATTATACTACAGTAAGAAAAAGACTTTGGAAAAGTGCCAGGAGCAGCAACAGTGATGATTTGTTTAAGGAATGGCTTTTTAGGAAGTCCTACATGCCACATGGAGTTAAGTTTTTAAACCCCTTTGAAAATTCAATTTTACTGAAGAACTTATGACTGCAGACCCACAGGAACTGATTTAAAGGATGCAGCACACACATATTGAAAGTAATATTAACGTGGGCCACATTTCTTAATATTTATAATTACTTTATAGTGAGCTCTGAACAATGAAGCTAAAATCTCATTTTCGTGCAGAAAATATTTCCCTAATTATCTAATTTTACATGCTCTTCCAATAATTTTTTTCTCTATTTCTTCTCTCCCTGAGGGACAGGAAAGTAAGAAGGTGTAAGATGTCCACTTGCCTACTTCTTTACTGCTGCTGCTTTCATAGGGTTCGTTTGTTCCAGGCAAAGCTTTTAGTTTGGCACTCAGTCTTTCCCCTTTGGTACCACTACTGTCTGTGGAACAGAAAAATAAAACACCAGGAAGACAAATCACATGCTGTTATATTCTGTGAAATCATGACACAACAACAACTACATCAATTCAGCTACTACTATCTGTCAAACAAGATTTGGATGAAACCATCTTTTCATGACAGACACAGTACTCAGTTGTAATAGTGGTCATTCAAACATAATGGACACTGTGTCCATACATGTGTGTGTGAATGTTTTTTAAAAAATATATACAGCCTTATTTACTTTGGAGTAAGCGCCTTAAAATATTTCTGCTTCAAATGCTGACATTTCAGTTGCTCATAAATTACAGTCACATTTTGGAGTTAAAATAAGCACAATGAATATAAACAGCGTTACCGTGTATATGTACATTTCATATGTCTGTGTGCTCACCAATGTATCAGTGTGATCCACCTGCTCAGTACTGCCAAGGTCAAATACAACACTAACTTTGCATCTGATGGCAAGGGTATATTTGACACGTGCTGTCTGCATGGCAGGCAGGCACAGTTCATGTATACAGACCATCCTGGCCCTGCATCTTGCTGTAAACACTGCGCTGGCAGCTCAGTTTGCAGCGGGGCCCCAAGGAATGTGTCGGCTCCGAGGGCTGCCTCCTGCCCAGACATCATCAGATTAACATTCTCTTGCACAGCAGTATTCCAGACACTTTAAATATTCTGTTCACCTCCGAATCTCTTTTTCACGTTCATGGCAAGCTTTCAATCTCATCTGCTACAACAAATTTTTATGCAATATATTTTCTCCTAGGAGAAAACATCTGAGTTTGACTTGATGTATTTACAAGGCAGGACACGCCATGCAGCCAAATACAAACATGCTCATTTACAACACCAAACAATGCTGTTACTAAAAGTCTTCCATCTTTAAGGAGGAAAAATGGGTTTCACTCAGTAAACATTAATTACAAAGTCTGGAGTGGACAACACATTTCCATTATCTTATTTACTATAAATGTTATTTTAATAAATTGTTATTATTAAAAGAAAAAATCCAAGAAGCCAAACTTCTACAAAGGTGACAAACCTTTATTTCTATAAAAATACTATTTCAGACTTCTGTTTGCTCAGCCCTAAATTGGAAAAACAATGTCTCTGCTCCAAGAAAGATCTAATACATACAGTCACATATGTCAAACAGTTAATAAGTTCACAAGACACAGATTACAGCTGAAATTTCAAAGCAGGGAAAATGTATTTTAATGTACATCCACCTCCCTCAGACCAATTCTCACTGACAGGCTTCATGAAAGAAGTGAACACTTAACAAAGGATTTGAAGGAATGGAGAGAAATCCATGTGTTTCACTGAGGGGGCTCAACCAAAGAGCTGTGAAATTACATGAGGGGCTGTCCCTTGAGTTCAGTGGGGCCTGGACAGGTCTGTGCAACAAGGAGGTGAATGCTGAGCCTCAAAGACAGTGTGGATGAAAACATTGTGAGGACAGTGTAGAGGAAAATCCAAAATAGTAACAAGGAGAAAAGGAGTAGTATAGAAGTAGGCACAAAGTCTTGTGCAATGGAAAATAAATAATTTACAAGATAATGAATAAAGCTGGAAGAAGAAGTAAAGAGATGCAAAGACAGGAACAAGACACAAGAAACTACTCTAGGGAAAGACTGAGCTAGTCAAAGAAACTCCACAGGTTTAACTGGTTGGTTCCAGAAAGGAAGAACTGGGTGTAATAAAAACAAAAGAGGAAGAAGATGGTATATCAAAGGTTTTCTCTTGTGAAGGAGGAAAACACGTTCGTTTTACTGATACTGCCAAAGGAAAGTGAAACACTTTATATTAACTAAAAGAAGGGGAAAAAAGGATGATAAACAAACAAAACGGGCTGGGATAAACTCAATACCCACAACTTACCTGTATATCTCACTGCCCTAAACCCACACAATTGAAAACAGAGGCTGCTTTCTTGGACATCCCAGGACCCCTAGGTTTTATTGGGGTTACATCCAAGAAGAGAATGAGGCAGTAAGTCCAAAATCTGAAGCCAGTGTTCCTCTCCTTTTCTCTCTCCATCTATTTAAGTATCTAAACCTGATCAGAAGCTCCCCCTTCCACAGCTCTGAAGTTCCTTTCCTTAAGCACATACTGCTATGACTGAGTTGTCCAAAATGGCCCTGCCTGCAGGTTGATCAGCATGTGACCCTGGAGCCCAAGCTCCTCTTTCTGTTTGTGAGCCAGTACAGTCAATAGAATTGTGAGTGCTGTAACAGTGAGTAAACGCAGCTGTTTACACAAACACAGTTTTTTAGGATTCAGACTTGATCCAGTTGCCCAAACACATTATTTACTGTGTTTAATGGACTGCACCAATTCACCACAGGATGAGATTAATGCTAAAAGTAGTGCAAAGAAAGCAGCAAGAACACATGAAAAGGAACATGAAGGAAAAGAAGTGCTGAGATGGGCTAGGTTGTTCTTTCCAGAAGCTCCAAGTTACATGATCAGTACCTCCCACCTTGACTAAACACATCCTGGAAAAAAAACCTATAAAGAGTAGGTGTCTATGGGCACAGTGTCCTCAACACCTAAGCAGGAAGAACATATGCATGCCTTACTAGATTAAAGATCTAGCTCAACTGACTTACTGCCCATACAAAAGATCACAAGACGCTGAGGGAAGAGCATCATAAGTAGAGCAAGCATATACAGCAGCTCTCCAAGGATAATTTCCTAGCTCCAACACTTTGTAAATCAAGCGTGTGGTCAGGGAAAGGTAGTGGCATTTGGTGTTTCATGAGACAGGTTGATTTATTCTCCAAGAACTTGTTCAGTCTTCTCTTGAGACACTGAAATTTCTGCATCTGTAAGAAGTTGAGGTATGGAGTTCCACCTTTCATTTCCTCTGAACACACCAGTGCAGCCCCAGCTTGCCACAGAAAGGAGCACCATGCCCTTCCTGCCCTGCATGGTATCTCCCTCCCTGTGCTGTCCAGTGGTAGCAGAGGCCATGCTGGAGCAGGTTCCTGATACATTTAAAACCTAATGAAAACTCTTTCTCAGGTGTATCAGCAAAGTAATGCAGCTCACCTTATCTCTACATGACCACTGTATCTACAGCAAGAGTGAAGGGAAGGGTAACACCTCTGCTGGCAGCAGCCCACAGCTACTTTAAATGAGGCTAATATGCAAAACCTCATCAAGTCTCCATGGACCGCAGTATGCCCTGAGCATATCTAAAAACACAGAAGAGGAGCATCATTCCTTTCTTTGTAAGTACATGCAGAGGTGCTCAACAACATCTGCATTACACAGAGATGTCAGACAGCAGCTCAGGAAGTGAGAGGTCTGGCCTTCAATGCCTTCCTTCACCTGAGGGAGTTCAAACCCACAGTTCCAGCTTTCAGGAGCAATGTCCCAGTTGTTGAGCCATTTGGGGTAAAGCTTTTCTTGACACTCTGCCATGGGATACAGGATTTGCCTGCCAATTTGGCAGCTATTAAAAATTCTGTTGACCATGTAACATGATGTGCCAGAAGTTTAAATCTTATTTCAAAATTACTTTTTGTAGTTCAGTTTGCAAATAAATGATCTGCTTGCTTTTATTCAGTACACATTCACACACAATTTGGCAGTGTTAAGGAATATAAGCTTGCAATGCAGACTTCAGGATTTTGGTATCCTACAGTGAAGAGAACTTGAGGGAAGGAATTGTTTTTAAAGCATTTTATCTCAGACATGGATACTTTCAGGAGGTGAGTTTTACAGTTTCTACTCACCATTCCCTGCTGCCTTCACCCCATCCAGGAAAAAGATTTTCTATAAGTTTCAGCTTTTGGATTATGGGAATGAAACTAAACCTCACCAAAGTAATACACAGAAGAAAACAAAGCTGACATGGGGACTGATACAAGAAGGGCTTTTGAATTTTGATTTTCACATTTTACAGATTTTAGAAACACAGTAGCTGTAGCAAAGTAGATTTCTAGTGTATTAATATTTCTAGCAGCTTGAGTTTAATGTCTTTCTATTGCTACTCCCTGTCCCAGAACAGGGAGCTCAAGTTCCTTAGCTGTTTAGTCTTTTGTTCAAGGTAGAAGATTGAAAAATAGCAAAAAGAGACATAAACACAGGGCAGAATGAACCAGTAGTCAGAACAATGGAAGAACTACAAAAGCCTGAGGAAGAAGAGGACTGATGAAGAGGGAGTCTCACTGACCCCAGACTCAATTCCTGGGGGGTGGAACAGGGTTGGGACCAGGGCAGGTAAAAAAGGTTGAACTGGAAATGTGTAAAGTGATGATTGGATGGGTCATATTATAAAAGCCATGGAAATTAAAGCTTGTCCACGCGCGTGTCGATGTATGCCTGGATGAGCCTGGGAGCTCATTAAAGTAATTACCCTCTTAAATTATCTCCTACCAAAATTTGGCTTGGAGTCTTTTTTACAGACTTTTCAGGCATCAGGACGAAGCATAGTAATAAAAACTCTGGATGAAAAGATTTATTTGTAGTTCTTCTCTACTAACAGCACAGCTTTGAGTGTTAACATCTGCCTGATTGCACTTGCAATCAAAGGACTGCAGGTAGATGTTTCTCAAACTGCAAATTAATTATATCTGCACTACATTAACTGTACAAGCACATACTCCTAATTCAAGGCAGCTTTTGAATAATGGAATATCACTGCTGAACTCAATTGCTCTCTGTATCTAAAGAAACCTTCACTTCAATCAATACCTCCTCCTTATTTATTTACATATTATGCTTTTATTTATTTATTATGTTATTACTGTAGTTCAAATGGAGGGCAATCCTTGTGTACTCACTCTGAAATGTGACAATGTGGACACACACATAAAATGACTGGAGGAAAATGGCTCCACATTTCAGTTGAAAAAGCAACAGTAACTGAATGAGCAGAGCTGGTCAATATATTTTTAAAATCTGATTTATAAATACATTTACTCTGTAAAATGATCATACTTGATACTTGAATTATCATGGTGATATTATCTTCCCCTCAGCAGCCTTAACTGGGGCCTATGCATACAAAGATAATACCCTCTGCAGGCTGCTATCTTTTACAGTGCATTCTTTTCTCTCATCTGTTTAAAAGTCAGGGCCATAATATTATACTTAGGATATTTAAATTATTCTATGTTTCATTCATTTAGATTTGTTCAATGTCTTACAAAAACTAATTTGAACTGATTCCTCCACATAGAATTTGGAGGCGAAAAATAAAAAGAAAGTATAAAACTTAAATTTTAAAAACTGGTTATTTATATACAGCAGAAAAATGAATAAAGCAACATACTGCAAAAGTGATCCTTTTTTGTAAGAATCCTATTTTGGCAAAATAGATTCTAAATCTTTTTATGTGTTTTTGTACTTCCTACATTGCACGATACCTCTCTGTACTCCAACTCCTAAAATCCACAGTATTTGTATTTATTTTTAACTGAATTTCACTCGTTGCAATTACAGTGCTGAGACTACTGCACTGGAAATTCCTCCAGTATCACAAAAGATGTAAATTACAATTTTTAGTATCATTTTACTCATCAGGAAAAGATAACAAGGGGTAAAGTTGTTCAATAATCTACCTCCTACGTAAAACATTTATGTAACAAAGTGCACAGTGGGCTAATGCTCCACTAAATACAGAATGCATTTTAAGTGCAGCTCTGTGTATCTTTCATATTTGGAGTGAAGACACCATCTTTGGAGAAGACTGGGCATTGGTTTGACCAAAGAGAAGAGTAAGTTCAGTGTAGAAGGCAGAATATTATATTAAAACTATGAAACAGCATGGCAAGTAATGCAATTTTTAACTCCACTGTAGGTTATTTTGATCTGAAATTGTGTTGAATGAAAACAGTTTGTGGTGTGCCAGTTCAGCTAACTCCTTAGGTGAGTTCAGAGCAGAAAACAATGTTTTCTTCACTCCGAGATTTTCCCTGTCTGTTTACTAAGAAGACTTTTTTTCTATTTTGCACACACGGCCAATGGAACCATCCCACAGTGACTTGTAATTAATGAGACTTCAAGAGGTACACAAAGCCTAGAAAATATAAGTGATCAAGATGTCCTGGCTGCAGGGCAACAAGAAAGTCTCTTGACTCTCTCACAGTCAAGATTATCTAGCCCTGACATCTATAACATGCTTCCTTCCATACTGTGTGAGGAGATCCCCATGGGATGCTAAGAGGTGTTTGAATATGGGATGGACAAACCCATTTCTTCACTGACACTGGCACCAGTGAAACGAAAAAGGGAAAAGACACCTAAATTACTCTCACATGGTATTCTTTCCAAATTCATCTGGACAGGCTTAGGTAACAAGGAGAGTGCAAAGTGCTCAGCCTTTCATCTTCTGGATTCAACACTGCTTCTTTGGGCTCCGAGACTCTGTGGCTCCTCTCATCCAGTACAAAACTCCCCACTCAGAGAGCTGGGCAAATGCAGAGACCAAGTAATTGCTGCTTATGGCAATGTGTTACTTAAGTCCATACTTTTCATTATCTATATATATAAAAAGGCACTATGCTATTAAACAGTATAAATCTCTTACAGTAGTAAAAACCACAATGTCCTAACTTCTAAATTCTGGATATTACCATCATATGTCTGCAAAACAGAAAAAAGTGAGCATGAAAACAAGAAAAGATTATTGGAAAGGAAATCTTTGAGAACTGCCTAAACTAAAATGTACTGTTAGCTTCCTTCAGGGTTTTGTGGTGCTTTGTTTTTCTCTTTTTCTTTCTCCTTTCTTAAATTAAAAAGAATAATTTTAACAGGACTGTATCAATGTCATCTGCTTTTGGTGGGGAGAAGAAAATTTCACTTTTTATAATAGGAATGACAAATGTGTTCAATTTTCAGGAGGCATTTCAGATTTAATGCTTCTCTTCCTCACAAAACCAGAGCAGACTTCAACTGACACTGATAGAGATGTCAGTTTTCTTGGTCTCCCTGTTTCTATTCTGTCTACCATTCATCCATACATTAATCCTATTGTTCAAATTGTGCTTTGGTGCATCTCACACACCTTCTGTTTTAATTTATATTGGCAAAGTAGTGGATGCCGTGTGAAGTACCAATCCTGCTGGCTTAGTTCTCTTTCCTCTTAGCTCCCTCTTTAAAAGCAATTGTAGATCATATTTCCTAAAACATGGAAGTCTGAATTATTAATTCTCACAATATAAACCTACATAGGTACAAAATGCATGGGGGGAAAAATCTGTTGGGAATGCCAGCAAGTATGGGGATAGTGAGCTGGTAAGAAGAAAGAAATAAAACAGGCATCATACCTAAAATATTTGGAATGCATACACACTTCATTTAGCTAGTAAGTACTTTAACTTAGCTAGTAAGTACTAATCTAAGGAGGATTCCATGCTTCACTGGCCTCAGTAATGATGGCAAATCCCTCATACAGTGTAGGAAAATGATCTGTTTTGGTCTTGGCAATGCCACTGGAAAAGACTAATCTTAAAATGTATACAAATTTTTTTTATTCTTCTTTTGAAGTAATTTGTTTATCAAAAGCATACTAAGATTATGAAATAAAATAACCCACGTTTATATTTCACATGTATCTTGACACAGGCCATGTACAGAAATTTATTAAACCGCAAAATACAGCTCCTAACCCAGGTTAGTAATGCCAAACATTGGACAAAATAAAATGTTTGGGTCTTCAAGTTTCTCTTAGTAATCCTCAGTAAAAGGCAGACAAACTACAACATAGTCCTTAACATCTGATGCTGTTAGGGTGCAGTTTCTTCACTGATAAGGCCTCCCGGAGTCAACATTACCAGTTAAAATGTGCCTTTGACTCATTCTAAAAATACATGTAAGTAGCACATCTCACCACAACTTTTAATTAAGAATCCCAGCAGACAAGTTAGCTCCAGGCTCAGTACAGGACCTTCTTTGTACCTCTGCTTGTTTGCCGAGTCATTTCCAGAAAGGCTGAATCTTTGGCACTGAATTTGTGAAATGAAGACTTCTCAAATGTGCTTTTATACAGACTTGTTCCCAAACTCTGTTTTTTTCCATTCTTTCATATCCTTGACATAGTATCTTGAGATACAATCTAAGAATTATTGATAGGGCATATTCTAGGTAAATTCTGACCCTGCTTACCTTCTCATACTCTTTTTTTTTTAATTTAAAAAAAGGACAAATTTCCATAGACATTTCTGTCTTTAAAAGAAATATTGACAAACTGATAGTCTGGGGAATTAGTGTTGTCTTGGCATACTTTCAGCTTGATCAGTACTTATATCTTCTTTTGCTAAATGACTGACTCACTCCCTCCTGATAATATTCCCCTTCTTCACTAATGAGGCTAGGGATAATTACAAACTAGAGCTGTAATTTAAGAGACCCTTTATGCTCTTTGCCTACATGCCTGATGCAATGTTTTGTGCAGATGTAAATATCCTTGCCTGCTACCAATGCTGCTCTTCATTTCTATTTATTACAAGCTAAAGTGGATCCTACTTTATGCTGGAGAATAGGGACCAATCCTGTCTCCCACTGATGTTTTGCTGGCACCTCTAGCTGGCTGCCTGATCACAGGGCTAATGTAACAAAGGTGAGACCAGAAAAACTTCCATTCCTCTCTGTTACCAAGTTAAAGAATTTCACTCCAAGAATTACTTTGGCCTGAGGCTCAGAACAGGTAAAATTCAATCCCAGGTGAATGGAGTTTCTTCTGCAGATCAAGACATGGTTTAAAAGCTTCTCTAGTGAAACTACTGAGCTGAAAAAGGAATGAGAACTCTCTTAAACCCCCAACACTCACTCAACCCTTGGAGAATCCCGGAGAGCACTCTTTATAAACAGAACAACATTCTGATGTCATCTTCAGATTACACTAATAATTTCTCTGATTTTCATGATACTATAGGATTTCATAAGTGTAATAAAATATCTGCTATATTTAAGAAATAAAATTACCAAATAAGAAAAAAAAGTCATAAATTATTTCCCTGTAAAAAGAAGGGAAGAATGGCAAGAATTTACAGGGGATATCTTTTTATAAGACCCATCAATATTAAGATAAACCAAAGGCAGAATACAGAGAAACCATTTTTTAGGGGTCAAAATACGGATTTTTTTTCTACGTGGCTGAAGTAGACTGAATTGTGCTGGTTTCCTTAGAGTAGCAGTGGGGAACAGGTAAGTTCACATTACTAACATTTCATGAATTTAAAATAATGGGAGGGAAAAATCATTAGCTCTGCTATATGCAGGCTACCAAATACAGAAAAGACAAAGCAGGACAGTTTCCTGACTTACACTGGAAGAGTTTTATATTTGTGGAAGTCGGCATTGTAAATCTATAGAAGCAGAAACTTACTAGTCAGAGAGTAAGCTTTCCTCTAGGGAAGACTCTAGTACTCCAATTCTGCTGTACTGGGAAGGGGGGAAGGAAGGGAGCAAAGATAGTAAGGGTATGTTATCCTTACCATGGAGGTGGTTGCACAGAACAGTCTCTTGAATTTGTAACAAACACCTAACGTAGTAGACTAGATGGTGGGGACAAAATTCCCTTTCCTCCATGTTAAATAAAGAAACAATGAATTCCTGTTTTTCGTGGCTTACGTGTTCTGTTTTGTTATAGTAAATTATTCCTTATAGCAAATACTCCAAAGTTAATGAGATAAAAGTGTTCAAATACCAAGTTAAGAGGGTAAAAATGATCAAGTCCACAGTACTGAAAACAAGCATAAATTTAGCCTTAGAAACATGCTGAGATCTGTATATAAAACACCAATGACAGACCAAATCCACGTTATGGTACAAGTTGCAGTTTCATACACCAATCAGATAATCAAAATGCTCAGAACAAAATTTGTGTAGTATTTCCATATTGCTCAATGCATATTTGTTTGCACTTCAGGATGTAAGGAGCTTTTACAAACACTTCCAGAAAACCTGTTTCCTTTAGGATCCTGGCAAATTGCATATCTAAGCAGAGGCACTGAGTACTTACCACCACTTCCTTCTCTGCGGTTTCGTGCGCTGCCATCTCTGCCAGACTTAACGCGCTGCAGAACAGTGAAAAAAGGTTGAAAAGAGCAGAAAAAAACCCCACATTTAGTATTATATATTAATTATCAAAAATTCAACTTAGCTTATGAAACAAACATTAGAAGAACATTGAACTAGACTTACTATACTGCAACTAATAAACCTTTTTTTTCAACACACGAAACTGTGCTTAAAATCATTGTTAAATCCAATGTTTACATAAAACAAGAGTTCGGTGAAATTCAAACAGAATATCTCAATGAGTTATTTTTCTTCAGATAAAATTTATACAAGGAATGTGCATAAAAATAGTTCAGATGTTCCTCTGTAAAGTGCAGCTGAAAAAACAGGCAACATGGCCCTCCTTGCATGAGTTCAAAGTAGCCTCTGCCCATTAACATCTTGTAAATCCCACAAGCATTTTATTATTGTAAAGACTCAAAGGGGAGAAGTAGGGGAATCTATAAAAAGAACTATTCACCCTATGGATCTTAAGATTTTGAATTCTTGGCACAGCACTGTACTTCACAGCAAAACTTAATTTGCTGTTGAGTGTTAAATGCAAGATAAAGGTGAAGGTAAATACTTTAAAAGCTGTGTTTAAAAAGTCAGCTCTCTTGTACAGAGGAAGGTACCATAAACATCTCCCAGCTGTGCTTTTTTTAGTGTTATTTGAAAACTTTAACAGTTTATCAAAGCAATATCTCTGTATGACATGGCAGACTTGGCTTCTCCTGGCAAAACACCAAATTTCTCACACATCTTGTCAATCACAAGAAGGTACATCTCAGCAAGGGATTTTTCGATAGATAGGCACAAAAACTTGATGTTTAAAGCACTCAGCTATTAATAAAGTATCTCTGCATCCTATTCAAAATATGACTTCAGGATCTGCTTAAAACACACGTGCACACTACCTGGCCATGTCTTCAGGTCAATTACTGAAGCTTCTTCACTGATTTTTCACCAGAAAAATACCATGGAGTCTGGCAGAGTTGGAATGATACCAAAAAAGTGAAAGAACTTTCAAGATTTGTGCCAACAGAAAAAGGAAGAACTCTTAAATCAAAACTCACAGGAGTCAGACAGGAAAGCATGGAGCCTAGTGTGAAACCAGGACTGGTCTTGGAGCAATTCAGTCTGGGACCAGAATTTCTCATACTTTTTATTTATTTTGGGAAATCCTCAAGTCTAAAATATGTTCTCTGGATTTTGTATTAAATATCCTTTTCACATTCCAGTGAAATAGCATATACCAATCTTTCAAGAAACATGTTCAGACTCTCCAAATGTTGAATGACTGACATCAAGCCTGACAATGGAAGCTCAGCTTTTGTCTGCCAGAGGGCAGCAGTCCCTTTATGACAGTGCACTTTTGGCATTTACATCCTGGGACTCTACTCCCACAATATCACACAAGTACTATAGCTTAAACATATGATTAATTCCTGTAAAGTTCCAAGCAAGTAGTTTGTAAGTAATCCCACACTAAAAGCAGACATTCAAAGTAGGTTTCCACCCTAAAAATGTCTGTTTCTCTCCCATGGCTGCAAAAGACATTTGGGATGGTTATTCCAGCTGTAGAAGCCTGAAGGGAAGGGCAGTGAGCCCCCCCAGCATTTGCACCCATCATCGCTGCTTCTCACCACACCCACTCAGCCCTCATTTTCAGTCATTAAGCTCATGGAGTGGAAATAAATAGTAACGTGTGTACACATCAGTGCCAAGGAGCTCACGTGAACTTTTACACTGTTACCTGTCTTTTTTAAACTGAAATACGAAAAAGGAAGATGAATGCAGTAAAAAACAAAACCAAACAAAAAACCCAACACTCCCCTGCTCCAAATGCCCCAACATATGAAGGTTGCAGTAAAAATTGAATGCTGTGAGAGGCAGGGAGAAAAATTTCTACAGGGAATGAACTCCACAGATGTTCCCCAATTCTTGGCTGGAAGTATTTAACAACTTGTCCATATTACAGAACTGAGGGAAATAAGTACTCCAAAATATTTATTTTGGTAAAAACTCCATGTGTATATATTTGTTCTAGAAAAACAATGCCAGAAGAGCAAATTTTGATAGATTTCTACAGGAATACAAAGTCTGTCTGCAGACTTTGAAATGCAGGTATATTACACTAGCATGTAGCTATTTGTGTTTACTGGGTGCAATTGAGCAAACATAGCTGAGTCTGAAATTGGAGCAGAAATTGCAGTGTATCTGGTAGTGCTAACTGAAACCAGTATTCCTATTGGAAACTTAGGTGGTGAAATATTAAAATTTTGGTAATTTTAGAACTTGACAGTATAGTTTATGACTATATGGTCATGGATGACAGAAGGAACTTCTTAGGAGAAAACCCCCTAGTAATTTCCAAAGCCAGATGGTAGACATAAGACTAAAAAACCACACACGCACACTCCAATCAATGAAAGAAAAATAAAACCCTCCAACCCAAACCCAGGGTACAGAACCCAGATGTAACACCACCAACAGCAAAAAAAAGGAACTGCAGGGCTATTGTTTGCAAGACAGCACTGATGCTGAGCTTCTGTCACAGAAATATTCAACTTCTAATACAGGACAGCCACACACTAAATCACAGTGCATCCTGTAACATCTTCTCTCCGTCTCTGCTCCTTTACAACTACAACAGTGTTGATTTTTAAGAAAACAAGGTCAGCAGATTCCCTGGGGGGCAGAAGTTGTTTCTTTCCTTAAGGAGGAACTTGGGAGTTTTCAGAGTGTGGCAGATAAGAGAGCCAAAGAGGGAGATGGGAGCATGTTACTCCAAAGGAAGGAGCCACAAGAAGGAGCAGAAAGCAACTCATCAGACTTCAGAGGTTCTCAAGAGAGAATACTAGGAACTGCAGAGGTAGAATTTTTCTGCCATTCAGAAACTCACTGAATTTAGACAGGCTGCAAACACTGGCCTATCTGCAGGAATGAAGCTGACAAAGTTGACTAGAAATCTGTTTTATTTTTATTGGTGGTGGTGGTGATTTTGAGGGGCAGGGAGGCAAGAAGACTGTTTGTTTGGGGTTTGTTTGGTTTTTTTTAAATCTAGTGCACTTTTTTTTTATCTCTTTAAATGAAAATTGGTTTAGTTTAAATTACAGTACAATCAGGCTTATTTAAAAGGCTGAATTTAAAAGCTTTTTTTTCTTTTCTGGGCAACAGACTATAGGGAAATATTTAGGCAGATCTACTTTAAAGCTTTAACTAGCTAAAAATGCCATCATAGATACCTTTTTCTCCCTTCTATTCTGTCCTCATGAGACCACACCTGGACTTCTGTGTCCAGTTCAGGGGCCCCCAACATAAGGACATGGACCTGCTGGAGAGGGCTCAGAAGAGGACCATGGGGATGAAGAGAGGGCTGGAGCACTTTTCCAGTAAAGACAGACAGAGAGTTGAGGTTGTTCAGCCTGGAGAAGAGAAGACTCCGGGGAGACCTTGCTGTGGCCTTTCAGTACTTAAAGGGGTCTTATAAGAAAGACAGGGACAGACTTTTTACCAAGGCCTGTGGTGGTAGGACAAGGAAAAACTGAAAAAGGGTAAATAAGGGGGGAGGAAATTATGATAAGGGTGCTGGGACACTGGAACAGATTGCCCAGAGAATTGTGGATGCCCCACCCCTGGAAGTGTTGGATGGAGCTTCGAACAACCTGGTCTAGTGAAACGTGTCCTGACCCATGGCAGGGTCCTTGGGACAAGATGATCTTTAAGAGTCCTTTCCAAACCAAACCATTCTATGATCCGGCTTTGCAAGGTTAGTTTTGTGACAGGACAGAGTCACCAGACTCCTAAACAGGAATACTGAAATATAACACCCAGAGTAAGTTTTCCAAACCATGGCTGAATTATGATCACTACTGAAGTCTGAACAGTCTAAACCAACTATGCAATAACTTGTCCTACCATGAGACTGTACTGGATTCCACTGATACCTCTGCCATTCAGGTATGACTTAATGAATTCCCTTAACACAATTTGAAGTCAGAATGAAAAAAAACCCCCATAATTTAAATATAATTTCTGTGTTACTAAAATCTTAAGTAACTTAGATGATGTAAATGTTTATATATTCTACTGGTAGGTTTTTCCCCACCGAAAAGTACAGGAATGTGTTTGGGAAAGCTCCCACTTTCTATATGAAATAAAAAGGAAGAGATGTGACAATTTTTTTTTCTAACACAGTCAAACACTAACTTTCTGAAAGGAAAAAAGGTGTTTGCCTTAAAATCCTCAACATTTATGGATCTGTGTTACATAATTAACACCTTCAGTGTAAAAAAAAAGCCAGAATTACATGCAAGGAAACACACACCCTCTCCATCTCCAGGGACCTCTTTCTCTCTCATGAACTATAAAATAATCCAGTTGTAACTGTTTTCATTGGTGACCCTTCCCAGGTAAAGCACTGAGGTGTTGAAAGTTACTGCAAAGAACGAAGTATATCACTGACATTGAACTGATACTCCCTAGAAAGAAGCAAAACCTGTTTAACACGCTTCAGAGACATCTCTTAATTATGAGTTTTTCAGAATAGAAACCTTATATCTGGTCATGTTTTGCTTACTGATACAATTATGGGGAGACATCAAGGAATATTAATCTCACTACAGCTGTAGACTGCTTTCTTTTGTCCATTTTCCCAAGTGCTTTAAACTTTACATTTACTGAAAATCCAAACCAATACACTTCAGCTAGTCCTTTAAAATATGGTTGTAGCATAAAGCTGGAATCCTTCAATCAGTGTTTCCCTTTGTGAGTTTAATTTTTAAAATGTCCTACTATTCATGTGCATACTCAGACTCCCTGGAAGGTAAGTAAAAGTTGCTAAGGATGCATTTACACATTATCTGGCATCCAGTGGGACCAGTAAGTGTTATTAGGAGCAAAATAAATTAGTTAAGACTTAACGTGTCCTAATGTGACTAATGTAGCTTTGAGGCAATTCTCTGGATAGGAAAAGCAACTCTGAATGCTCTGCAGCTCAACAGCATGGATAATGCTTTTCAAACAAGCAGCTGGTTTTAATTTCAAAATCTTAATTTATCGCCAAATAGTAAGAAAACAATGCACGAGTGCACACACACACAAATGTGAGCTCACTCTCCTGAACAGAACACAAGTTATGATCTCATACCTTTCACAGCCTGTTGCTTTTCCATGCAATTTTTTTTCTGGTTTAAAAATTGGCACTAACATGAATAGTTTACTTCTACCTATGTAATGTGTCTATGTTGCAGCTTTTTATATAAAAAGTTCTTCTACATAGAAAAATTCTTAGGCTCTCCATTTCTCCCTATAGTTGCATTATTACTTGGCTCATAAATACAATAAAGTATTAAATAAAATCTGGCAAATAAGTAGGAAAGACAAAATTCCAAAGACATTAAATTATGCGAGTGGCTCCGGCATTCCCATCACATCCACACAGTCCATCTTTCACTAGTATTTAAGAATCACAGAAAATCTGGTGCTCAAAAACTATTCAGACAGATATAAGACTAATCAGTAATTTAAACTCCCCAAACCCCAAACATGAGCGTCTCTACAGGAAGTTAGAAACATATTTCATCTTGAAGTATCATAAACACTATCTTAGCTTCACCTGTGTACTTACCTGTTCTCTTATTTCTTTTAATTTTTCCACTTTCTTGAGCTTTGTTTCATATTCCTGGACTTCTTTCAGCCCCATATCTGTGCAGAGACGAACTAAAAATCGGAGGCCTAATTGAAAAGCAAAAAGCATTGTTCAAAAAAGCTTACAAGCAAGTCCAACTACAAGTGCACCCCAACAGAACTGGACATGCAGAATGGCAAACAATGCAAGTAACTGGGCAAACAAGGTGACTCCAGTCCAGTTTCACTACGTAAGCTGTGATATTTTGCAGGTATTTCAACATTTTCTGTGTGTCTGTGTTCACAAACAGTACAAATACCATTTATATATGTGAAAGGCCCAAGACATACTAACTCATCTGGTTCAGAACTTGGCATTTTCAAAATATTTTGGAAGCTGGAAGCATAGTAATGATACTAAGACCTTACTGAGGAGCTGCTATCAAAAGCATTTCTGTTGCTGTGGTTGATTTTTCAAAGAGTAGTATCTATAGAATTGAAAAATTCCAACAAACCTGACATGAAAATCATCCGTAACTGTATTATTGAACCAAAAGAACCCCTAAAAGCATTCCTGGAGACACTATAGCAAACTCTGAAAACATTGTTGCTATTCCTATATGTTTGTCAACATTCCTTTGGAAGACCCTAAGCAGAAACAAGCAC
>JAWWLZ010000001.1:45028572-45042314 GCA_035041345.1 Poliocrania exsul | reverse complement strand
GGCTGGAAGGGCACACCCACGTGGGGAGAGCCCTGCCCAAATCTGCGTTCGTGAAGTCTGGCCATACATACATACATACATTCGTTTTGTCTCATCACTCAGTCCTGTAAAGTGCTGCAAATGTTTGTGGTTGTAATAATGATGGCCAACATAAATTTTATGAGCCAACTTTCAGGTCGTTTATGAATGGTTGTAACAAAGGGTACAGATATCTGTGGAACAGCACTGCCCAGCATATTCCAATGCATAAGAACTGACTGTTCTTTCTACCTTCTTTTGTCTCACATGTGATCAGTTGACTTCATTGAAAGCTCTTAGTATTTTTTGTTGCAATACTTCTGGGCGTTCAGCTACATGATGCCTGTGCCTGTTGCTTCCTTTAGATAATTCTGAAGACAGCTTCTAAACTACATCTGTGAGTTGGGACATCCCTCCATAAAGTTGCCTTTTTCTTCCCTAATATTTTTTGTCTTTTATTCCTCTTTCAATGTATGTAATCCTCATTTGATGCTAGCTTTTTCTCTTAACTTGCTTGATAAAGACATAAGGCTTACTGTTGAGATCTTCCCTGGCATTCCCCTAGAAGCTGCATCATGATTGCCACTCTTCTCTTTGGTACCAAAACAGTGTACATTCAGTTTTGTTTGAAGTGAGTGGTTGTATATCATTGTTACTGTGTTGGGTATTTCAACCATGTCAAAACATGCCCCAGTATCTAAGTTCTGATTCTACTGTCCTCTGTTCTATGCTTTCTTCAGCTTCTTCAATTTCAGAGAGGCCCTCGGAGTCCCCAAAGGCTTCAGTTTTCTACAAGTATTAGAAGGTGAAACAGTTGCAAAGAAATCACTGTTCTGTGTCTATTTTCCAGGTGAACCTTCTGTACTCTCATCTTTTGGTCCTATGCATTCTCCTCTGTGCATTTTGAAGACAGAAGAGAAAACATTTTTATTATTCTATCTATAAATTCTGGGGAGTGCCTTATTTTCACAAATTAGCAATCCTGCTTGGCCATGTTTGAGTACCACATCAACTTTGTGAAGGCTGTCTTCTTGTTTCCAGTACTCTTGGAGTTCTGCTTGTTTTCTTTTGCTCTTTCAGGCATTTCTTACTACCTGGTTTGTCTGTATGGTGTCTTTACTTTCTCTGTATGCCACCTGTAAGGGTCTGATCCTTCATACTGCAAACTTTCTATCTTTTTAACATCCTCACTTCTTTTGACCATCTTCTTTTGAAGCTAAACACCATTGTAGTGGAGTTCTTGGCTCTTGTTGCTCCAACAGAGACACTGAGTTTTAGTATGCCATTGATCCTGTTAGAGAGGGTCTTTTGCAATAGGAGTTTTTAACAAGGTCTTGTATGCCACTTCAGATTAAATTGGGGACTGCATCATTCCCCACTACCATCAGTTGATCTGCAAAATCAAAGTAATTTTGAGTTGGAAAGAACCTGTGGAAGTCATTTGGCCCAACCCACTGCAGGAGCAGCTTACATCATCTTGCTCAGGATTTGTGTTGTTGAGTTTTGGATAAGCACTTCTGGTCTCTTTGGGTAACTTGTTACAATGTCTAATTGCCCTCATTGTGCAACTTCTTTCCCAATATCTAATTGGACTTATTCTTCTTGAAATTTCACTCTTGCCTCTTCTCCTACCACATGGACCTCGGAGAGTCTGTGTGTTCCCTTCAGGTAGTTGAAAGACAACAGTGTTATGGTGGTAGGCTCCAAACAGCAACATTGTACCTGGGGTAACTTGAGCTTTTTGTTACTGTTTTAGGTTCCCTTAGTCCTCTTGATGTCTTTTAACATGTAGTTATTTTGTACATATATAAAAATAAACTAAATTGCTGCAGTATGCCCATGGATAACAAATCCTGTGTGTGAAACATGGTTGGCACTATTCATGTTGGCTCATCAAACCATAACATTAGATTTTAGTTTGATTCAAAGTGTTAACTAATACACAGTGGAAGTGGGCAGGCAACTTATTTGAACTAGTCTTTAATAAAGAAAGGTGGGAGAATAGAATGAAAGACTCTTAATTCTAGGTTCACAACAATTTGCTGATTACTTTCTGGCTGAACCATATTAAATTTTGGAAACGTTGCCTAGTGCAGCTTTGAACCTGGAAGGAAAAAATATATTAATTGTAACTTATGAGTGCAAGTGTTCTGACTTTAGTTACTTAAAAAATAAAATATTGATTGCATTAATGGGGGATTATCATGAGTGAGGTAAATGTTTTTGATATTGTGCTCTTAGCTTTCCTGCATAAATATAGGATAACTTTTGTCACTTGCGTGACTGTTGGGTACTGAATATCTTAGTACTCCTTTAGATATTAAAACCAGATTTAGGGGCATGTGTGTCTATTTTCTAAACAATATAAACTGAGCAGAAGTCAGTGTATGATCTCTTACCACAATTGTAGTAAAACAAAAACAGTTAAATGGAACAATTTTCTAACTGAATTATAAAATTTACTGGCTTTCAGAGGAAGATAAGATGACTAACAATTGGTAAGATTTTACTCTTGACACCTAAGCTGCTGTGTATTCTGGTGAGTTGTGAGGGCTGGCTGGGCTAGTTGAAGTTGGACGTATAAGGTGGCTGAGATGTGCTCTCTAAACTGTCCGTTGTGCTGTGCCATGGGACAGAGCAGATTGGGCAAGGGGATGAAATTAAGCTTTTAACTTATACTTTGTGTTCTTAAGGTATTTATCTTTCTTACTTTCAAAAGAACTCTGCCTAAAATCTCTTGAACAGTATCTTTATCTCCTACCCCATCTCCTTTAAAAGGAGAGGGGGATGGATATGTGTGTGTCCCTGCCCCATTACACCTCCAGACTCTCTTGAGCTGGTGATAACAACACTAATAGATCTTCAACCTGGTATCTTTTAGATTTTGCTGGCTCTTTCATCTCTCCCAGTTAGACCTAGTTAGAAAAACAGTGTTAACAGCTTTTAAAAAAACCCGGTGGTGCCTCAGAATGGAAATTTTGGGGCTTTGACAATAGGTGTCTCTGGTCAGCAAAATTAGTCTTTCACTGTCTGGTACCAGTTTCTACCCCTAGCTTTTGTTTTACTTTCCTGATGGCTTTCAAGAACCTTTTTACTTCTGGGAATGACAGAGTTATCTGCAGAGAGTGGGTGAAGATGTCTTCAGCTGCCCTGAGCTCATAGGCTGGAAGACCATACCAGGTTGGAAGCTGTGTTGGTGACACCTCTGTAGAAACAAAACTGCTGGATGGCAGAGCATGCAAGCATTGCAGTAATGTGGCTTCATGACTGAACCCTGGACAGACAAACATGGGTCTGTTTACTCTTAGCTGGGTAAATAGAACCTTAGGCCTGGCTTTACCCTACTTACCTGAAACACTGGCCTGAGGCACCAGAAGTTGTGTTTTGGCTTCTGAGGGAACAGGTTTTAAGCATGTGACCTGACTTACTATCTTTGTAGATGTTTTCTGAAAACTCTTCCTCATTTTAGAGTTTGAAATGATCTGATCTCAAAGACTTGTTGTAAAACATTTTATCAAATCAGTGTTTGAGTTGAGCCCAAAGATGATGTTTAGGTAAAGAGCTTGCCAGTGGTGCTGCTGCTGAATAGACTTACATCCTTCCACACTTTCTAACATTCGTTCCCCATCTATTCTGTGCTGGTGTTTTCTACCATTACAGTCTTGAATATGGTTTTGATTCTCATTTCAGAAGGTTACCATTGCCAAAACTGTCATCCAGCCCAACTATTAATCTTGCTTTTCAGATTCTCTTCCCAGTGCTCCCTGGTCACTCTTCTGAAGCTGCATTGTGTTTCCATAGCCTTTCCTAGATCACTTTCCCTATTTGTCAGGGTGGATGGGATCAGGGTAGAAGAAAATAGAGAAGATCTAGTTCTTTGAGTAAAGATGTGGAGAAGAGGATGTCAGTCAAGAAAGGGCAATAAGATCTCAAACAGGTTGAGGGAGCAAAAAGGATCTTCATCTGTAGCATCCTGAATAACTTGTATGTCTTTTGAAAGTTTTGTGGGACATGTGAACATCATGGAAAATGATGGATCTTTTTGTGCTGTGATACTAACACGTGATGAAGCAAAATGCCGTTTGTTTTATTTGTTTTAAACAAAAAAACACAGCCCAAAAGCCCCCACTTCCTCTCCAAACCCTCCCAAACCTACAAGTTCAATTGTAGAAAATGTAGTTCTGAAAACTGGTACTTCCTCGAATCCTGTTTTAGGTTTTCTACTGAAAGTTGAACAGACACTTGTAATTCAGCCGTTTATTCTGAACAATATAAAACAGCAGTAACTCAATACTTTTATTGCTCATGTTCTTAGCAAAGGATGTTTCTCAACTGTAGGAAAGTACAAAATGTTTCCATCCAAATGCTGGATTTCACCTCAACTAAATGTTGTTTACTTGTATAGTATCATGTGGTAGACAGTCTTTCATGTCACTCAAGAGGCAGTGATTTAAGAAGCATCAGATTTCACACTGGTATGAGCTCATATATTCAAGACAAATAAAAAGTTATCACTTCAGATCTAAAGTGATTTATAGCCCTAATTTTTTTTTTAATTAGATTAGCCTGAAAGTGCTGGTGCTTTAACTGATGCTTTTACAACTCCTCCATAATAAGCTTACTTATCTACTGTCCTTTTAGGTGCTGGTTTTGAATTCTATTAAAGCTTTCCTGATTATGAACTTAACTTTGTTCTAAAAGCCAGTCACTTGTAGATTTACTGTAAAGCATTTTTATAACTATATATTAAATGGAAATTTAAACAAATTTAAATGCTAAAAATAAGAGTTAAACTTGAATGGGGGTCTGTGTGTCTCCCCAACCCCCAACATATCAGAAAACCCTGTCCTTATCAGGAGATTCACCTTTACCTTCACTGCCCTACTGGCTACTGAGTTATGTAAAATCAGGCTGCAAGGAACTGTAGAGGTTACTTAGTCCAGCCCCTGGACAAAGTCAGGCAGGATCAGTAATGACAAAAATGTGTTAACCTGTTCTTAAAATCCTCTTGTGGTGTGATTCCTTCTCCTCCCATGTTAAGCCTTTTACTTCAGTGCATACATAACCCACAGAAAATCTGTAACTGAAGACCCAGGATGTGAAGCCCTCATACCTTTATTTTATTCTTATTTTTTATAATTGTGTCACATGATGCTAATGTGGCCCTGTCATTCCTAATAAATGGCCAGTCTTGCTTTTCAGTTTGAGCTGCTACCCTTACCATGCTTTCTTACCTTTGGCTTACAGGACAGCAGTAGTTAGTGAAATAGTTCAGGTTAAAAATAAAAGTCTTGGTTGCCAAGGTTATGAGGCTTGTTTTAGGCTAACTAGAGTTTGTTTACATCTAAGGAGTCTTTTGTTGCCTAAGATATTTTTGTTAATGATCTGGTATTTGGACACGTGCTTAAAACAATCTTGAAGGAAGTTGTTGTATACCCATTTATGTGGAATGAGTATCTGCAGTGGAAAGGGGCAGACACCTGATGAGCTTGTGTTCCCTGGGTTGGATTTCTGCATCACCTGCAAGTGTTTCAGGGGGTTTGTGGTGGTTTGCTTTGTTGTGTTTTTTTTCTCCTTTCTCAGTTTAACTGATCAAAGTGCTGACACTGCACTGAAAGGTTTGAAATAATGAATTTTTATTTGTCACCTTATCTTGATTAATGTCTTGGTATACTGTTAGATCCACATACTATCCATCTTTAAAGTGCCTCCGAATATGCATTTAAAACTGGTTTTTGTGTGAGCATGATGGAAAAGCCCAAAATACTTGAAGTCAAGTACTTGCATTTGAAATGTGTAATAATTTTGAATTTTGTGAACTTACCAAACCTATTCAGTGTATGAAAAAAATAGATATTTGAGCTAACTTGTAGTACTTAACAATAATATCAGAAGCAAAATTGATATTCTGATTTAAGAGTTGGTTCTGATATTAAAAACACAATTTTATATGTCTGCTTTTTTCTGTAGCTGAATTCCAAAACTCTGCAGTCAAAATGTCACATTTTTTGATTGTATAGTTCCCCAGGTTCATGTATGAGACTCTTGTTTACTGCATAGGATTCACTTCAGTGTCCGACATGGAAAACAAAAAAAAGAAAGCTCAAGTTTCCTTAATTGAAGGCACATTTTCACTCTTCCAGAATGGAAATGTGTACCTAAACCTTGCTGGAGCATGTCAATACAAAAGCCTAAACAGAAATAATAATAGTTAGGATTGAAATACTAATGATAATGGTGAGCATTTTAAACACTATTTTCCTTAAAATATAACTTGCTTTTGATATGGATTCAATAAAACAGTGCTAATGACAGAAACACAGCAGTGTGTGTGCAAGATGGAGCAAACAGATGCAATCCTGCTTTGATAACTTCAGTAATCTCAACTTTGCCAATGATATTGGGGAAACGGATCTAGTTATAAAATTGCAGGGTTTAGTTTGCAGAGAGCTTATTTTAGCACATGTACTTCTTTCAACTAGGCTTTTGCAAGAATCTTTTATTACTATTATTATTTAGATGTGGTAAAATTCTACGGAGTAGTTGTATTTGACTGTACAGTTGCTCTCTATAGATAGTATTAGTGATTTGAAATCTGTATTTCATTTAATTAAATTTGCAGGTCTCCTTTTCAGGTATTTTTAAAATCAGTCTTAAACATCATTCTCTATAAAAATCCACAAGTCCCAGCTTTAGGGTTGTGTTAATAAGGCTTTTTTTTTAGAAATACAACATTCTGAAGTGGCTTGTTAGATTGCAAATAAAACAATTATGCCTGTCTTTCTGGGAAGTGCTTTTTCTAGTGAATTATACCTATAGAAGATGCTGAAGTATTTGTAGAAACATATTAGGCACCAGACCTTTCAGAAAAGCTGCTTTTCTGAGATGCAGAACTCTTTGTCTCTTAATCCTGTGAAGATCTTCATATTCTCACAAAAAGCTGGATATAATGTGGTCGCTGTTGCAGGAGTGCTGACAGTCTGTGTCCAGCTTGTGAGACAGTTTGAAAGCTGCTGCTCATTCTATGAGAAAGAGGATTGCTGTCACTTGACTCTGGGAACTGTTCTACAGAAGTGCCTCGAAATTGTCAGCTAAATCACAGCACTGAAAAGCTGAGGCTGCTCAAAACGCTGTAAGTTGTATGTGTATAAATAGAGGAACAGGGCCAGGGCTTGTGGCACATTTAGCAGTTCTCACTTAACTGCAGAAGGTGGAGAGCATCCTGTTGCAATCAGAGTGGTTATGGCTTCTAAGCAGTTCACCTGCTACTTGAAACCCTATTGAGTTTATTGGGAAGAAGGAAGTTGCAGAACTCTTGAAAATAATTTTCTACCTCAGTTAGGGGAAGGCTACAGCATGTTCTTGCATGGCAGTGAAGTGCAGCTTTTGGGGCTTAGGTGAGCTCTGCCCTGGTTTGATTGAGGGAGCCATTTGAGCACTTATGGGTCAGGATTAACAGGACCACCATCAGGATATTGTGGTAGATCTCTGCTATGGACCCTGTGATCAGGAAGGAAAGGCCTTCTTCAAACAACTGGAAGCAGCCTCACATTTAGAGACCCATGACTTCATGGCAGGGGACATAATCACATCAGTATCTGATGGTGGGACAGCACAGGAGAGCACAAAGAATTCAGGAGGATTCTAGAGTGCACTCAGGTGACTTCCCAACACAGGTGGTTGAGAAACAGAACTGAGGACATGTTGTGCTGGACCTCATACTTACAAACAATGAAGAGCTCTTTGGTGATATGAAGGTCAGGGGGAGGTCTTGACCATGAGACAGTGAAGTTGAGGATCCTGAAAGGAGAAGCAAGACAAAAACTGGGATCACAGCTTTTGACTTCAGGGGAGACGACTTTGGCTTTTCAGGCCAAAATCTGCTCAGAAGATATATAGTCCTGGAATGAAGGGGGATCTAGGACAGATCAAGACAGATCAATCTTCACTTGCAGGATTTTTTATTATCATAAATCTTCATATTAAGATTGCCAGGAAAGAAATGCTTTCTTGATTATATTTTGAATTTGCAGCAGCCAGAATCTAGTCAGGAGGTAGAAATTCATCATTGTGCAACTGTGGTTTTCAGACTTCATTCAGCAATTCCTTATGCTGGTGACTACCCTTAGCCCCAACACTCGCTGTTGAGGGGGCTCAGTGTGCTCCCTGCAACAGAATCTCCAGATGATCTTACAGAAAGTGGCTTGCTTGTTGCTGAATGGTTGCTTATGTTTAACCTTCTGCATGCTAGTTTAAATATTTGGCTTTCATCTTATATTGCCATGTTCGTCTAGGCCAATGTCACTTATTTTGGGACCATACCACTGTTTTCAATGCTTTGCTTCAGGCCATGCTTTGCTTCTTTTGCCAACCAGTACTAATAAATTGCTTGGCAGTGATTCTCATTGCTCGTGTAAAGAAAAAGTATTTTGCAAGATACTGTTTTGGAGAATGTTTTCCCAGAAAGTACAGGTGAGTTGCTACCTTGGCACATTTGAGAATGAATGGGAAGAACCTGGGTAGATGCCAGCGTTTAAATATAGATAAATGAAGTTGTGCACTTAGATGAGCAGGGATATGTGTGGGAGCACAAACAGCAGTGGATAGCATGGTGGGAAAGACCTATAACAAAACACAGAGACACTGGATTTAAACAGCTAAAACTCCCTAGCTTTCCATGTACAGGCATTCCAGGGGTTGTGTCATATGAGAGCAACTTTTTAATTAGGGGCAACTAGACTTCAATCACCTTGTCAGGGTATCAAGGTTGTTAGCTAGGGAGCGAGTCTAGTATGTGTTTATTTTTGTGTAGTGGTTTAAGAGTTCATAGACTGGTCAAGTAGCTGCTTTGTGTTCTCTGAACGTGTATTTGAATAGTGTAATGCCTATTACCTTTAACCTTTACATCTTTAATTCAGTGCAGCTCTTCCAGGTGGTACGTTTTAAAAATTAACAACTGTCATGTTCTGATCAGGCTGTTAAGAGATTTCTAATAAAGTTTAAATTGGAAGTCAGATTGGTAGCAACCTTGTTTAACTGATCAGGCCTTGGAATAAAGGTTCACTGCAAATGAGAAGTATGATCTTCCCTAAGAAAAGGACACAGAAATATAAAGTGTCACTTAAAATGCATAGAGGTGCATGCTAACCTTTTTGCACTGATTCTTTGAGAGACATTGTGGCAGCTTTAAAGCCGTATCTTACTTGCTCTGTTTGATCTTCTCTTTCTCAGGGTAAACAGAGTAGCCTCAGACCTTTCCAGGCTCATAACTGACAGCAAGTGAGGTTTCTGTTTAATGGATTGTTTAGGGTTTAATTTTCCCCCTGTTCTTTAGGGAATTGGTGCCTCTGAGAAAATAATTGCATGCTTGAGAACAGAAACTTTATTGCAGTGCTCCAACAACCTGAATACAATTGTGACACTATACAAGAGACTTCAAGCAAATGGCCCATTCAGAAACCTTATGTAACCATGGCAGGTTTGAGTTTCCAGCAGATTTGAGTTTGCCTTTTTGATTATCATCTGATGTGAGAGCAGGCTTAGAGTTTCAAGTTCACAAACTTATTGAGAGCAGCTCTTTTATTAGCTTGAACAGTATCTGCAGAGTTCTCGTCATCTTTGGCTTCACTAAAAGAAACTATTTAAACCTAACCAACAGGCAGGGATTCTGGAACTGTGAGCAGAGTATCATTTTGTTTTGATAAGGCTGCCTAATACTTTGGGCTCTATCTGGAGTTCTTAAATGACCCTGTTTATCTCTTCTGCATCATGGAACCTTTAGTACTGTTCCATGAAACTTATTTTTTAAGACCTCAAATTACTTTTAACCCATTTACTAGTTTTAAAACTCTGGCCCGAGTCTGTGTGAAACTGCAGATATTAGAAGTAAATTTTTGATTATGTCACATGTGTAGCCATTTTCCCTACCCTCCATGTGCATTTCAGTATAACAGGAAAGATAGAATGAAGTATGAGCAAGTAGAAGTTTAGAAGTGGAAAAGAGCAGACATTTTCTGTGTTTTAAGGGGAAAGCTGAGGTTTTGCAGCTTTGGGATCCTATTTGGATTTTTTTAAAACCCTTCCAGAAACAGGCTAGCTTTGTTCTTCTGTTTAGCTCTCATAGACTGAAGTCTTCTCTGTTGATTGTGGGATTCACTGTAATTACTCTCCCATGTCCTTGCTGCTCCCACACAAGTGGACATCTGCATGCTCTCCTTCAGGCAGCTTCTGCAGATAACTTTGGAGATCTAGTGGCTGTAGATTGTGGCTTTTGGCTCATACATGTGAAATTTCACACAGTACTTTAGAGCTGAACATGCTCAATGGCTTTGGGAGAAGTTTTGATAGTGTGCATTCTACTTCAGAAATCTTTCTCAGTGACCTTCACACTTGAAAAGTTTAAGGATCTCTGTTCATCTCAACTCTGAGAATTGTTTCAGTGCAGGTTGCACAGTTGTACTTTGGAATCTCCTGCCATAATCTGGTAGGTTGTAAGTTTGTCTTCTTTTGAGATACACCTGTTTATTTCCATGAATACAGACTACTATCATGTGAGATTCTCTTAAAAAAAAAGTGGAGACCAGGTCTTATTCCTCTGTACTGTGTTATCTCTGTGTGTGAGTATAAGTCTATACTTTAGATAAAACTGAGTAATTTGTTTTGTGTTACATCTCCTGTGGTGTGTGGTGGTCCATTCTGCTATAGAAAAACTCTTGGGCTTTCCATTTCTTTATCTGTGGGAAGGTATTTTTGTGTTATGGCTCACTGGTATGTCTAGTTTGATTAAAATAGATGGTTTGTGCTGAGTTCGTAGGTGTCACAGTGGGATCAGTGAAGCCTGGAATATATTGAATAGATAGTATTGAACTAGATGACTTCTAATACTCATTCTTCCTTTTATTCCAGGAATGTACTCCAGAGAACTTGGATCTGAAAAAGAAGATTTTCAGTCAGTTGGATCTTATTGTGGGTGACAATGTTATCTTGAGCAGCTCGACCTCTTGTCTCTTACCCAGCAAATTATTCACTGGCCTTAAACACGTTAAGCAGTGTATTGTGTCACATCCTGTAAGTATGACGACATGTTTTGGTTTTGTATAAACTGGATCCAAAACTCCTTCCTGCAGACTGAAAGATACAGAAGGGTATTTGGAGTGCTTGCGTGCCACTGTTAGTGTGCAGGGACCAAACTTTTCAAAAAAGCTGTAGTTTGTTCATTCTGTGAGCAGCAGCATTGCGAGGATATAAGCACATTTCTCTATTGGCTCTAGATACATCCTATGTAAGCTGTTGTGCTCATATTGTTGTGTTTCTCAAACTACTGGCTCTCAAAATGCAGGAATTCTGTGTTTTGAATACAAACCTCAACATTGCCTACTTCTTGTGCTATTGTTAGTCTTCTGTAGTACCCTTTTTCAGCTGCTGTTGGCTAACAATGAGAGTCCAAACACTGAGCTGCAGGCAATGTTGATGAAAGATGGAAACTTTTGACTCTGGTTTCTTCAGATTTCTGATACCCATGGAGTATACCTGAAAGAGAATGGAAGAATGATGAAATGGAACAAACTGGACTTGGAGCTGAATTTGCATACTTCACAACCAGCTGGGACAGGGCAGTGATGCAGAAATGGCATGAGTAGACGTTGAAGCAGAACCTCGAAATTGTGAAAGGCACTTGTGAGCCTCTGTGGAGGTGTATGTAAAACTTGCAGACAGCACTTTATCACATCTCTTCTCAGCATGGAAGAGCATTTTATCTTGATCACTGGGATTCTTACTGCTTCTGTTTTCTACTACTCAATAAGCTAATGAATTTGTTACCCCAATGTTAATCTGGTGTTTGACCAATCAATTTAAGAGGAACTGTGGTCATGAATGTTTACAGTATCTGGAGAGAGGTACTGCTCCAGTTTCTGCAATTTGGTAACTACGTGATATCTCACCAGAGCATCCCTCAGTGCATAAAGGAAATGTCATTCCCTGGACATGCTTAGGAATACAAAAATACTGCAGTACTTTTCTGTGGTCTCTGCAGCTATCTGTAGCCTAATCCTGTAGGGTCAAAGCATTTGGTCAGTCACTTCCTGACACCCCTCCAGCACCATCTTTGTGCCTTGGAGTGACTGGGTGTCAAGGGGAACAAAAGAATTGGTTTGTTTCTAAATAAATAGCTTTTGATCCGTTTTAATTAAAAAATAAAGTGAAACTTCAAAGGATGTACCTGTGCCTGGATTTAGCCTTTCTCCAGTCTAAAATTTAGTAGTTCCTCATCTCATATTTCCAGGGTCAGAACTTTCTGTACTGCAAGAGAAGAGATAATGTTTCTTCTAGATTTCTGTATTAAGTAACTATACAATTCCTTTTTTTTAACCTGTTCCTGGCTGCCTAACTGTCAGTCTTTGATTTTACTGTACTCTTTCTTACTCTTTTCCCAAGTTGGTCTGTTGCTTAGTCTGAACTGCAATTTTTATGGGATCCACTCCTGAAACCAGGTTTTATCAGATCTGGAAAGGTAGCTAGTCTCTGCATAAACATTTCCTAGGTTGCTGTTGTAAGGATATATATTTTTTTTCAAATTAAATGCTCTGGAGTGCCTTAAAATGCTTAAGTGTTCTGAAATGTCTTTGCAATCCAACTGAGACTATTTTCTTAGTAATCTCAGCTTTACTCAGCTGTACTGAGTGTACTGGAGAACCTGTAAGCCAGTGTACTCTTCCAGGGGCCTTTCTGCATCTGTTACATCAGGAAATACACTTGCTTTGTAGTAGTTGTTGGCTTTTGGTGGTTTTTTTTTTGGTTGGTTTTGGGCATTTTTTGCCATTACTAAGACCTCAAAGGCAACACCAGGACTTCATGGCTGCAGGAAGCAAACAGTTCTGGAAGACACTGAAAACAAGTGTAGAATTTGATCTACCAGGAAAATGAAAAGCTAAAGTTGTAGAGCCTATGACACAGGGGAGCTTGTTGAGTTGAAATAAAATGAAGGGCCTTAAGAGCAGGAGCAGCTTATCACTTTTCTTAACATGGTTCAGTAATTAAAAAAAAGAGAAGTGAAATCCCATAGCATGGCTGTATGATAGAAATGCACACAGTACTTAAAATACAAAACAGATATAGCTGTTCTCTGAAAGCAGTTTCAGGCAGTGTATCTGTAGAGGTCTGCTGCAGAGCGGTTCTCTTCTCATGTACTATATACACCTGCTAGGTCACACAACTAGGAATGTGGAGCTAGAAGAGACTATGCCATTAAGTCCCCTGTTCTCTAGGAAACTGTGTAATCAAATAATCTTAAAAATGTATTAAGCTCTCTCTGTTAGGTTTTTTTTTTAACTCCACTAGTCTTGCTAGAAGTTGTTTGTGTCTTCTAATTTTTGTTCCAATCTTACTAACAGTTCATTAAAATTAATTTTTATATTTGTTGGCAGTTTTTGTGTAGGTTAATTCTTTTCAGTGTTTTCTTTGTCAGATCCTTTCTTAGCTTTCATTTTGTTAGATTAAGGTAACCTTCTTCTTAGTGGAATCATAGAATCATAGAATCGTAGAATCAGTGGGGTTGGAAAAGACCTCCAAGATCATCAAGTCCAGCCCTTGGTCCGACTCCAGTCCCTTTACCAGATCATGGCTCTCAGTGCCACGTCCAATCTCAGCTGAAAAACCTCCAGGGATGGGGAATCCACCACCTCTCTGGGCAGCCCATTCCAATGCCTGATTACTCTCTCTGCAAA
>JAWWLZ010000001.1:44999324-45025173 GCA_035041345.1 Poliocrania exsul | reverse complement strand
ACGGGCAGTAACACAGGATCACAGAATATTTGGGGTTGGAAGGGACCTCTGGAGATCATCCAGTCCCACCCCTATACTACAGCAGGTTGCACAGGATCACATCTAGGTGGGGTTTGAATATCTTCAGAGCAGAATACTCCACAGCCTCGCTGGGTTCCAGTGAGGAGCCTGTTCCAGTGTTCCATCACCCTCAAAGTAGAGAATTTTTTCCTTCCTATTCAGATGAAGCTTTCTGAGTTTCTAGTTTGTGCCTGTTGCCCCTTGTCCTGTGTGCTGGGCAACACTGAAAAGAGTCTGGCCTTATCTAAATTAACCTCTAAATTATTTTTGAAACCATGGAAGTACTGGTGAAAAGAAATACTTTTGAGAATAAAAATGTAAAGCAACTGCTACAAATTGTGAACAAGGAAGTGAAATTCATGAGGAAAAAGCTAGATGAGCTGCAACATTCACTGTTAAAGAGGTTACATTGTGGGAACCTTTCCTTGAAAGGAAGAGATCTGATGTAGAATAAGTCATTCTATGAACAAGGTTTTTAGAGGAGGAAAGAGTAAATGAGTAATGGCAGACTGTGAAGGAGAAATGGAACTTACCCAAGGATCACAGAACTGAAATATGAAGTTGATAAAATACTAATTTAGGCACTATTTTATGCACTGTGTAGCATAATACTGCAGAGATGGAAGTTAGCACACCTTCTTTTTAAAAAAATCAAAGGGTCATTGGGAAATTGTGGATCAGTAAGACTGATAATGTGTAGGCATATTGATGCAACACTGTGGGTCAGCACAGGTATTCAGGGAAGTAATGCCTCAGAAATCTAGTGGGATTCTTTCACATCTCTGAAGGCATAAGCTCAGTTGTGGAAGCCGCTGCCATAGTAACCTAAGATGCTGTTTGAATGGGATCATTTAGAAACATTCATGTTAGACTGTGCAGAAGCAACGTGCAGCTCTCAGAGTCTCAAATACTGGACTTCTGGGAGCTGAGGCAGTACATACCATTGAAAGTATCAACCTCTGGTCTTCAGCTGTGGAAGAGTGCAAGAACATGTCATGGGCTACTGTTGAAAGGAGGTGTTGAGCTGAGATGAACCTTTAGTATGAACCTGTACAGATGTTCTTGTGTGGGTGGTGGTGATGTGAATAGTAAAAAAATAGTGCTTGAAGCACTGATAGATAATTAAAGTTGCTTTTGTTGTGCATCATCAAAGTAAGTTTCCAAGTTGTTCTGTTCTTGTATAATTTTACTGCGTTTTGGGCAAATACACATTTAAACTGTAACAACTTTGGTGGCTGTATTTCCATTCCAGAAGCCTGAACAAATAGCAGCTGTCAAAGGTGTATAGTTTCAGCTGTGTGACTTCAGGCTGCACAGTGCCTTTGATGGGAGGAGAATCACTGCAGATAGGTGAGAGCTGCAGGCTTGGGGCAGTTTGTGTGTTTCTACTGTTGTGCTGCCAACATAGTAATTTTTATTTCAAGTCATGTTCTTTTGGTGTTTTCCACTTCCCAAGCAGAGAAAAATACTTCTTGCTTCTAACTGTAAAGTCACTTTTCAGTTCTTACTGGTGAAAACATCAGACTTCCCAACTCTCAGTCTTTGAGAGACTCCTAAAAATCAAGTTTTACTTCCATTGATAACATCAAAACAAATGTTTTCCTTACTCTAAGAAGCCCCTAGGGGTGGAAGGTAAACTGCAAATGATAGCAGGAGGGACATATTAATAATACATTCTTGACCCAAGTAACCACACTATTAATCCTTTTGGGATTAGATACATAAATTGTATGTATTGGTAAGGCAGTCCAAGTCAACTTGAATGCTGGTATTCTGGGTCTGTCTGACACAGACATTCTCATGAAATTACTTATGAACACCTTGGTGTTTTTATGCTAATTTATTGTATGTTGGTTTTGACTGTTGTAAAAGAACGATGAGACAGAACCATAAACCATAATTTCAAGCTTACTTAAACAAGTGTCTTTATATGTCTGCAGTTACATGTCATAAACTGATTGATGCTATTTCTAAGTTTAACATGGTGAGTGCTTGGGGAAAATCTATATTGTGGTGGGAGGACTGTTGTTTTGCACTGCATTGTATTAGTTCTTTGCTACATAACAAGGACATAAACTAGTAAAGAAACATAAAAGCAGACTCCTAAGTATTTCAAAGCTACTTGAAATGATCTTAAATGAGCCCCTTTATGTAAACATCTGCCTAGGTTTTTTGAGGACTCGGCTGAGACAGAAGCTTGGAAGTTCTCATCTGCATCCTTGCCTCAAAAATATTTATAGTAATGGCAGAGGAATGATCTTATATATGCACATGTGCACGTATAGTTTGGTCAGAGTCCAATTTCATACACCTTTATGTGGATAGCCTTTTATTGTTTGTAGGGGTTTTCTTCGGGTTTTTGGTTCGTTATTTTTTGTGGTGTTTGTTTTGTTTTATTTTGTTTTGGGCAAAGTGATTGAAGCAGCAATGAGAAACCTGGGTATGTGGATGCAGTTTGTCTTTGCCAAAGGTGCAGAGGTGCCCAGGAGCATACACAGGGAGGCTGGGACCTTAAAACTGGGCACAGAATGAGTGCTGTGAATGTAGGACTGAACTAGAGATGGGAGTGGGAAGTGTGGAGTTAAGGTGGTAAAAAATTAGGAGGCCTGAAAGTTGAGATACAAACTGTAGGAAGGTAGGAGAATAAAAACTGATTTGGAGACATACAGCTGGGTTCTGGGAACTTTGGTCACGTGGATAACTAGGAACCTGGACTAAAGGATGCAGAAGTTTGACTTTATAAGAACTTAGAAGCAAAGACAATAGATTCATTTATGAGTCTAAAGGATGTAATTCAACCAAGTGCTTCCCTTTGAGGCAAGAGTGCTACAAAGAGACATTTCATTTTGGATCTGAGTTACTCTTTTTGTGACAAGATGTCTTTTTGAAGGATGGTTTGAGTTGCACATCATGAGCACGTGGGCATTGCAGGTATTTGTGGCAGGAACTTTTTGCATCAGTTATGTTATCCTCATGCTCCACACTTACTCCATGTAAAGGCAGACAACGGGAGCACTTCAGTTTGTCTCTTCAAGGTCCTGTGTCTCAGAACTTTCTGTAGGACTTCATAACCTGTGTGAGACTGTTGTTCCTGTAGGTTTCTTATTTATGTTTTTTATCTGTAGGTCTCTGGTAGAAGTGTTGCAAAGCTGGTAATTATGAGAGTAAAAGATGTACTGTGAGATGTTGAGGTTGAAAATCCTTATTCCTCTGTTCTCAACCCTAAATTTTGATATTACCAGTTTGGAACCATTAGAATAACCTGTAGCCAGTAACAGGAAAAATATCTCAAACCTCTTTCTCTGTTAATCTCTATTACCATTTATTTCATTTCTCACATCTCCATTGACGGTGGTCACAGGTGTATGTGATTGTGTTCATAACTCTTTGGAGCACAGACTTACTGCCTTTATTTGCCTGGGAAGCACCCTGTGCACTCCAAACAGTATTACTTTTGGACTTTTACCAGTACTAATACATTCTGTAGTAGTCTGGGATTATGCTGCAAAAGCTTGTTAGTTAAATAGCTTGACTTTGCCTTGTTCTGAAGGTACAGTTTTGATTGACATAACCTGGAAAGTAACAACTAAACAGTTTCACCAACACTTCAGTTCAGAAGTCTCAAGCCTTACTCTGAATATCTAGGACTGTCCTTCCGCTGTGGATTATTGAGTGGAATTTTAACTTTTTGAAATATTTTTCTAAACATCAACTGGAATTTGCAAGGAGGTCATAAAATACAGCAGCAGAGATAGTGAGGAGAACATAACAGGTTTTTAGCCTTGATATAATTTAGGAGTTTCAGCTGCTTTTAGGAACCTGTTAAAACTACTTTGCAGGATGGCTTGTGTGTCTTAAGAGTCTCTACTTCTCTCTGTATGAAGTTTTAATACTGTGTTAATGTGGGTTTTTTCCTTCAAAAGTAGGTTTTCTTTTATATCGTAGTCATTGTAAAAGACAGGAAGAATGGGCAGCCTGCCATTTTTGTTAATCTTTTGGAAAATAATGTCAGGGTTTGGCTGTATGTCCATTTTAATTTGTTTTCACGGCAGTCAGCATTGGCTTAAATCCTTAATTTATGTACTTCTCCCTTCTCAGGTGCTTAGGTTAGCAGTCCTTAAATGCTGGCAAGATTTATGAAATTCCAAATTCCTTACTATTAATTATATTTCAGTGTTATCCAGAGGACCTTTCCAGAAGATCAAAAATAAGGAATAGGGTTAAACATCTAATTGCAGTGCCCCATAGAAGGGGGAATATCATAAAAGGAAATTTAAAGGGACAGGGAGAAAAATAATGTTGAAACCAGGTGTTTCTTACAGGGTGAGATGAGTAAGGGTACCATGGAAGAAGGAAGATGAAGGCCAACAAAGTGAAGAGTTGTGAAGTGTGTAGGACAACAAGTTTCTCAAACATTATGAAATGAAAAGAGATGAAGCTGGTAGAGGGATTTAGGAGAAAAGTCATCTGCTCAAAATGACAGGACTGAAAAAGATCTCATCAGGGTGTGGATGGAAGGGACTTGATTGAAGTGATAGTGAAGAGAAGGGTGTAACAAGTGCTGCTGAGAGAGAATGAATATATTAGTGGCAATCAGGGGGAAAAAAAAGAATACCGGATTTAGGAGATTCAGAGCATGAAGTGGCAGATTTGGAGACAGAAAGTCTGTGGTCCAGGACACAGGGGAGGCCAAAATAACTTTATAAACAGACTGGAGTGAGTAGGAGAACATGATCAATTGATAGAATAAAACAAGTGAGATTGAGGGGGGTTTGGCCATGCTACTTTTAATATAATTACAAACCAAGACAGTGACAGAAGTTGTGATGTGGGTGTGAGTCACAGATGTAAAGACTGTTGATGAAAACCAAGCAGGTTGGGTCAGAGCCTAAAGGTGGAGACTGTGGAACCACCACAGGTTTTTGGAGAGGTGAGAAAGGTCTCTGCATAGGGAAAAGCACTAATAGAATACCAGAGGCTCATTAGGAAAATACTGTGGCATCCCTGGAGATTAAAATCTCAGGAAAATGAGTTTGTGGTGTAATAAGAAGTGTGGAAGATTCTCAACTGGTCTAGATTTTGAAGTTTGACTGGCCATCAGGGCCCTTGAGGATTTTGGTGGAATTTACTTTAAAGTAAGATCTTAATTCTGTAACTGGAAAAACTTCTGGTAGACTCTTAACACACTTCCTCTTCCCTCTGACAAGTGCTGGAGGCAAAGACTTACAAGAAGGGTAATCCAGGATGAAAAATCCCCTTGGGATGATTATTTCACACCTAGATGTAATGAAACTGGGTTGGAACTCCTTCTTGTTTAGTGCTTAGCATAAACACCAATCCTTGTGGAAGACGCTTTGCTAACCTTGCACCCACCCTGCTGAATCATTCTACCAGTTTATGATGGCCTTAACGTAAGTGGGAGTAGGATTATTCCCCAGGGGAGGATAGTCTAACTTGTTTATAATTTATGTGGTTTTAATTTCTGAAGAGAAAAAGCAAAAAGCTTTTCTTTAAGTAGGTCTATGTGACAAGAAGCTGAGCTTATGTCTATACAATACTACTATATCCCTCAGCTGAAGGGATCTGTCATCTTTCCCTTCTAGTGGCAACCATTTTTGCCTTTTAGCACCTGTGAATATCAGTTGCAGCTGTAGTCAAAAGGCCAAGTGCAAGACACTCATCTCATGATTCTGAGGGCTCCTGGTCTTCAAATGTCAGTATCAAAGCTGAGGACTATGGTATCAAAAGAAATAAATATGTTTTTAATTTGAAAATAAATTTGCAATGATTCTGAAGTGCTTCAAGAGCCATTTAACTCTTTTAACACTATGTTTACAGTTTTAAACCGCTGCTGTGGTTCAAATGCTTGTCTGGAATTTGTGGTTAATCTTTTGTCCATGAATCCGTGTCAGCCAGGGTGGGGGGAAACAAACACTCATCAAGCACAGCTTTACCAGCACAACTCATTGTTTGAATGAAGCGCTCCCAACAGAAGAGCGCTTTTGTTGACTTTGCTGATGTTGTTCAGAGAAGTTGTGTTGCCACGTCAGGGGAAAAAGCTTTCACAGAACGTGTGGTGCCTGTGTTAGTTATACTGATGCTGGTCTGTAAATCTGAATTTTCTCTGAGGTTTTCATTCATGCAGACCTTTCCGTCTGCCTCTAGATAAGTTACTTTACCATGCCTATGCTTTACTTTTCTGTTGAAGAAAATAATGCTTTCTTCTCCCTGCCACTTAATGCCTAATGAAATTGTTACCAGAACTGTGTGTTCCATATATGGTGCATAGATCTTAATAATGATGTTAATGCTTCCTTTTCAAGGTAGAGTTATAAAGTCATCTGCAACAGGGATTCAGACAGGGTTTGTTGGTTTTTTTGATAGGAGCAAGGCTTACTAACAGGTTGAGACTTGAGATTGTCTTATAAAAGTCTCTGTTTAAGCCTGAGATGATAAAATTATGTCTGTGGCCAGCTGTATAAGTTATGTTGGTTCTCGGCTTGTAACTTTGATTTAAAGTAGCAGTAGATGGTGTAGATGATGAACACAGGAGGACACTGGGGTGCGACACAGCTCACTTATGATGGGATGTCTACAATGTAGATTGCTCATCTTTCAATCAGTGAGGAGGAGAGTTAGGCCCTTTTAGGACACAACTCATCTTATCTATTCCAGAAGCCTGCTTTAGGATGCTGATTTCCTTTTTCTCCCTAGTGATTATAAAGAGTCTAGATGTCTAGATCAGATGTCAATGTCTACTCTAGCCTGGGAGAGCTGTCCTGCGTGCCCGTAACTTTAGCTGATGACTGTGTGATACAAAAGGGTATTGAGACAGGGCCCTGCAAGAGGGGAAATTTAACAGAAAAAGATGTTTTTGGCCAAGCAAATGAGTATATATACTTGTATGCTGCAGCTCAAAGGGGCTTGTTAAGAAAGAGGCACTCAGTGAGGAGAGCATCTCAGCGAGGGTGAGAAGACAAATTAGAAGCAATTCAGCACCTCTTTCACTTCCTAAACCTGATGGAAATGTTTTCATGTCTGTGAATAAGGACAAATTCCTGAAACCAAGCTTTATCTGATGTAATTGGTTAGAACAAGCCTTAGTTAATTCATACTTTTCTATGGTGAAAACAATCTCATGTAATAAATAGTATTCTTCTCAAGTAACTCTGTTAAGGTAATGAACTGTAACTCATTTTTTCACAAGCTTTCATGTGCTTGCCCTAACCTGATGGAGGCGTTGGCTTTCTTGTGAGTGCTACCATGTAGATGGAATAGCAGTGCTCAACCTTTAACACGAGAAATGCTTTGTTTTGCATGTCTCTTGCGTTGTATCCTGCCAGCTCTGAGATGGGAGGCTGGCAGTGAACTCGAGAACTCTGGGCAAGTTGAGGCTGGGTAGATTGAATGTTCAGTGACTTTTGTGGGAGGGAGTGGCAACTGCATTGCCTGTATGTTTGGTCCCAGTGTTTTTTGCACGTGGCCTCAGGAGTTGTACCCACTGCTGCACTGCCATTCTGCTAATTGTGACTCTGCTCCAAACCCCCAAAACTAAGAGAATATTAGGGGAGGTGTAACATTCAGCCAAAACTCCTGTATTTAAAAGGGCTAGTATAGTACTTAGGTTTGATATAAACTCTTTTGTTCATATCCTATTAAGAGTGTCATGCTTGCTTTCGTCTCTGATTCTCAGCTTCTGGAAAAAAAAGAGGACATTAACATAAACAGCTTAGTTTAGTTTTAGTACATGAATTATTGAAAGTAAGTATCAGGGAAACCACTGTGTACAAATAGTACATACTGTATGTAGAAGTATATTAATTTATAGATGTAAAAAATTCTGTCAAAGTGTATCAAAGTGTAGTTGGACTATGAAGTGCAGCAATCTTAGAGATATGAATGACTACTTATACTGAACCATAGGAAGGTTTGCATAATAGATGGACATTTATGGCAAACAATTGTGTTTCTCTTTGCAAGCTCACTGCTATTTCTAGCCTTAGTTTTTATTACTTCTTTTTAAATTATATACAAAAAATGGGAAATTTTATATTAAAAGCAAACATTCACCAGCCTTCCTTCCTGTTCTACTTTTGCTGCTTAGGAAGGAATAATATCTCCTACTGATCTAGACCTCGTGATGTCTGATGGATTGGGAATGCGATATGCATTTATTGGACCTCTGGAAACCATGCATCTTAATGCAGAAGGTAGGTAGTTTAAAATGTTGTGAATATGAAGGGAAAGCTTACCTTGCACAAGACTCTGGAAATGTTACGTAACAAACTGGCCTAGGATTGCTGCAACTATGACTTGTTTCTTTCTTTCTTGTAAAGGTAAGAAAAGGAAAACTTACCTAAAACTTGAGATTGATGGCAGGAAATGGATATCGACCATCCTATTGTAAATGATCAGATGACAAATTATAAAACACTAGATGTGTAATTAATTTTTTCCAAGATTCACTCCAGTGCTTTGACAGCATTGCTGTAGCCATAGTTCAGGACTGTCTGAGTGTCAGGAGAAGAAAGTATTGATAAAGTTCATCTGATAATCTGGTGTCAACAGAAAATCACTTTCCATAGATGAGTGCCCCCCCTCTCTGAATTTGTAGCAAATGTAAATATCACTGGAGCTGGTGTGCTTTAAGCTGGCTTAGATCCTGAGTGAAGTATAAGTACTTTTGTCAGTAAAATACTGTGCATAGAAAGTTGACTTGACAAAGCAGTCAAGTAACAGTTCAATATCTGTCTTGCATAATTAAGACAGATTTTTAGATATTTTTGAATAGTGTATGTGAATCCTGGCTAAATAAAAAGTGAATTGCATAAAATGAAATAAAAATTATGGATCAGGATTACAATGATTTGATCAAAGACTTTAGCAAAACACAAAACCTTCAAGGAGTGAAGGTCAGCTAAATACTAGCTTGTTATATTATGGGCTGTGTCTTTGTTCTGCATTTGTATGGTCCCTGATATGGTAGGTCCCTGCTCTGTTACTGGATCTTTTAGGCACTGCTGCACTGCCTAATAATACAATAGTAAAATAAAAATAAGTAGCCAAGATCATAAAATACCAGTGCACAATCAGAAGTGTTATTTTACTTCTACTTGTTGTTTAGTTACTTGGCAGAAGCTTCTGTCTCTTAAGGCTGACTAAGCAATTTGCCATGAATGTGGAATGGTGGAACTTCCACCGGTGTTTCAGCTTGTCAGCTTGGTTGTATATTAATAAATTTAATGTCAATAACTGTTTGCTTTTGTGTATTGTTAGTTAAACAACATTCATCCTCTAAACAGAGACACCTTTCTAAAAGTTTCCCTCTTCTGATCTATTAATATCTGGCAGTTTCCATCCCCTCTAGTGATTTTAGACTTACTCAGTATAACCATATACATTCCTTACATAAAACAGATGGATGTAGTACTTGCCTCCAGCACAGCAAACTACCTGGAATCTTGCAGGCTGTGGTTGTCCAGTCCAGCCCCCACCACTCCACTAAGCTGTCATGCCATATTCTGCAGGACTCATCCATGTACAGTCTTCTATCAGAGTAACTTGCTGAACTGCCTCTGATAAAACATAAAACTGAAACAGAATGTTTGTTAATACCAAAAAAATGGTAATCCATTTGAGATCAAATCATACTTGTGAATCCTTTTTTTTTAATCCGTGTCTTAGACTCCTTAATTTTCAAACAATGTTTACTTGAGATAAATGGAATCATGTAAGTCATCTGGGTTGGCTTTGAGGCTCTCCCTGGAGCGCTTTTGGGCATTTACTGTTCCATCATGATGCAGCTTAGCTTCCTTCTTCCTATCAGGAAGTAGTCATTGTTACAAAAACATTTCTGAAACTTCCCATCTCAAACCAGTTTTAGGCAACACATGGAACTGGTAAATTGTTCATTAATGTCAGAAGTTACCTAGCTTCTAGATTTAATGATTCTTTCTATTAGGAATGTTAGTATTCCAGATAACAGAAAGAAAACTTAGGAAATATAATCCAAGAAACTGATAAATCAGAAGAGTAGTCTGGTGATGGGCTTGCAAAATACAAAACCAAAATACACCTGTAGAGTTATTTTAACATTAAATAATATTCTCAATTAAAAATAGCCCTAAAGTAATATAATTAGTATACTTGTGTACTGGACCACTTCCACAAAAGCACCTTGTTGGCTTGTTCAGTAACTTAGATCATGAGAAGTATTGCTTCACTCCTGCTCTTGCAGATGCATTGTCTCTGAGTCTAGAGCTGCTCCTGCTTATGTGCTTACAGACTGACTCAGACTCTTGCTCTCAGTTTAAATCAAAATTGCTGATGTCAGGACATGTGATGTCTTATGTTCATAGTTCGATACCAGTGCCAATTTCTCTTCAGTTGCTCAGTATTGCTTCACATAATATGGAATAGTATAGACTTCCTCTTGATTGCCAAGGATTTGCTTGGCTAACCTGATCTCCTTCTATGGCAAGATGACCCACTTTGTGGATGAGGGAGAGGCTGTGGATATGGTCTGCCAGGACTTTTCAGTAAATCATTTGACACTTTTCCCACGGCTTTCTCCTGGAGTGACTGACTGTTCATGGCTTGGATGAGTGCATTGTTTGCTGGGTAAAAAACTGTCTGGATGGCCCAAAGAGTGGTGGTGAAATGGATTGGCATCCAGCTGGGAACCAGGCACTAGCGGTGTTCCCCAGGGCGCAGTGTTTGTGACAGTCCTGTTTAACATCTTCATCAGTGATCTGGACAAAGGGAACAAGTGTACCCTCAATCGGTTGGCAGGTGACACTAAGTTGGGTTGCAGTGCTGATCTTCTAGAGGGCAGGAAGGCTCTGCAGAGGGATCTGAACAGGTTGGATCCATGGACCGAGGCCAATTGTATGAGCTTCAACAAGGCTAAGTGATGAGTCCCATACTTGGATCACAACAACTCCATGCAGCGCTACAGGCTACAGGAAGAGTGGCTGTAAAGCTGCCCAGAGGAAAAGTACCTGAGAGCGCTGGTCAACAGTGTCTGAACATGAGCCAGCAATGTGCCCAGGTGGCCAAGAAGGCCAGTGGCATCCTGGCCTGTATCCAGCAGGACCAGGGCAGTGATTGTCCCTCTGTACTTGGCACTGGTGAGGCTGCACCTCAAATCCCATGTTCACTCTTGGGCCCCTCAGTGCAAGAAAGACATTGAGGTGCTGGAGTGTGTCCAGAGAAGGGCAACAGAGCTGATGAAAGGTCTGGAGAGCAAAGTTTTAGGGCAAGCAGCTGAGGGAGCTGGGGTTGTCTCTCCTTGGAGAAAAGGGAGCTCAGGGGGGAATCTTATCACTCTCCGCAACTACCTGAAAGGAGGTTGTAGCCAGGTGGGGGTTGATCTTTTGTCCCAGCTAACAAGTGGCAGGACAAGAGGAAATGGCTTCAAGTTGCACCTTGAGATGGAACCCTCAAGGGAAGGTTTAGAGTGGATACTAGGGAAAAATTCTTCATAGAAGGAGTTGTCAAGCATTGGAGCAGGCTGGCCAGGGAAGTGGCAGAGTCCCCATCCCTGGAAGTATTGAAAAGTTGTGTAAATGTGACACTTGGGGACATGGTTTAGTGTTGGACTTGGCAGTTCTGGGTTAATGGTTGGACTTGATGATCTTAGAGGTCTTTTCCAGCCTAAATGACTCTGATTCTATGACAACCTGATCTGAAGCATTGCACTAATACTGTGTATTTTTTATCAGTGAAGGGAAATGGAGGTAGATATAACAAACTCCTTCTGTTCTTTTTGTTACCTTGTCTATCAGCTTCACCAGCTTCGCAGCAGCTGCCTTTCTTTACAGCTATAAGGTATTAGTTGCCCACAATCTTAAACTCCCTTATCAGTGAGGAAGGGTGGTAGGCATGAAGGAAGCATGTGAGAGAAAAATAGTGTTCTTTTTTTTTAGGGTGATGTGACATTTCTGCTTGGTTTTGAATAAAGAATATTATTCCAATTATTTTTTCTGAGATCAGTGTTTCTTCTTTCCCTCCTATGAACTTCCTATGTGCTAATGTCACATTTCCACTGTGTTAGTTCTTACATCCTTTACTCCATATTCATAAATGACGCTATCAAACCTATTATCCAGGTCACTTTAGGTTACCAGTTAATCCATGTATGAACATTAGGGATGTTGACTATATGGCAGTGAGCCAACAGCCTTGAACATGGAACAAAATGACAGCATGAAGTCATCAAAAGGAGGAGAAACAGCAACAGCAGTTTGAGAACTGAATTGCAACAGACAGGAAGGAAACCGCTTTGCGGGGGGGAAAGACACGTCCAAATTGCATAATATTATAATGTTGCTTGTTGGTTTCAGCAGGTAAAATTAATGTTGATTTCAGTTTCACTAAGCTCTTTTTTTTGAGTTTGTCCTCTTATGATTTCACATGGCAGCATCACAGCAAATGCTTTTACAATAAAGATCAATTGATTTCATTAAAGTCAATTTACCTGTTTACTTATTGTGGCATCACATTAGCAGACATGATATCCCACCTGCATATGTACCTGCCTATCTGTGAAAATACTGTAGGTGATCCAGCCTCACTAAGATTGCATCTCCTGAATCTCATTTCTTGAACTGTCAGCTCCTTTTAAGCCCTTGCAAGAAAATCATCTGTAAAACCAGAGGCTAAACTATCATATATTTTGTTTTCCAAGTTTGTAGCAAGAGTTCTTCATATATATTTCACAATTGGCTTAGATCAGTTATTTTATTAGTAGGTTGTTTAGTGAGCTATAATTGGAATTTAATCTTGATCTAAACTGCTAATACTAGCAGAAGAGCTGGATGGCGGGAGGTTGAAAGATCTTTGTTGCTATTTTCTCTCCTGTATTTATATAAGCACTGTTCCAGGATTATATTCTACCTGTCACTCACAGCAGTATTCACACAGATGTCTGCAAGAGTTTGTGTGGAAACTGGGGCTGATGTATGGTCCTGAAAATGTAAGTATAAGTATCCAGTAAGCTAGGAATGACTCTTCATGGTCAAAATTATGTTCCTCTTCCTGGAAGTGGGAATGCTTGCTCATCTTGGAAGCACCTGCCAGGTGAATTGGGTTTGAATACCGGCAGAGTCATTGATTGTGCTGTATGAAGTGCGCAAAATATGAAAGAGTAGGGAATCATAAGTCATAGTTCAAAGGAAGGAGATTTTTCATGTCTGCCTAGGCAAGACATAGGCAAGCATGTTTTTTAACAATTACTCTAAGCAGTCATGCTGGCTGGTTCAAGAGCAGAGGTTATTTCCATTGCTGTGGCTGCTGCTTCAATGCTGCCCTACGGGGAGCAAACGAAGCTCTAACCCAGTTTAGGAACTTTTGTACCGCAAGCTAGTCAGCAGGTGTGAGAACCTCTAAGGCAGTAAAATCTAAGGGAAGAGTGCCTCCTTTCTGTACAACCTATGGATTCTGGTTTAGGGTAATAAAATAGGTCAACCTAATTCAGGAATACTTGTAAGAAGGTACAACTTAGATGAAGCATCACAATGGTATATAATCATACAAGCCACTATTTTTTCATGAGCCCACATCTATTTCATATATGTTTACGTGCCTTCAATTCCCCTCCCCATAGGCTGAAGAAAGCAGTTAATAGTCCTGCCAGAACTGCTCTTTCCCTCTGTGAAGCTGCAGGGCATTTCTGTATGAAAACGTTTATGTACAGTAAGTCAAGGTGTGGATTTTTCAGCATACTGGCTTCTGTGCAGCAGTTTCCTTCTCTGGACTCTTAGCTGTAAAATAGTTCCCTCTGCTTTCTGAAAGAAGCACATGACTTTGTGCAGGAATTCTTAGTGCTTTATTGCTTAAGTCATTATAGATGGGTCCCAGAAAACACATCTTGATGCATCCCTCTCCTTTATGCTAATGAAAGAATATGTATGGTCACCAAGTGACTGAGACTGAGGAATTCATCCCAGATTTGAAACTGACTTAATAAATGGCTCATATTGACTCAGTTTAATTCCTTGAACTGGGTCACAGACCTGCAGAAATGTTTGTGCATTGCTGTTGAGATGGTAACACTGGGACAGCAAGAATAAAACTTTTTTGGGTGCTATGACTGTCTTAGGGTAGTTGAAAGTACTCATGCAACTAGAATTGTAAATGAATTCATATGGGAACTAACAGAGTAGCATCCTGTGAATTCACACTCTAACTAGGAGCACGCATCTATGTTCAGAAACACCCTTGTTAAGATAGGATTACATTTAGAACATTTCCCTTGCAGCTGTAATGTCTAGAAATGTAATCTCTCTATCAGTAAAGCAGAGTTTGGGACTTGTGTTTCTCTGAACACAACCTAACCATGTCAGGTTACTCCATGATGCTCCTAAAATATGGCCCTTCTTTTCTGTTGTCATCCATACTCACCTTTCAGTGCAGCCTCTTCTTAGATTTTACGTGCTAAAGTCAACCCCACCCGTTGTTTCAAATTGTTGATGCTATTGCATCAGTGGCTTGACCATCTTGCCTACTCTTCTTGAGTCATTACAGTATCGTGTTATGCTGCTTGTCAGGTCGAAAGTCTTCAAGTTAATACTCCCTATCATGAAGCACCCTCTCTTTGGGGTGTTCCCTGACCATGCCAGTAACACTTGCTCTTGTCTCTCATTTTCTCTCACAAATATGTCAGTGCCTTCCTTGTTTTGCCCCATGTGTAGTCTCCTTGCTAGACTGGTTTACCACGTTTGCTTGCTTGCATCCCTTGTGCCTCTGGTCTTTCTTATGAAGAGCAAAGAAGAAGTTGAGATACTTCAAGATGGTTACGAACTATGATGCATGAATATACTACATTTTATACTGTTGTATTTTTCCCTTTTTTTCCTACTACTTTCATCACCTTTCTCTGTATGAACTTCACTTGTGAAGAGATCTTCTCAGGGCAGTGAAGCATTTTATGCCCGTTTCTAAGCTAAATATCTGTTCTGAGTTTGTTTTAATTCATCAGGGCCTTATTCATCTTGATGATGCAACTAGAGGCATTTCAGCAAGAACCATGTTTGCACCACACCAGTGCAAGTCCTTCAAGTAAGGACCTGCAAACTTGAAGTGTGGTTATTTGGTCAAATTCTTGTGGGACAGTTCATTAGCCATTTTGGAAGCTGCCTGGACTCTTACTGAAGCTGGATAAATAGCAGCTTATTCCTTTGTTGATGATATAAAGAGCCTTGTGTGTCCTAGAGACATATGGGCAGCTGAAGAGCCTTGAATCAATGCCCTTACTTTGCTTGTGAAAACACGTTTCTGTAACTATACTGTTGAAGTCAGAAACGCTGAATGGGTTTGGGACATTCAATGAAGACAGAGTATTCCCCTTTTCGTCTCTATAATCCTGCGTCCACTACTCCCTTAGCACTTTTTGTTACTCATTCCTCTTGTTTCACTTTCTGCCATAGCTGTGACTAATTGGTGGAAGGAAGATTCAGGAAATTCCTGCCTTCCCTGGAGGTATTTCTGTTCTGTGTTCGTAGTTCCCAGTTGCTGCAACATCTGCCTTCTCCCACAGCCTCTTTCCCTCAAAGCTGATGGAGTGAGTGTGTGCAGGGAGGATGGAGATTAGACAGAGAGCCAACAAACAGAGAACAGAGGAAGCTATCATCCTCTTCCTCTGTCCCAGATGCATCTTGCATCATTCTTGTTCTCCGGAGATATTGGGGCATAGAGTAGGCACAGCAACTGGATGCGATGCAAGGAGAGATGGTTGTTTTTAACAGCCCCATTTGCCATCTTCTTCCTGTTTTCTCTGTCTCCCGGGTCCTCCCCTGTCTGTCTCACACTGTTTACCAGTGCTAATTCTTCCAGCTTAAGCTGCTCCCTGGGTGGTATCAACAAGGATTAAAGTTAAAGGGATTCTGTCATATTTGTTTTCCTCCTTTTTCTCCCTATGCTCCTGTCAAGGGCTCTTCTCATCCCCCTCTGCAATAACCCTGACCTTTGAACCAAAGGACTCCTAAGATTAAAGGCCTGGAATCAAATATTTGCTAATTTTGAGTTTGCAGTTAAAAAGCCAAGTGATTTTTCCAGCAATTCCCTGTTGCTTAAGTGCCTTCTTGAAGCTGGCAGCATATGGTTGGTCCTGATTACTGACCAAATTAAAAATTCAGTTGTCTCCACTTAAATTTCACACTGGGTGTACTTTCTTGAGTTGATTATTTTAAAACTATTGGGTTTTTAATCCTTGGGGTACACTGTATGTGTATTCTAACTTTTGGTCTATTTCCTTCACTTGAGACTTGAAGGATTTTGCAGTGCCCACTCCCTGCTTGGCATGCAGCAGACCACAGCCTGCGTGTTGCCATTTCATCCACAATGTTCAGAGCAACTGCACTAATGCTGCTGCTCTTCTCTAGACCCATAACTTTTTCCCCCACCTTTTTCTATTTTGCTGACTTTGCATAAGGCTTCTTTTCATTCATACATTACGTGCAGTGAGTGAGTTGTGTTACCCAGCCTGCATTTGGCACATCTCTGTTGTATTGATGAGCTACATCCACCCAGAAATTGTTCTGATTCATTCAAGGTGAGCTGCCAGTAGGAGCTTGATTTCCAAGTCTAGCTGGCTGAGTGAGCTTCGAAGGCCATGTCCAGCCCTGGAGTTCACATTCACCAAGTAACTGGATAAGCCATATCCCTTTAGCATTCCCAAGACACTAATGTTATTTTCTTAGCTTGAGACTTGTGAAAAGGATTTCTGGCACACAGTCTTCTATTCTACCTTCTCCTGACTGCACTAGAATGAAAACTACTTAGATCTATAGTATTATTACACAAGCTTAGCAGATGTTTGAAAGGTTCCACTTGACTTTTGGAAAAGTACCAAACCCAAACTATTCAACAATGGTCTAAGTGTCACAGACCTGTGTCAGCTGGATAAGCACCAGAATAAATGGTAGCTGACACTGCTCTGTTTACCATTCCTTCTGTCACCAATTGTTCATGGGGTTTTGCTTGAATTGCTACATTTGACTGAGTTGCCATTTTTTACTTTGTCATTGTCCAGCTGGGAGCTGTGGGTTAACAAGGTGTACCCAACATAGTTCTGCAATCTTCAGCCTCAGTTATTTCTACTTCTGTATCTGGGACCTTTCAATGATGTTACATGATGTGGGGGACATTTTTGCTCAGACTCCTCACTGTTAGAAGAAAAAGCTCATATGAACAAGTTGAAATGTAACTATCTTTGTCTTGTGGTTTGTGCATGAGTCTCATCCAGAATTGCCTTGAGTTCCCAAGTTTGCTTATGTGGATACATATCCCCTGTAAGTCAGTCTGGGTTGGCTTCAGGTGCCGAAGTCCGTGAGCCCAGCTGTTAAGATGTAATAGGTAAACACTCATGCTAATGACAGGGTATGGTCAATAAACCCTGATAACCAGGGTTCCTTTCCATAGTGTTTATGGAAGAGGATGGTGCTCTCTGCTTATTCCCTCAGTGAAGCGATAGGACTGTATCACAGCCTGTTCCATGTCCCACAGTAATGCTTCTCTTCCTGAATCTCACTTCCCGCCAGTGATGTTTTGAAGCCCACTAGGCAGTCTGGAGGTTTTTGGCTATGTGTCAATCAAGAAAATTGAGCAAAATACTAATTTTCCATGTAATTAGAGTACCTGTATGACCAGCTGACCTTCCTTCTTGTGTTGGGGAAGGTCAGAACATGCCAGATTGTATTCTGGGAACACATATGCTCCATGAGTAGATAACACAAGGGAACAGGCAGACTGAATGCTGATTGTCACACTCTTGGCACCAAATACAGGTTCTTTACAAGGCTGCTATCCTTCCTTCAGGTACTGCAGAATGTTTCTAGTCCGTTTTTAAGAGAGTTGAATACTCTCAGTCTCCCCATGTTGCTCTTATGCAATGGACATGTTGTCCCATTCTCTCCTTTCAGTTGTTTATCTGATGGTCATCCTGACTTCAGAGTGCTGCAGGAAATTTAATACTTCATTGAGCCTTTGTCCTTTGAAAGTTCTGCTGTCTTTTGTCCAGAAACAAGAGTTTCAGAGGCCTTCTGGAAAATCTGTACTTGAGTGATTTGAGGCATGTTGAGCAGTCGAAGTGTTGTAGTTTATGATACATAGATGTCAGTAGTCAGAGGTTTCCATTCATTCATTTCAACCACAACCATTTTAGGGTTAGGCAGGTGTGACTTCTATGGTATTGATATCACACAATATTGCATTCCAGGGAACTATCTACAAGCTGTTTAGGAAAGGGGTTGCTTAATGGGTCTTGACCTGAGTGCATTCTTTTGTGTGATAGTCAGGCCCACCCACTTATGTTTCCTGCATTTTGTGGTTGATAAGACCAGGAGCAGTTCTTGTTCATGCTTCTCAGTCTGTACAATATCCTGAGTGCTCATGAAAGACTTAGTGACCATAACTGCTTGCCTTTGTCTTTGCATGTTTTACCTCTTTGCTTTGATAATTAGCAATAAAAGGATGCAAATTCTTCTTTATGGTTCTAAGAAAAGAGGGATTGTCACAAGCCTTTAGTGGATACCCAGAACTTCTGAGATCTAGGATGCTCATCAGGATAATCACATTCTTACAAGTATTGGCTTGCTTACTGCCAGGCAAGCATTGCTCGTTTACTGTTGTGGTGCAGCTTCCTGATTGGGAAAGGCTGCCCTATCCTTTCATGATTATGTGGTAGTTAATAGCACTAAAAAGCCTACTAGATGTGTGTGTCTAGCTAAGTGACTGATTTCTCTTTTTGGTACACTTATTATTTAAGTTCCTTTCTAGTGCCTCCACAGTAATTTTTTTGAGATTCCCACTGGAGCTGATGAAAGCTGGGTTTTTCTCTAATTCAGCCAAGTCTGCTTGACTGCCATTTACCCATTATTACCAGTTTTCTCTACATTTTTTAAGATGTTCGCAGCAGGGTCTGTTCTGAAGTCAGACCAAGCTCTCACAGTTTCATGAAGTCTTGAAAAACCCCAGAGATGGAGATTGAACAATCTCAGTGGGCAACCTGTGACAGTGCTTGAGTATCCAGTCTGAACCTCTCATTTCAAATGGTTTCTTGTCATTCTGCTCAGCAACAACCATAAAGAGCCTGGCTCTGTCTGCTCAGTGCCCTCCGTGTAGGCACTGGGGAGCTGCTGTTAGGTCCCCCCCAAAACCAACTCTTCTCCAGGCTGAACAAGCCCAGCTCCCCCCAGCCTCTCCTCACAAGTGCTCCTACCTCCACAGTTTTGATGGCCTCTGCTGAAGCTGCTCCTGTCTGTCAATGTTTTTTTTGTACTGGGGAGTCCCAAACTCCCAATACTGCAAAAATGCATTATTCTGGATGCAGCCTGATGAGTGCTGAGTAAAGGAAGTTAATCACTTCCTTCACTCTACTGTTAACTAACTTGAGTCTGTTCACACAGCCCAGGCTGTTGTTGGCACTCTTGGCTGCCAGGGCACACTGTTGGTTCATGTCAGCTTGCTGCCTGGAGTTCCTGGGGTTCACACACCTTTGCTGTTGCAAGGAGCTCTTCTGAGGTGCAGGATCGTGCATATGCCCTTTAAAGTTTTATATTGGCTCATTGCTTCAACTTGTCTAAGGGCAGCCCTGCCCTCTAATAGAGCCACTGGTTCATCCTCCTCCAGCTCCCCACCCCCACCCAATTTGATGCCATCCACAAACTTTATAAGCAAGTGCTGCTAAGCAATACAGTTCTCAGGACAGATTCCTGCAATATTCCACTTTTACTGGCCTCCAGGTGGAGTACAATCCATTATCCAGGCTCAAACCTCTGAGCCTGCATATGCAACTCGATTTTTTGTCTGTCTAGCTGTTCAGACAGGAAGACCTTAATGTCCTAACTTTGATACAAGAATATCATGGAAGACCATGTCAAATGCCCTTCTAAAGCTGAAGTAAATGATATCCACTACATTCCTATTTTCCACCATTATTTTAACACAGAAGGCAATGAGGTCAGTCAGACATGATTTACACCATGGTGTACTCATTGGTGACTGCATGCTGACTGTCACAGTCACTTTCCTCTTATTCCTGTGCCCAAGGATTTGTTTCAAGAGGACTTGCACCTTGATTTTCTCAGGGATAGAAGTGAGACTGATTGTCCTGTAGTATCTCAGATTGTTCTTTTAACTTTTTCTGAAGATGAGTGCAATATTTGCCTTTAGTCATCTGAAGATCTCAAATGATAACTTCGGTGCATTGACTAACATGACTTTTCAAATAGAGTAGCAAGCAGCCTTGCAAGGGCATGCTAGTGACAGCAAGGGCTTTACTAACAGTAGAAGTACTTTTTGTTGCCCTTGACATCATGGCAAGTCTTAACTGGAGCTGATCTTTGGCTTTCCTGAGAGCATTCCTATGTGCCTAGGCAGTGTTTTTTAGTATCTTCTAATGTCTTCAGCCTGTCCCTGCTTCCACCTGCTGTATGACACATTTTGACACTGGAACTCATGCAAGCAAATCTCTTGATGCATCTCCTTGCCTTGCTGAATATCAGGATGGACTGCTCTTGCCCTTGAAGGATGGTGTTCTTTACTGGGCTCTGCACTGGTGCTTACCCACAGGCTCTCACTCAGCCAGTTGCCCATCCCATGGAATAGCTCCATACATCTGAGCTGCCCCTTTACAGAGATAACACACCCTCTCCTTGTCTTTCCTGCAGTGTGTCTTTGCCCACTGCAGCACTCCAGCTGTGTGAGCCATCCCACCACACCACAGTTGCTCCAATAATATTGTAGGTGTTTGACCACAGACTTCCTTTCCCTGGTTGTTTCCCAGCTGCATGGATTTGTGCATATACACTAGAGGTAGACTCCTTCTGCTATTTTTATACTTAGAGATTTGTCTTGTATGTGTTACCCTGCACTCTCTGCTCCCATACACCCCTTCCTCTCTTGATTACTGGCTCTAATCTCACTTTTCCAGTGATCCTAGTATAAAGCTTTCCTCACCAGACTGGCCAGGTTTTTGGCAAAGATGCTTTTTCTCCTCTTTGTCGGGTGGATCCTGTCTCCCCATACAAGTGTTCAACCATCAAAGAGGGTCATAAAATTCAAATTCCTGTCACTAACCCAGTTGCAATGTAAAGAATTGATCTGCAAGATCCATCTGTTCCTTCTTAAGCATTTTTCCTTCGCTAGAGGCCATCTGGGTCTCCATGCCTTTGACCCTTTCCCTCTGAGCAATGTTGTTCTTGATACCCTCCAGATTAATACATAAAAATAATAAGAGGAATGCATCCATGGATGTGACACACACTGATCAGGAGAAGAGAGGTGAGAGCACTCTCCTCCTGGACACTGGTCAGGGAAGCTTTCTGGTCTCAAGTAAAGCTGTGGTTGTACTGTGTCCCTCGCATAGCATTGCCTGCGGGTATGTAACATTCATTGATTTTGCAGTGAAGGTGTGTCCTAAACATTTTTTCCATGAACCTTAATGGAAATGTGCATAGAATCCATTTTTTTCTTGATGACAATTAGGTGTTTTAATCATAAGAGCAGACCATTTTTTGGGTCTTTGATTTAAGACAGTGCTTAAGCATAGGTAGCTTTACTGACCTTGACTATGAAATTCTGTTGAAATCTAACTTTCCCCTTTTATTTTTAGGAATTTCAAATTATTGTGAAAGATACTCTGAAGGAATGAAACTTGTTCTGAACACCTTTGGGCCAGTTCCAGAATTTTCAGGTGAAATTGTGCAGAAAGTCAACCAGGTAAATATGGAGTTGATAAAAACAGCAAATTTAGAGCAAAGAATGTTGGGTTTTATTTTAACATTTGTCCCATTTCAGTGTACTGCTAGAAGTGTCTGTAGTCTGTATTTATTGTGTGAATGTGCACTTTAAGAAGATTCCTTCCTGCATTAACTCTGTAGCTTTTTTCCTTCAGGGTGTTCTTTTTCTTGGTTTTGTGTTCTTTACAAACTAGAGTTCCAGTCTGTAATGCATGCAAATATATGTTTAAGTTAAGCATGTGAGCAGTCTAGGAAGGTTACTTGCATGTTTAAAGATAAGATGTTTTTAAGTGCTGTTCTGGATTGGGATCTAGTTTGTCTATTAACATTTCTAAGCCCAGAGTTTGTTTATATTCACTATGCAGGCTGTTTTGAATGACCATAGGAATTAACTAAAGTATTTCCCAACTCTACCTCTTTTAACACTTCTCTTAAGAACACATGTATGTGTTGAATCAGGTCTGATCAGCTGTCAGAGATTAATTCCAAATATGGAGGGAGTCTCTCTGGAAGATAGCATTTTTTTGTTCCTATTTATGTTAATGCAATGTCAACATGAGCTGTGTTAAAAAGGAAAAACAAATTTTTTATGCTTTAACAACATAGATAACAATCAATAATAATTGTGGAGTCATTCACAATTAGAAGCTTTTAACTCATATGAAAGAGTTTGGGGTTTTTAATAGAAAGCTGGATTCCACTTCAACATCTGCTTCTGTGTCTTTTTGTTATCTTCAGTCTTCAGTGCTAAAGATAGGCTTCCAAGGATCCTCTTTGAGAGTAAATCATTAAACTTTTCTTATCTTACTTCTCTGTCCCTCAGGCCGATTTTTTTTCTGGAGTGATCACAGCTTGCCAGTCATTGGTGGCAGGTCCAGGTTTTACCCCATTTATCAACACTTGCTTTTTAAGCCTAAGACCTCGGGTATTATTTTGGCAAAGATGACCTTGTAAACTCTACCTGGTCTCTCAAAACAGCTTTTTCTCCTTTGGCACTTCTAAGTCAACTTCAGTTGTGCACTCAGAAATACCTTTTGTTCCCTGATTTAATGTGACCACCTCTATCAATTTTATTATAACTGGCACTCTTAAGACAAAATGTTTTTAATAAACATGGTATCCCTCATTACATTTATTGGAAATTAGAAGAGACACCGCAGCTTCAAAAACACACACAGGAATCTGGTTTAGAGCACATTTGCAGCCACATAAATAGTGAGGTTGCCTCCCTCCTGCTTGATAAAAGGTTATTGTCAGAGACAGTAGCTGTATGGAGCCAAATGAGGGAAGAGGCTGATGTTTTGTGGTTTCTGTAGTCATCTTCATTGTCACATTCAGGATAACCTTGTGCAAGTAGAACCATTTTTTCATATGAGTTGGCTCATTTCCAGTCACCCATGTAAAGAACTAGTGACCTATTGCTTGTAATAGGCTAAATTATAGTTGTGTGGATGGTGACTTGGTCTGACACAGGGAAAGCACAAAAACAATTCTGGTGAGAAACTTTCTATTCAGAACATGAGATTTAATCATCTTAAATTTTCTGTTCCAGGCAATGTCTGAAAAAATTCCAGTTGTTCCAAAAGTCCTGGATGCCAGGAGAAAATGGAGAGATGAATGTCTCACTGGTCTTGCCAAACTGAAAACACAAATGAAATCTGACTGAGGTGTGCCTTGTCTAACAAGAGAGACCACATGAAGAGCAGATCTTCATAAAAAAGTGGAGATTTTTGGTCACACAGAAGAGGAGGCTGAATGTGCAACCAATGATAGGTGCACATGTAGAGACCAATGAAATACTTGGTCCAAATTTGTCAAATTCATTAATAACTAGAAACAGTTATTAAAAAGTTCAGATAAAATTTATCAAATTACTGTATAAATGCATTAAATGTGCAAGCATTAAGTAGCTTTAGCAATATTAATATTGTGCAATGCTGGAACACAATCACGTTTTAAATAATGCATTTTTCAGCTTGCTTAGGAATTCAGCACTTGAACAATATTTGCTTATGCAGGGATCTGAAACAGGCAAACATCAACTGTTTGTCACTGGAGAAAATAGGCCCTCACCCACCAATCCCTGTGACAGTGAGGTTAATTTGTGTAGCTCTGGCTGCAGATAGGAGAAGGTTGTATTGAGCAAAGAGAAGGTTCACTGGCCAGTGAGCTGAGACCTCAGCAGCAGTAAGGGGCACTTCAGCTCCTATCTGTTACTGTACCACAATGTAGGGGAAAGAAATGCTCCTCCTTTCCCACCCCTTGGCACTTCTGTACCTGTATGGTGATCTAAATGTGAGTAAATAGAACAAAATCCCCCCTTCATTCCCTACCCCTGGTTCTGTTAGACTTGCTAGAGACCTACTTGGTCTTTAAGATCATGCACTTGAAACCCCATGGCTTTGCCCACCGATGTTTGATGTTGGCCATTGGCATTGCTGCATTAATATAGGCCCCATTTTAAGACTTATCTCTGATAAATAAGAGATTTTGATTTAGTAACTAGTTTGGGAGACAGTATGGTGTAATGGGTCTGTCTAGGCTTTGTCCATCACTGTCTGAATGAAGCCAGTTCACCTCTTTCATGCCACATCTGTTCTATACATCAGCTGAAGCAAGGTCTGCTTCGTTAGGGCTCAGCTGTAGTGAATGTAACAGCTGCAGCTGAAGGGACCCCAGATATCTGGGGTGCAATTAGATGATCTTTAAGGTCCCCTCCAGCCCAAGCCATTCTATGATACTATGATCTGTTTTGCTCCCTTGCAGAGGAAGAGATACAGTGGCTTAGATGTAGCATTTAGGCTTTACTGTTGCCCTGCTCTTGGGAGGCACAACATCTCCTCCACATACAAGAATGCAGGATATACCTGGAAGGAGTATCAACCTCAGGTGCTGCAGTGGCATGTTTTTGTCCACAGCAAAGTGTTATTATAAATGTCTGTACCCTGTAATATGGTTGGACTTTGATCTTAGCTGGAACCTTGGGGCATTATTGTTATGCAGATAATAAGAATAACTTGAAACAGTGCATTGCACCCACCCTGTTTGAGTTATGCATTTCTGAATTTGTGCTAAGTGGTCATGTAACTTCAGTCACAGCACAAATGCAGAATTTTTAAGCTATCATTTTGCTAATTCTCATGGGTTTTTTATAGAGGATGCAGCACACAAACTGTTGAAACTTTAGTTACCATTTTGAGCTGAACAGCAGAAATGTCTGCATGAACATACCCATACCACTTATTTCCGCTTAGGTCACCGTAAAAGAGATGTAGGATAAATTGTATTGCTTGACACAAGTGGTGGGCCGAGAACAAATACTTGGATGTGAAACATAGGATGGGAGGCATAGTGCAGAGGTTGTCCTGTGCTTCTTTATTATCAGTGGAGAGAAAGGAAAATTTGAAAGCTCAAATTATTTTATTCCAATATAGACCTAAAATTTTCAGGTTTCTTCTGTTGTTTTTTATTGCCACAGTGACTGGCTCAACCTGCATTTAAATATCTGAAGTTGGAAACTTTAGTCCTCACTCCTGAGGCCTTATTAAACAATAGTAAATTAATTATGAGGCTGATTTCCTCATTTTATGTATGTCCTTGCATTTCAGACAAGGCCAGAGAAGGTTCTGATTACTTTCAAGATTTGACCTGTTTTCCTTATGGGCATATGACATGGTCATAGCTAATTAGCTGGCATTGCTTCTGTTTATTCTGAGATATTTTAAAACTGGATAATGTAATTAAATATTTGCTACTGTCTTTATTATTTGCTTATTAATAAAATATTTTAATGAGGAAGTTATTAACTTCTGTGCTCCAGTGTGATTTATGCTTTAGTGGTACCCCTACATGCATATTACATGCAGGTCTTTGGAAACCAATGTCCTGGTAGAATAATTTGTGGAAGTCAGTGGGAGAAAATAGACAAGGAGTAATATGCACTCCCCTATACTTTGTGTCTTGGCAACCAGTTGCTGTAGCCATGGGGCCCTGCCATGAAGGAATGATTTTCTGTGGGGAGAAGAGCTCTCTGAAGAGAACCAGAGCAC
>JAWWLZ010000001.1:44973005-44999224 GCA_035041345.1 Poliocrania exsul | reverse complement strand
TGCTGTAGCCATGGGGCCCTGCCATGAAGGAATGATTTTCTGTGGGGAGAAGAGCTCTCTGAAGAGAACCAGAGCACTTGTGTGTGGTGAGCAGCTCCTCCACAGGGTCTGGCATACAGCAAAGCTCATCTTGAAACATCAATCCCACTCAGGTGTACAACTACAAGCTGAAGGTGGTGGGAGATTTCTTGACAACAAATGTGGTTTAGCTGGCATTTGCGTAGGATTTGAAGCACACACAATTATTTGTTGGTAAATGCAACAACAACTGGAAAGCATTAGGAGAAAGTAGCTAAAAGAATGAGAAGGGCTGTCCTCATCCTATGGACATTAGCCTGATTCCAAGTTTTATTTGATTTTGGACTACTTTGCATCAGAAATGTTGCTCTGTCTTAAGTCACTTAACTCCAAAGGATGTAGATTAGTTCAAATTGTCACATACATTGAAAGGATTTTTTTTTACCCAAATTGTAAATTAAATTGAGGTATTAATGCGTGGAAATAACTCTGCACAATTCCGGTTCTGTTGAAATAATTGGTTTAATTTTATTCTTCAAATTTGTCTCACTCCTTTTATCCCATTACTTTTCTCCTAAAATGCAATAAACTTCTTGTAATCGCTTGCACCTGGTATTTTGTGAGGACACATTCAGAATTAACACCAGCAGCCCTACAAAGTTTCAAAACTGCTGCAGATACAGTCAAATTTGTTTTGTTTGACTGTCAGCAGAATAAGAAATAGTTGCTTAAATGTTCAAGCAAATATTTTATGGTAAACCTTGAGATATTTTGGAATAATTTATCTTGTGGTTTCTTTTTTTACACAATAGCATATTTTAAAATCCTGTATTTTTTTAACCAGGTTACACATACACAATTTTCTAAGTCACTGTCTTTATTGCACTGTTTTTCTCTGTTTGACCAATTTGACATTATTTTCCTTATTATATGTACTTTACTATAAGTTACTGCTGCTTATTGGAAGTAGAATCCAGTGCATTCATACCAAAGCCTGTTGGAAGTTAAACCAAATCATGTGTAAGATAAGGAAGAAAGGACAGATGCAGGAAAACACTCATCTGCTTCACAGAGGGAAGTCCAATACCTCTGTTTCTTAAAAATCTTTGAGTCCAATGGGAGTAGTTTGCAGCTTGCAAAGCAGCTGTGTGAATTTACTTTCCTTATTCTGTGGTTATTCTTCTAGTGATGATATTAGTTTGAAAGTTAAAATGTAAGCATTTTCTGCTTGCCCTAATCTATATAATCGGAATGGTAAGATGTGTTATCCTATCTGTGCCACCTTTTAGGCAGAGTGAACTGTGCTTCCTTAGGGAAGCAGGATAAATGCTTGTAGTGCTCGTTATAAAAACAGAAAAATAATTTAGAGACAAAATTATGTCATTGTCAGTTTTTCAAAAGATGAGAGCTGCTTCCAGTGCCTATAAAGTTATATGCCAGGATTGCATTGCCATAGTATGGAGTTCCAAAAAGGTTTTTGAGAATATGTAACTGTGGTGCCCTTGCAGAGACAGAGATACGGGGGACAGGAGCTCTCTGTGAGAAGAGAAGCCCAGCAGATGTGAACATCGTGATTACTGTAAGTGTCAGCAGGAAACACAAATGGTCTTTTGCTTTCAACAGCCTACCAGGCCCAAAGGGAATGTTTCAGAAATTAATTTGGATCTACTTAGAGTAAACAAGTGTAAATGAGTATGTTTGCTCTATCTGCCTGCTCATCTGCTCATGTTCCCTCGAGCTTGTGTGTGTGTGTCTGTGTGTGTATGTGTGTTTGTGTGTGTCTGTGTGTGTGTCTGTGTGTGTGTGTCTGTGTGTCTGTGTGTGTATGTGTGTGTGTGCTACTGCAAATCAGTCAGAGTGGAAAGACAAAAACTGACCCCAGGGGAAACTCACATTTGATTTGGTAAGGCTTGTTATGTATCAAGCCAGCAGCCAAGGATTTCTCTCTGTTCTTTGTGTTTTCAGACACAGAAAGGAATTCCTCCCTTTAGACTGTTACTCAGAGTTCAGCAGTGATGCAGCTTAGAGCACATCACTTACAGGGAGTTACCCATGGACTGGTATCTCTTACATTTCATTTTTCAGGTAAAATTTCCTTCTTTAGAAAGGCTACACAGACATCTTGCTTCTATTACAAACAGAAGGTCAGAAAAGAAACTAGCAATTTTCTAGTTTGCTAGGAAACAGCATGACTGACTTTCTTAACATACATTCAAAGAAATGCTGCATGGGGTTGCACGCCCCTCAGTATTTTCCTTTCTCTTTCTGACGATTTTTGTTCCTTCAGCAAGGATGGATTGCTCTTCATCAAACACTGAAATTGAGGGATACTTGGAATAAAACAGCACTTAACACTCATGAATTTTCTTCTTGAACCTGTGCATGAAATGGAGATTTTAGCGTGTGGCTTTGTAGACTTCTTCCACCTACTTGGATTTCCAACCTTTTTTCACAAGCAAACATGTAAGATGCAGAGTCATCCAGAAACTTGTTTCCCTTTATCTATGAGTAGAATTCAGTCTAACATGAAAAGGTTGAGTCTATACTTTTCAGGTGGATATAGGAAAGTTTTGTGTAGAAGCCCAACTTACTTTTTGAAATGATTCTACATAAAATAAAGCTGTAAATTTGCCCCAAATTGGATGTTTGATTTGTTTAGCTTAAGCCTAGATGATGAATGTTACAGTTTTAACATACTGCCAGAGGTCTCCATAAGGGTGCAACACCTCTGTGTCATCACAATGAGGATGTTTTCCAACAGAAAGTGTTAAAAAGTCTCTGTAGCTTCAAACATTGTGAAAACCTTCCTTTGCATTTGTGATGTATTTAAACTTTAGGTCTTGCACTAATTTTTCTGATACCTTACCAGTACATACTTTCCACGCAAAGCCACAGTTGCTTGTTCATGGTCTACTTGAACAGGTAATGCTCCTAAGGAATACCATGGGGGCATTTTTTGGCAGTCCAAGGAGAAAATGACGAGGCTAGAAAATCCTCACTGTCACTGATATTACTGAAGAAATGAGGTTGTCGCTTACCAGTCAGCTTTACTCCCAGCTGTGTTGCTGTAGAACTTGTATTTTCTTAAGCCCTACTTAAAAACTTAATGGGGTGCAATCTGCCTATTAAGTTCTCAGCAGTAATATAGAAAGTATTTCTATTAAAAACTTATTACTGGAATTGCCACTATAACACAAAGGCAGCAGTCACAAAAGTGCACAGCTTTCCACATTCCAGAGCACCTTGCGACCACAAAAACAGATTTTCTGATTTTACTCAGCAATGTCATTTCAAAGCCATGCAGTAATGGAAAGATATAACTGTGCCATTTCAAACATATGGGCTAGTAGAGACAGCAAATTGCAAAACCAGGTGATTTAATAGAATGAGCAGTACCTGTGCCTGGTCCGTGTTCTGCAGAAGCTTATGGAGTAGCACAAAGTCACATTGTGTAATTCTTTACACCAGAAACGTTCCTTTTTTTTACTTTTGGTTTTCCTTTTTTTAAGAAGAAAAGTTCATCTCAAACATCATCTCCCTTCCATCAAAATCTGCATCACATCACTGCATAGTAAAGGGTGATTACAGAACTCTGAATATAGCTTCAATTGCTGAAAGAGACAATATCTCACACTACTCTAGTCTTTTGTTTACAAAACAAAAGCCATTAAAAATAAGGATATGACTACAGAGAAAATTAGAAAATAGACATTTTCTTATCAAGATGAGGGTAATATTTATACTGCTACAAATAAAATCAGATTTAATTAAGTAGTAACCTGATCTCATGTTTTAATCTGATCTTAGTATCTTAATAGTTTATTATAAGGAGAACCATTAGATAGGGATTAATGCAATCAATGCAATCATATTTAATCATCGGTATGTGAGGTACATGTTTGTTATGCTGTGTGAATACTGCTTCCTGCATCTGCATAGAGCTTTTGCTTTCAAGGCTCTCTATAGTCCAGGCTCCTTTGGAGGGTACTGGCTCAGTAAAGCACTGCCCAACCAACTCATGGCACCTGCCATAAAACTTGTGACAACTGTCCAGACAGTGGCCACTGACTGTAGCCTCAGGTACTTACTGCCATGTCCACCTGGTTGGCAGTCCTGTCCCCATGCTTATGAAAAGCAAAAGAAAGTGTAATTTCCAGCTGCCACCTCTCCTGTAACCTGCTGATGAGTTTCTTGAATGACACCCAAAAGGACTTTTGCTCTGACACCTGTCTCCTGGCCGTGTTGGTGCAGTTTCAGTAAATAGGCAGTGTGGGCAGCCTTGCCCACAGTCCTGGGGTTTGTTCCACTTCTTAGGCCAGATAGGTCTGTGTTGGCCTCCAGCATGGCTTGCTGCTCTGTTTCTGTAGCAAAGGACTTTTGCTTGTACTGCCTAAACAGGCTAGGAAGCCCAGCCGCAGCCTGTTGCATAGTTAGAAAAGGATATTAACAGGTCATCCTCGTTCACTCATTTTCCAGGCTAAGAAGCTTGGACTATTCACCTCTTAAATCAATGTTTTCCTTCTAAGATAATTTCCCTGTAAAAGCTAAGCAAGGTCCATCTGCCCCAGTGCTGTGCTGGCCCAAGCTCTCTGTTCTGTGATCACTGCTGCAGCTTCTCTGACTTTCCCTTCCACAGGTTACTGCCAGCTGCCACCCACCTCATGGCATTGCTTCAGTGTGAGGAAAGCTTGAGGACTTCCCATGAGACAGATCTATCAGCAGCATGGGGCTCTTTTGCCAAACCATGTATAGTTGTAGGACCTTCCTCTGGCAATCGTGTCAAAGGTTCTGAAACTTACATTAAAAGGCAGAGGTGATCACCACTTGATTAGAGCCTAAAACAATGGCTTGAATATGACTGTGGTCATGATTTATGAATAATATGGCATAAACAACAGAGATCATTTTGAAGCTGCCTAATTAAGGCAGTGTTGAGAGACTTCCAGAACAATACATGGTCACCTTGTTTGTAGTAGGAAAGCAAAAAGACATGAATTAAATAAAACTCAACTACCATGGGAAGACTGGTTTTTTTAACATTAAGTCCATAGCTGTCCCTTTACTTTTGGTAATGCTCAGTGAGTTTATTTTCAGTGGTGGAACTGAAACAGCATTGCTCTGGTTGCTTGTCACAAGTCCTCCTTCTTGGGTACATTTCCTCAAGAAGTTTCCTGTGGGAGAAACTTATATTTTCCACCCCTTTTTAAATATATGACCCTTTACACAATTTCCAAGCTCGTATAGCCATGTGGGTATATATTACACTATGTTATATTTCTTCTTTTTCCTTTCTTTTTAAACCTCCCTTTGAATTGTCCATTCACCGCTTACCATCCACCTCTGTTTCCACTCTGTTTCTTCTGATGATCCTTTACTACTAATGTTTCTCAGCTGCTCAGAGGATCACCTTTTATTTCAAAGCTACACATGGGGATTAATTGCTACCCAGATGTTGTACCAACCTCCCACTCCAGCCTCTACAAGCATTTTTTGTATGTAGTGACTACTGGGGTTTTTTTCACTCAGTAGATGGGATCCAAACTCTGGCTGTCTGGACCCTGCTTAATGATGGCTGATGTCACAAAGGCCTGTTTTGGTCATTCCCAGCAGCACATTGCAGTTCCCCAGGCACAGCCCAGCTGCCCATCAGCAGCAATTCCTCTGACTCACATTTCTCCAGGACAGTGCTGTGTGCTGCTGGTGCTGCAGTGCCAAATGCAGCCTTTTCATAATCCTCTCTATTGACGGTGATGTTTGACTTGTCCGATTTAATCTCGTGACAGGTTCGAAGATGAAGCTGCTCCCTGTTTTATGGCTGACTCAGTATTTATCTGTTGACTCGGTGCCTGCTGAGATCATAGGTGATCAACTGCTCTGTGAGCCTTAAAACAAACTTATTGGCAGAAGGCCTTTTCATACCACAGGGGTTTGGACCTAGAAGGCACAGGGCAGTAGAAGCAGGAGCTTTTTGGTCAGCATAGCCCCTGTAATAGGGAACATTATATCCCCTTTTCATCCTTCCGGGGCAGCTTTTCCAACTCCTGGCTCCTGCCAGTTGCCTTTTCAACTCCTTGCATCCTCCCTGAGAAGCAGAGACCCCACACACATGATGTGTGGTGGACATACCAGTGCTCACTGGCACAGCTTTTCTGAGCCCTCATTCCCTCAAGATCTCACTTCATATTCATTCTTTATGTTCTCTGGCCATGTGATACATTTTTGCTGGTTTCCAGGCCTGTTTGGCACTCTCCTTCCACTCACGGCTTTCTCAGGGAGTCTATTCTTTTAGTTACTTGAACTTTTTTTTTTTTTGGTGGTATTTCCTACAATCTCCCCTGGAGAAAGCTCTTTTTGCAAATCTGTGAAACTTCTTCCTCTTTTTTATCCCTTGTGTAGGGAAATTATGAAATGTTTAATACATGCTTGTAGTTTTGTGATTATTTTTTCAGCTTGAGTGTGAAACCAGGTACAGTTCACACAAAACTCCATCCTTGGCTAAAATCCCCAGCTTGCATACCTGGGAAAACCACAGTAGCTGGGTGGAGAAAGTATAGTCTCCACAATTAAAATGCCAGCTGACTTAATGAAGGTGAATTTATTAGGGAGAAATTTATGACAGTATGTTTTCACCTTTGGCAACAATCTAATAGGCAGCATCCATCTAATAGGTAGCATCCATCTAATAGGTGGAACAATACCCCAAACACAGCCTGGCCAGAGGGAGGCTGCACTGGATCATCTTTGGATCCATGTGAGCATCTCCCTTCACTGCCCAGGAAGACGAGCCGTGTTCCTGGCCCACTCTGTTTCTTTCTGCCATTTGTTCACAGACAGTGAGCTTTCTCCTAGCAGCCCTTTTTTTTTTTTTTACATTTGTGACCCTATACAGTTCCTGTCCTACTACTACTCCATTTTTTTAAAACTTTTGTTAATTCATGCCTGTTTGGAGGTTCACTACCATCTCCCTTATTTTCCAGTTGCCCACTCACTGCTCAGCTGCATTGATGGAATAGATTTTTAAATATTTTTCAAGCTTTCACAAGGTTGTACAAAGTTCACCCTAGCTGAAAATACAAGTACCAAGAGAGTTTGATCCATAGCTTCATTAAGCAACTGAACAAGCTATTTAGAGCAGTTGCAGAGGTCTTTGAGTTCTTTTAGAAAAGGTTAGATACACATCTCTCGGAGAGGATGCAGATATAGTTAGTACAAATAAGAGATCCCTATAAACAAGCAAATTACAAACCATTACAATACACAATATTGCCTAATGCTTAGTATAAGCATACACCCATTGCTTATGCAGCCACAAATTAGTTTATCTAAAGAGACCAAAAGGGAGATGAAGAAAAAGGTGGGGTGACACTTGATCATAGTAAGTAAAGGCTAGCTCTGAGAAGGTGGTTTCCAAAGGGATAAATTGGGAGCCTTTTAGGTCTTTGTGAAAAAATAGTGGTGGTGGGTATCAGAACCATGGTAAAGCAATGCCAACAATACATAATACAATAATTTCCGGAAGGGTATGAATGAGGCAGGGCTGCTGAGACATCACCATTGCACAAAGTAATGAAGAAATCACCAAGAGTGGATAATTATAACTTTTAGAAAGGGGAAGTCATGAAAGAAATGGGAAATAAAGTCTGCACACAGGGGTATTGTCAGAAGGAATTGCTTTCAAGACTGAGGCTGTGACGGAAGAGGGAAAAGAAGAGGAAAGCAGCTCCAGAGCAAGACATAGATGTGAAACTAATGGGGAAAGTCCACTGGAACTTCAGAAAATATCTCCAAAACCAGGAGAATGCAAAGAGGTACCAATTGGAAGGTTTTACTGCCTTTTCTTGGCTTTGTGGAGGGTCACCTCTATGCTTCCTTAACCATACAATGGGAGTCTGTATTTGAAGCAGTCTTGGTGAAAGTTGCCATCAGTGGATTCACATCATTTTAAAGGCAACAGTGAAGAAGGAAGAGCCAGTCAACCCCAACAGCTGGCCAGAAAGCTGGGGATGCCATGGGCTGGTCATGCTCATTCCTTGCAGGAGGCATCTGCTTCAGGAGGCAGCACTTCACAGGGAAAACCATGTCATGCAGACACTCAAATGACAGCACTGTCATAAAACAAAATGCAGTTTTCAACAAGATTGCAGTTTTCCAAGAATTAGTAAACATTTAGGCCATTGTCTGAGGTGAAGTGGTAATGGCAGCCAAGGAGTTGTGGAGCTCCTGCACTTCTTTCCACAAGCAATGATTATTTGGAGGCTGGGAGACATATTCCCATGGAAGATCTGAATGCTGTTTCTTGGTCACTGCATGTAAGACAGTATAAATAGCAGACATATTTAAATTACTGACAACATTCTCCATTGACCTGCAAACATCAGTTTTGCCTGCTAAGATGTACAGCCTCTCATTTCCAGTGTCTTCATCTAAGGCAAAAGACAAAATGTTGGACAAAGAGCAGACAGATGCCATGTTCACAGGAGCTGACTCCACACTGCTAACTCCTCCATGGATGATGGCAAAAGGAGATGTGGCTCAGCCACCTGTGTTGAACAGGCATTGGTGCAGGAAACCATTCTCTGAACCTCTCTTTGGTGTCAAAGTGCAAATGTGTCCAATCCTCTGTGCAATGGGTCCATGGGTGTTATTCCACAGAGTGAGGATGGCTGCAGCAGGCAGAAGGATGGATAAATTAGAGATGTGAGTTTGAACAAAATAGGCAGATTAAAAGGATTGGTTGGAAGACAAAGTGAGTATGCTGTGAGATAAAAGTACATAATGGTCTGCAGGTGAAAAGATTATAGAGGTGATATGTAAAGAATGTCCTGAATTAATCATTTCCTTTGTGTAAGTATTTGTGTTTTGCAAATCATTATCACTTAGCAACCTACACTGTCCTTTTTATTTTTCACAGACTTAAACTTTCCTGGGGCTATTATCTCTGTCTGGCTCAGCAAAATTAAAACAGTATCTCACTTAACACTGTCTGTAATGTAAGTAGATGGAAATAGTTGGCTCCAGATGTGTTATGAATTCCACTTAAAAAATTGACATGGTTTAGATCATAGAAAGTGGGGCATACTTGGTGTTCAACACTTTCTTATAGAGCAGTAAGCTGTGTTTAGCTTTATGGATCTTATCAAATGCTTGTTCAAGCACAGTCACAACTCTTGCCAAGAATACTTAACGCCACGTTTGAGGTGACAGAATGCAAACTAGGAAGAGAACTGGTGGGACTGCTGTGTTCCCCCTCTGCACCTGAGGCACCCCTCCTGCCAGGGAGCCCTGGCAGACCCCTGGCACAGGCACTCTTGGTGCAGGGAAACATCACAGGAGGGTTTGTGTCAGGACTCCTGATCAATCTTTCTGGAAAGGGGTTCTCCAGCCTCTCCCCACACTCCACACCTTGTACATCTTGGACGTGTTCCCTAGTAGGCTGTCAAAGCACTCTTTGTTGCAGAAGGAAAACTGATTTCTTCATGTCTTTGTCTACACAGATAATATGAAATGATCATCCCCTCAAGAAGGTTTTATATATTAGAGGATTGTTTCCATCTCTCTTCCTAATCTTCTTTTCTTGGACTAAATGGGCCAAGTTCCTAAGTTTTTCCTTTTGAATCCCTCGGTGTATATTTCTCCTAATTCTTGTGCTCATTGAATGCTTCTCACTTCATCCAGATCTGCAAGAACCATGTCCAGAGCAGGACCCAGCACTCAATTAATTTGAAGATCTTAGCATATATTAAACCACACCAAATCAATGCTCACTTCTGTGTCAAGAAGAGTGAAGGTAACACTTGTCTTCTCCCAGTCCTCAGACCAATTTGCTGTCACGACAGGGTGACTCACATCAAGCTCAGAGGTGATCCCAACCAAACTCTGGCAAGCTCAGACCTTACACCCATGCTACCTGCACCCATTGCCCTTCCTCTTGCATGTTGTTATTTTCAGCCCTGTCCAGATGAGCAGACTGAATCAGTGGAGGACATGGAATAGATGATGAGTGTTTTGTCCTTCTCTTCCTCCCTGCAATCTGCTGCCCAGCGCTTGTGGCTGGCAGGGAGGGAGGACAGGGCTGGGCTGTGAGTCATCCTCCACTCCTGCTCCCTCCCTGAGCCAGAAGCTGCATGTTCCCTGCCAACTACAAGCTATGGCCAAGGCCCTATCCTCATGCTTGCAGGGAAAAAAATCTCTCACTGTGCATATCCACTGCTGTGGCACAAACATGGCCCCATTTAGAGCAGTGTACCTTGCCCATTTCTCTGGTGGATGAGCTCTGCACACCTCTGTGTCACTGCTGGCAGCAGATGTCTGCTGCTGCCCTGCTGCAAGGCCCAGTCAACAGTCTAGCCAGAAAGAATTTCAGCACTAAATATGGGTCAAAAAGTCTGAAGAAAAGAAGCAATTATCTCAGGACATTTTAATACTTGATGGAGAGTGAGACGGTACAGGTCCAAGATGTGGGCATCTCCAAACCCTTAGAAAGGTACAGCTCCTAAGCTGATTAATAACAAGGAAAATTTAAAGCCTTTAACAATAGCTGCATTAATGCCAGAGGTCCAGAGCCAAAGGGAGAGGTGAACGGAGGGATTAGATAGCTTCTAAGTGTTAAAATAACAGGTGTTTGGCCATAGCTTTTTATTGGGAGTTCCCTTTAACACCTGAGCCTCTTAAAGTGACAAGCCATCCACTGGAAGATGCTCTCCATTATTGCCTGTCCACATGACACTGTGGTGGGTCAGGACAGACCTTGTGGGCTGCATGAGAGGAGCTGTGTGATTGCAAAGTGGGTGCACACACCTGACACTGCTCCAGTACTGCCAGCTCAGGGGCACCAGACAGTCAGAGGCCTGGCATGGGTATCATGCAAGCTTTCATTGTCAAGAACACTTATTATTTGTTGTTATTAGTTTGGGAGGGGTTTTTAATTCATTCTTTGTGTTAGAGCATTTTGCTACTTAAAGATTACTTTTTGTTTCCTCTTCCACAATCTGCAGAGTTAAAAATGCACTGTGGGAATTGTTTTTTATTTGATGTCTTCTGCTTGCCTGTGCTGCTTTCAGAGATCTTTCCACACTCCAAGTGACCTAAGCAGCCCTGGCTTTTCAAAGAGGGAATCTATCATCAACCAACACTTGTAAAACCTCGCAATACCATGACCAACATCGCACATCTGTGCCTTTGGTCTTGGTTGGCATTTGTAAATAATTTTGAGATAGTTCTGTATGGAGGTGCTGTGCAAGAAGTGCCAGTTCACATGCTGCAGCACCTCAAAGGAGGGGATTGTCCTGCTCTGCTCTGCACTGGTGAGGCCTCACCTTGAGTCCTGTGTTCAGTTTTGGACACCACAATATAAAAAAGATATTAAGCTATTATAGAGCACCCAAAGAAGGGCCACAAGGATGGTGAAGAGTCTGGAGGGGAAACCTTACAAAGAGTGGCTGAAGTGACCTGGTTTGTTCAGGCTGGAGAAGAGAAGACTGAGGGGAGACCTCATAGCAGTCTTCCTCCTGAGGGGTAGCAGAGGGCAGGTGCCAATCTCTTCAGTCCTGTGATCAGTGACAGGACTCAAGGAAACAGTATGATGCTGAATTGGGGGTGTTTTAGCTTAGATATCAGGAAGAGGTTTTCCACCCAGAGGGGATTTGGACACTGGAATAGGCTCCCCAGGGAAGTGGTCATGGCACCAAGCATGTCCGAGTACAAGAAGTGTTTGGACAATGCTCTCAGGCACATGGTGTGATTCTTGGGGTATTCTGTGCAGACCAGGAGTTGGACCCGATAATCTTGATGGGTCCTTTCCAACTCAGCATATTCTGTGATTCTACGAGTATTTTCCAGTTATTTATTTCCTGTGCAAAACCAAAGCCCTCCTCCCATATGAAGTGAAGGGGAGACCTGTACTCAGCATCTCTGAGTGAGGGGAGACTTTTCTCACCTGCCCTCCACTCCAGCAAGAAGCAGTCCTCTCCTGTTCACCAGCACTGCGGGGACCCACCAGAGCAGCAGCAGTGAAGCTGCCTTGGTGTTAACTAGGCCAGTCTGGAGCCATTAGTCATTCATTCACTCATTGCATGCCTCATTGCCTGTGCCCTGAACAGACACGTTCCACTGCCTGTATGTAACCCCCCCCCCCGCCCCCGCGAAGGGCTGGTCGCTGATGGAGGGCAGCCACTGCCCCCACTGCCTGCCACCACCCACCACACCAGCACCCATCAGGGACCTTGTGCCCACCACTGAAGCCTGCCATGATAAGGCAGAGGTGCCCATGAGCCAGGTGCAACAGTGCCAGCCTTGAGATGAAAAGTCCACCTGGAGCAAAAGTCCAGCTCCTGGCTGGTAGGACTAACTCTCTCCTCCCACCCTCCCAGCTGGGACCACACCATTGGGATAGAGGGTTGCCATCAACTTTTGTGTCAAAAGACACAGGAGGCTTAGACCTCTCCTGGCCCCACAACCTGCAGGCTCAGCCCCATCTCAAGCCAACAGTCCTGGTGGATTTTTAACAACCATGAAGAATTTGGTTTTGTCTAATTCCCTGCGTGTGCAACCATCCAGCAGGTTCTTATCTTGACTTAACCTACAGGTAGAACCACTCTGGTCATACTGCCAGCATATTTCAGGGATTTATGTCCACACCCCTGTGGCGTACGCACTCCGGTATCCCTCAGGTCATCTTTCATCATTAGCTACACTTCAAGCCTCTGCAATCGGACACGGTTATCTGAGCAACAGGGAGAAATATTTACCAAAATGAAATTTAGATGGGAAAATGGGGAAGGAATAAAAAGAAAGAAGGGAGAGGGAAAGAGCTGAAAATGAAAACTCAATGTTATTTGAAATATACGCTGGTGTTTGTTAGAAAATTCATTTTTTTTCACTTCTATACATTGGCAGTTCTATACAAGAAAATTTAACTCATGCAATATATTTTTTGCCTTCTAGTTTTTATGGTAATTTAATTTTTAAATGCAAGTTTCTCTGCTCCCACACACTTCTAGCTCCTGCTAATGCTGAGAGTTGTTGTTGGTGAGAACCTCAACAGAATTTGGATTGTCACAAGCTGGACACATTGGAAGTCCAGTTCTGAATAATATTTCTATATTTTTACTGTTCTTCTGTAAACATTCACTAATGCTTTCCCAGAGTTTCCTCTTAATGGGATGCTGTCTTGGCTATGATCTACTAGGGATGGCTGAGATTTGGATGCAGATTGCTGAGTGGAGGTGGTGCAGCCCCTGTGTGCAGGTGACCAACCCAAGTACTGTTCACCTGCCAAAGCAGCACATTAGGCCAAGGAACTCCCCTTCCTCAGGACCCTTCAGTCCTTGTATGAGAAAACAAGCCCTTGGCTACTCCTGCTCCCACGACTTTGGGCAGAGCAGCTCAGTGGCCTTTTGTCGTTTTACCAACGTCTTTGGGGATGGCTGACAATGTAATTTGCCCACTTGGTGTCCTGGTGGGAAGCTATGGGAAAGCTTCTAAAAACAACACCTTAGCAGACCATCACCATCTATTGCTCTCTCTGTGAGTGAGTGGTGTTGTACCTGGTAGGAGAGTCGGGTGGGATAAACTGCACTGTGGTCTCCTGCAGCACACAGCTCTGGGCAGGACAGACAGTGGCAGAATTTATAATCACATTTTTATTGTAACTGCAAAACAAAGAAAAGAAACTGTGATAAAACCTTAGTGGTCTTGTGGAGGACCTCAAGTCTGTCTCCCGTGCTGACACGTTGTGGTAGTTTGGCTTTAGTCAGCATAGGGCCCCATTTTTAGGCCTCAGTTTTCAGCAGGCCTCAAAGGATGTGATGCAGATTAGGGTTAGGGTTGATGTTAGGGCACTCAGGTTGCCTCCTCCATGTTCCAAAATGGAAATTTCTGTTTCCTGATGGCAGATTCAGCTGGTTAATCACTATGGGCTTCTCTGAGTTCCAGAAATGGAAAACTGCATCAAAACTCAGTGTTGTTACTGCTGGTACAGTCCACAGCCCTGTGGGATTCAAATGGGATTTCTGTTCTTTGCAGAAGTTGTTCATCTGGCTCTTCTGGATGCACCCTGACTGTGACTGCCACCTCAGCACTTAATGAAGGGGTTAATGGACATCTTCTCCTCCTTCTTGCTCAATGTGGTTATAATGGCAGTCTGGACTCTTCAAGGAGGGACAGCAAGAATAGATCTCATCAGAGATCTTCTTTACAACACTCAAATGTATTCCCAAAATCATGTAGTTGCCATGTGAATATCTGATGTGGCATGGGTTATATCTTTGAATATCTTTGTGAACATGGAAAGTGTTAAAATGTACCTATTTACTGTGTTGCAAATGCCATGCATTGCAAACTTGGGAAAGTATCCTAGGCAGCATGAATTTTGCCCTTAAGCATTAAGTAATATGTGAATTACTGCTTAAAATTAGTATCCCAGACTTGTTAGGATTTGTTTTTTCACAGAGTTCCTTTGCTCCCTCCTCAGCATGTGTACATCTGATATGTGTTATTATTCTTTCAATTACTGTGTACTTTTCCCCAGGCCCACAGGGATCAGGGTTCTCTGTGCTAGGGTTTTACCCTGGGAGATTCCAATCTGCAGGACAAGGGCTGTGGATGAGACCTGTGGGTGCTGCAGAGCAGCCTGAAAGCCTGTAGGGACATGCTCAGTGGCTCCACCAGCCCCCAGCAAGCCAATGCCAAGGTGAAAGCCTCACCCTGACTTTGCAAAGGGGAAAGAGATCAAATCAAGGTCACGCTTAAGTGGCTCATGTAAAACTTTCTTTTTTAAGTCTCCTGCCTTATGTCACAGGGTCCCCCAAGGAAAAGTCCCAGGGAACACTTGTTCAGTGGGGTCAGGTTGGGAAACTGAGCTGGAAAGCCAAGTGGATGTGTGATTTCCCAAAAGTGTTTGGAAGACCTATGCATTCACAGTGGGGTCGATGGGTGGGAGGTGACATGTGTCACAACAAAACCATAGAGGCATGTAAAACACAAGCTAGTCTGATTCCCTCTCAGAGCTCTACTATGCACTGCTGAGATGGACTCAGAGGCCAAGTGCTTGGCACAGAGAGGGCCTGAGAACCATCACAGATGCAGGAAATACCAGTGTTTCAGAGTCTGGCCTTTATTTGGATTGTATCCACTTCAGCAAGGCTGTTTTCAGGACAAATATTTATTAAAAAAAATACGAAAAAGAAAGAAAATCAAATAGGTTCCTGGAGGGAATAGCAGAAGTGGTAGGGTAGGTCTTGGCAGTTTGGCAGAGCAAGACTCCATGTGGTTCACCATCAATATGAGAAAATATTTGCTACCCCTGCTCAGTGTGTGACATGGTCCATGGCATAGGTTTTAGAGACACAAATTTCAGTCCTTTCACTGACCCAGCAATTGCAGGTGTGAGTCATGGCTCTGTGTCCCAGGAAAAGGCAGGGTCTCTCCTGGAGGGGAGACCCTCAAGTGGTTGCAGCAGCCAGGTCTTGGGCAGGTGAGTAAGGAGGACCCTGGAAGGGTATGGGCCATGATGGGAAACATTACAGAAGTACCTGGGCAAACCAAACCCCTCTAGACATCTGTGTCTTGGAGCTCTCTTTCCTGCTTACACTTGGGATGTGGATTTTATGTGCAGGACTCATCTCTCATGAAGACAGGGAAAGAGCAGTTATTTACCTCTGCCTTGTTCTCTGGTTTTGCTAATTTACTATTAATTTTGTTTTACAGGCAGGCAATGAGTTATTTTCTTATTGGTGTGGTTATTTCATGGCTGAAGAAAGGGCAGAGTTGCATATGAAGTACCAGGTAAAGAAGGAGTCCCTCATGCTTAAGGCCCTGAAAATGGAAAATGTACTCAGAGAGAACTCCTCTACTCACAAAAAATACAGGAGACTTTAACAAAAAAGACTCAGGTTTCAGGTTTCCCTTTTAAAAATTCAGAGTCCTTTAAACCAAGAAAAATGCATTGGGAAGGGAGTGCCAGTAATAACAGGCCTGGTCTCACATCCAGTGGTAAAAGAGAAACAAGCAGCAGTTTCCCCTGAGGGAAGAGGGATTCTGGAAGTTAAACAGAAATGTTTATGGCTGTGAGGAGTTGAAAGGCTTCCTAGAGACACTGACTTCCTTCTTGTATCCTGAGCACCTCAGGGTAAAGCAACAGCCCTGTGGCCCAGAAAAGAGTTTGCTTTCAACAGCCCCATCTTCTGCAGGGAGACCAAGGAAACACCAGAAAAGGGATGTAGGTAAATTTCAATAGCTCCCGCCCTCCAAAATTCCTGGTAGGGACTATTTAGATAATCTTTCTGTGCAGGAGACCGCTGGTTTCTCAGGAGCCAAAGCCTTTGCCTGCCCTAGTTGAAAACAATTATTGTTACAGGATTTGCTTTGTTAAATTTAAGGCAACTCACATAAAAAAAGGAAGAAGTCTGAGTTCGGTGTGTGCCATCCTTTATGCACTGATCAACCCTTCTGTTTTCATTTCTGCATTTGAACAATTTTGGCAAAATTGCATTTAAGACCTTTTTGTAATGCATTTAAGATATTTTTTGGCTTGGCACAAAATACAAATAATTATCCTGTTCTAAAACATCTATATTCTATGAGTACTCCTCCTGCAAATGTGCCATGTAATCTACACAGGCATCGATCCTAAATTAAAAGACAGCATCAAAATCTGAGTCACTTGTTCTACACATTATTAAGTGTCCATTTCATTTAAACCAGTGGTGGTTGCCAATCCCATTTCATACCTGCCCTTCCCTTTTTTCTAGTCTGTCTATCCTGTTGACAGAAGACCACATAGATAACCAGAGCACAGTATAACATGTCTTTGTGTCTGCCTTTCACTTGGCTTTCATATGGATTTTGTCTCATGTCTTACGTCAGGGACGCTCTGGTAGCTTCACTCAGTTGATGGTCTCCCCTCTCGCCTATCTCTCCAGTAACAGAGATCTCACTCATCTGGCCAAGATGAGTGGCTGAAAATCTTGTGCAGAGAAGCTGAACTCCATAGTCCAAAACAAATTTCATGTCTGTTTTCACTAGATGGAGAATAATCCACAACCAAAGCAAATCTGGTTTCATGGCTAAGAGGCACATCTTTCCTCCCCTGGGGCCACAGGAGATCCTGAACGCGTTGGAAGAAAAACAGTTTTGCTACATGGGGTGAGGGAAGGAAGGGCATGAGGCAGTTTCCAAAGGGTGACCTCCCTTCTTTACTCTACACAGCAAGGCAGGAAGACCCTGTGATGGGAGGACACCCAGGAAGCTGGAGATTTGCAACCACGGGAGGTTGCAGCCAGGCCCTGCTACGTCCAACCATCCAAACTGCTGAGTGCCAGAATTGCAGAGATGTTAGCCAGTGCATACTACAGGATGAAGTAAGCAGGAGTCCATTCATCACTGGGCAGAAGGTTGGGATAAATGGGAAGAGACCTTCTTTAGGAGGAAAACCGGTTTGCTGGATGATGAAGAAAGGTTCTCCTGTAACCTAAATGTGTCTAGCGCAGACTCAGTGGGGACCTTTAAGTGTCATGAGACAAAAAGGCTTCCCACAACCTGAGTCAGCTCTGTAACCCCCACACTGTAGATTACCACACAGCTGCACAACCAAAGCAGCAGAAAAAATTGGAGATTGCATCCCACAGAAGCCACATGTGCTCCACAGATCTTCCTGCTACCCCAGAATATAACGTCATCATACCAAAGCAGGAAAAAGCAGAGGGCATGACTGTCCTGCATTGCCCAACCTCTGCCCACTCTGCTGACGTCTTCTTGGCCATGCTGGTGAAGAAGAGAGGAGGACTGGCTGGGCACTGGGGCAAGGGGAGCATGCTGGCATGTTAGCCCACAGTTAGGTAGCACCAGCTGTGGCCTGGGAGAGGGTTTGTTGGGATGGATGGGCTGTCCCTAGGTGTAATCCTGACTGCGGTGTCTGACAAAAGATGCTATCTAAGCAGAGACCAGCCTGTTCTATTCAGCAGGAATGAGATGAGAGGCGCTCGCTGGCCACTGAAAATCAACAGTGTTGGCTGAATGAAAACTCTTGGGTATTAGTAATAGTCTCAGCAGATAGGCCAAAAAGGTGGTAACAGTCACTGGCTGATTACAGCACCCTCTCTTTGACAGTACCCCACACACTTCAGGAGGCAGAGGACACCCCATGGGATTACTGTAATGATGTCCTATGGGACAAGGGGTATATTTCTTACCTCTTCAAGTAGGATCTCATAAAGGCCATGAAGTATGAATTATACCTGACTAAATTAAAGAGAGACTATGATTTTTAACTGGTACTATTCTGACAAGACTGGTTTGACTACCCTGGTTGACCCACCTGGGGATCTGGCAGTAGAGGAGAGATTATCTCAATGATTTCAATTCATGGGAACTGAGGATCATCACAGTAGGGATGAGAGCTGGGAATATGCCTTCCTCCTTCCTCTTCCTGCAGGGACTGTCAGCCTAACAGTTATTGTCTCCTGAAAGGGAGATGTTTGTCAAGACTTTCTTTAGCCACTCCATCTCTACAACTTCAGTCTTTCTAAAGCTGGGCAAGTGCTGGGGCTGAGGTATTTGAGCTGGAAAAAGTTGCTAGCTTTCTGCTCAGCCCATACCTATGTTGCAGAGTCCAGTTTAGTCAGCTTACATGAGGAGTGATTAAAGTATTTTGCTTTTGGGATGCCCCTGTGAGCAAGTGCTGAGAATGACTCCTGTTCAAATCCAGTAGCTGACACAGCAAAATCTTGCACTCCATTGTTGCAAATCACCAATTCAAAGTCACAATCCATTTGGAGTAACTCTTGGAAACCCATTATTATTTTGCCACTGCCTGTTGAGGTGCTTAGATAATCAAAATGCTTGTGAGCACAAGCTAAAAATCTTGCTTTTGGCCTAGAAGGTGTAAAGAGCAGTGACACACCCCAGGCGAGAAGCAGCAAGATGTGTGGGAGCAGAGAAAGAGGACCTGGGAGGATAAAATCCATGAGACCCCACTGGAGCCTCGGTCACATGGACCTCATCGAAGTTAAACTTAACACTTTCAAGACAGGCTCTTACCTGCTCTCTCATTTCATTGATAAGGTACAAGGGAGGTAAAGGAGGAATGCAATTAGTTTTTTTTAATCACTAGTAAGGCAAAAGCCCTTGCTATGTTTTGGAAGCCCAGCACACTTGAAAATAGAGACAACATAGGACACCTGGCCCAGCTGTCTGGGGAGACCAGAGAGAAATCTCTCCTTTTTCAACCTGGAAGTCTGGGAATGGGCAACAAATTAATGGGGAATATTTCCTTTCAATAATGAGGAAAAATGCGAATTACTGCTGAGGTTTCCATTCTCTGCCAGTAGGGAGCCATTTTTCTACTCTGGACAAAAATGTTAAGGAATATTTGGCACATGAGGACAGCAGTGATGTTCTGCTTTTCCATCACAGGGGCTTCAGACTGATGCCATTTACTGATTTAGAGCTTGATTCTGCAAACATATAGGTAGGTTACCTGCTTATCCAATAGGCCCTGTGAATGATTTTGTGGATGTAGGAAAACATCCATGTCAGACCCTCATATCCCCAAGGGGTATCAGGGGAAATGCACACCTGGAACTCTAAAAATTGACATTAGTTGGAATGCTTCCAATAGGAAGGTAAATAATAACATTTCATAGATATGATCATTTACAAAATTAAAATGTCCATGTAACAGGTAATATTTGAAGCTATTTTCTCATGACTATATATACCTCTGAAAGTGAATATGCAGCTGCAGCATAAACTGATGAGGCAAAGTCAAAGGCCCATAAATATACTCTAACCATAGTCATCCTTTTTGCCAATAGAAAGCATGGCCTTTCATAGCTGAAATGTACAGAAAAGCATAAAACATTTGTGAAAGCAGTGACACCATGTAATTATGCAGGTTCTAAACAAAGCCATGGAAGAAGAGACCAAACCATTGGAAGAAGAGAGCAAACCATTTGAAGAAGGTAAGCCATTTGGGAACTTGGCAGCTAATTTGTTCTGACTCTTGCTCTGCATTTCATAAGTTCCTGCACACATTATGTCTCTAAGGCTAAATTCTGTAGGCTCTTACCAGCTCACATTTAAGGGTTAATTTACAGAGCCTCTGTCCTGCAGAACACGGTTCATTGTTCTTTATACAGCTGCATAAAACATTGTAAACACTTAAAATAAATAATGTTGGAGTAGAAAATAAAAGGCGAACCTTAGAGGAAGACTAATTTTTTTTTTTGTGGTAAGTTTGGATCCTGTGACAGCAAAGTAGCTGAACTAGAAGGTTATACACATTTCCTCTGCATGACTGAGCTAGTAAGGTAAATGGACAATTCGTGTGTTTTATAAACCTCTGCATTTATATATTCTTTTCCAAATTCCTGTCTCTTACTGGCAGTCAAATAGTACCAGATGTAAATAGTTAAATTCATTTGTCCAAACTGCTGTTATGAATATTCATTAATTTTCTATGACCTACACAGAACCCTCCAACCTAACCCCTGAAATGTTGCCTCTACGAGCTGCCTCCTGTGAGGGCCCTTTTGCTTCTTGGAAGATGGCCTTCTTTCAGAGGAGTCTAACAAATACTTTCCAAATTAGGGCTATTCAACAAGGGGTTGCCAGAGTCACAGAAGATAATTATCAACATGATTTAACTGGAAAATTTTCAACTCTTGAATATACTGTGGTGACATTTGCTGGTGGTATTCTTAGCACGCATGGGAGGAATGGGGCTTTTGGTTAATATGTATCTCTAAGGTTATGTGTGTAGGATTTGGACTTTTCAGATTGCTATACTAATGATAACTACAGGCTGGCATGTCAGTAGGTGTCCTGTGTTTATTAAAATCATCTGGCATAGACATTACCAAGGAAAGCCAGAAGGATGCTGTAGCTGAAAATTAAGTTTTTGTCAAAAATTATTGTTGCTGCCATTAATTAGCATGAGGGGAGCTCCCATAACTCAGGAAACATGGGGTGAAGCCACACACTAACTCAGTGGATTCTGACTTCTATAAGGACAATCCAGAGAAACATCTTGTCCTTCACCACAGCTTTATTATTTGAAGTGGAAAAAACAGAAAACTACAGGATTAAGAGAGAGGAATACAGAAAATTCTTCAAATTTCCAAATGTAGAGGAAAAAGACTTCAACTACCTCCCAGTGCATAACCAGTACTGCTTTTCATGACTACATAATGATGAGCATCTCACAATGCACTGCAACTCTTTCCTGCATGCAAGTGCGTGGTTCCATCTGATTTTATGTTTGTTTCTCAGTTTGAGATAAAACCATTTGCATAGTCTTGTAAAACTTTGAGGGGTTTTATCTCTGTCCTTGCCTTTATTAGAGCAACTTGACACCACAATAATTACATCAGTGCAACGATAACTTTGGATAGATTCAATGGAAAATTCTGGTAACCCTGCAGTGAAGAAACTTGCACAGATTTAGCTTCATTTTTGATTTCTGAAGAAAGTGTAGAGTGCTTGATATTGTTTTCCCTAGGGGCAAAATTATCTGAAGTGCAGGGTGGGGCTGAAAAAGGGAACAACATCAGACTGTCATTAACATTTTAGAAAAGGACAAAATACTTCATACCAAATAAAGGTAAAAGGCTACAAATAATATTTAACCATCTATGCAGCTATTGTTATTGCAATGGGAGTGCTTTGCAATTAAAAATGGAAAGACAGATTGTACATTAAAGGACAATCCCCAGTTCTCTCTTTCTCAACATGTGCTCCACACTATGAAAAACCTGGAACATCCATATTCTGTATATATCAGCTCAGAGAATGGAATCACTAGCAGCAAGATGCCTTACCAGATGCAGAAGACAACAAGAAGAGCCTGGCACCTGCTAATTCTATTGCTAATTTTAATGTTATTTTAATTACCATCATAGAGGATGGAATGAAGAATCTGAGGCTCAGCACTGTTCTCATGACATTTTATGAGAGGTCTGGCAGCAGCTTTCATGGGAACAGGACTGATTGTCACACTTTCATATACTCATAATGAGAGAAGGATTGCCAGTATCTGTATCATCTGTAAAGTCAGATGGGCTGTGCAAATTAAACAAGTGAGTTAAAACCAACAACAGGAGAGGACCTGCAAAGATGAATCCAAAGGGAATTGCTAATAGAGGAGAGGGAATGGATGTTAGAGCAGCAGAAATATGACTGTGTTGCTTTAACTAGGGTATACAGAAGCTGTGTATCCTGCCTACCATGCTGAGAGAAACTCCTAAACTGCACTCAGGTTTAGGACACTGTAAGAAAAAAAACCTGAAATGTGGCTAATTAAAAACTACCCAACAAAACAAAAAAAACCAAACAAAGCTCTCCCAAAGTGCCTTCCAAGGTTCTTAGGTACTTGAAATCAGTGGAGTTTGCCATATGAAACCCAGAAAGGACTGAACAAAAATGCCCTAAGAATATAATGGCTTTTACATGCATGGAAAACTATGCAGAGACAGATTAACTCACTGCAAGTGAAACTGAAGACCCTCAACTATGTAGTGTAGGTTTCTTCACTGAAAGAGCGGTCAGGCATTGGAATGGGCTGCCCATGGAAGTGGTGGAGTCACCATCCCTGGAAGTGTTCAAGAAACAACTGAATGTGGCACTTAGTGCTATGGTTTACTTGACAAGGTGGTGTTCAGTCAGAGGTTGGACTCGATGATCCTGGTGGTCTTTTCCAACATAAATGATTCTATCATTCTATGAGTAGAGGTTCCTTAAAGATTGAAAGGGGAGAGAGGCATCTTTGTAGACAATGAGATCTTGTCTTCAAGAAAACATTGATGCACTAGTAAAAAGGAGAGAGCCAGAGAAAGGAGGGACAACACACTCTGAACCTGATCCCAGAAATGCAGAATCCAAATGCCAGTTGGCAACTGAATGATGAGGATTACACTGGAGAGACAATCAATCATTCCTGGACTTACTTTCAGTACATGAAGAAGAAAAAACAGGTAAATAGAGAGAGTGAAGATGGAACAGAAAGGCCTGGACAATGCAAAGCCAGGAGGGATATCTGCCCACACAAGATGTTGTGCATACTGGACTGGCAGCACAGGTAGAGCTGACTTCACCTGTGTGCACTGAACTGAAGTGGCCATGGTGAGCGTGGGCTCATGCTGACCATTAATATGAATGCAGACTTACAACTTGATAAAACTACATTGCAAAACAGCAATTCTCTGCTTGCAAAAGTGCATGCCTACTCCTAGGACTGACATCAGATGGACAGTGGTGCAGAACAGCAGAGAAAAGAGGACAAGATATACCTGTATCTCATGTTTCTGTTTCTGCTGAATGGAGACAGAGAAACACAGAGACATAGAAATGAAAGAGATCTAGGGAGATTGGGGAATGAAGCGAGGGCCAGAAAGTGGAGGGTCAGTGAGAAACCTGAACCATCATCAGAACACCTTAGGTGAAAACAACAGGCTAAAGTGATAAGGAGCAATCAGAGAAGATATCCTTACAGTGGACACAGAAATCTCAAAGCAAGTGAATGGATCTGGTACAGGGAAGGAATTAAAAAGAGCCCAAAGCCTAGAGGATGCTAGGTAACATGCAACCAGGGGAGGGAAAGGCTTCTGAATGATACCTTGAAGGAAGAAAAAAATGTCTACAGGCAGGTCGTGGAAATGAGGGAAAAAGGAGAGCACTGGACAAGTGCTGATGCCTGTATAGGAGTGATAGGCAGAATAGGATAAAAAAAATCCCACTATAGGAAGGGTAATCTGGGACACATGAAGTAAAGAAATGCAAAGCCCTTGGAAGAGCTCAGGAGCAGCTTTAGAGGCATCGAAGCAGGGAGGGTTACTGTGGCACACAGCGGTGAGAACTCTGGGAGGAAAACTGAAGGTAGTCACAGGGCTAAAGACAGAGAAAAGCAGAGTCAAACAGAAAAGAGGATTAGAGCATGAGTGAGAGAAGGTCTTTGGGTTAGGGAAGAGTTACAGGAACAGGAGGGAGAAGCAGGAAGGAGACAGAGGATGCGGCTAGAAGAGATCAGAGAGCAGGAGAAGAGCAGGTTGATACAGGGAATGGGCAGAGGTAGACAGCATGGATTAGGAGCCATGAGCCGTGCTGGCAGTTGGCAGCAGGAGCTTGCTTATTCAGCAAGTCAGGCGGCAATTAATTAAATCAAGTCAGGCAGCAATCAGTCAGTTAAATCGGGTAACAATGACTCAATTAAGTTGAACTGGGGAACAATGAACTTATTACATCAAACCAGGGAACAATGAACCAATTAAATCAGCTGGAAGCCTCTGTGGGTCCACCGGGAGCCTGGGCTAGGTGCCACTGGAGCAGGGGACTCGGTGCAGCTGCCTGCTGCAGGAGAAACATCACCACAGCAACCGAGCATCGCTGCTGACAGCCTTCCTCGTCGCCCTTTGCCCAGAGTGAAGAAGGGCACGGCAGACTATGGCTGGTCTGATGAAATATTTGTAATAAACCAGAGGGGTGGGGAGATGGAAACTGTCAGCTTCCAAATTAGCAATAGTGTTGCAGAAATTACTGGGCTGCCTAAGGATGAAGAAAGCTCTGCCTATCAAATCAAGCTGATGCTGGATATCCAGAGCTGTCAGCTTAGGAAAATGAGAGGCTTTGATGGGTGCCTGACAATGATTTAGTCTACCCTAACTAGTGTGCAGGAGAGGCCCACTTCCCAATGGCATCTTGGAAGAGCAAGGCAATGTACTAAAACAACTCCCTACATCCATTTTGAGGTAAAAAATGGAGGTAAATTACATGGGTTGGTGTGAGACAGGCTAGTTCCTGTATTGGTAGTACTAGGAACCATTTTCATCCCCTTTTTTTGATTACTCATATCATTTGGGATTGAGGTGGGTTTGTTTAGTTTAGTGGGGGTTTTTTTCAGTTTTGTTTTGTTTGTAATTTATGTATTTATTTTTTATTGTATTTGTTTTGTTTTGATTTTTTTTGTTCTCTCCTGTTCCTCCTTCTATCTCCACAAGCAGGGAACATCACTAAGATCACCAAGTTACCTTAGCAGGAAAGCACCTGGTATGTTTCTCTTGGGATACTTCATGCATATAAGTTAACTAACACTAAAAAAGGGAAGGTCTGATTGATGAGGACAACCTGAGGTCAAAAAGATAAGGCAGACAGCCATATGCCCATTATTGGAGGGAAGTGTTATCCTAATTGTTCTCTAAGAGCACCTGTAAGGCCCTTGCAGGTGGGAAAAGGCACTGCTCAGGCTGTACAAATGCCTGAGGAGCTGTAATGGTTAATAAAGAGTGATATCACATGGGCAACACTTATCATACTACACATTGTCATTAAAGTAATTATACTGAAAAGGAAATGACTCTTTGGGTGTTATGGCTAAATGAGGTTCTTGGATTTGCCGAGAGTGTGTAAGTCAGGGCCAACACAACCCCTGTAGGAATGTTGACCAATAAATTAAGCTGAAAATAAAAGCTGAAGAAGAGCAGCTTCCTTAGCAGCATATAAGAAGGATGGGGCTTGATCTGAGACTTAGTATATATTAGCAGCCTGTTGCCCCCTAACAAATGTGCCACAAGACAGTGTGCACTTTGAGACCAGCTCAACAGTTTCACACTGATGGACTGGACTTAGTTTTCTTCCCCACCCTGGCTCTGAACTGCTAAATAGTCAGAAGGCAAAGAGTGTCTAATTAGAGATGTGAAGGTTTGGAAAGGAACCAGAAATTTTCAAGAAAAACCTCCTGCTTCCAGTCTGCACCATAGTGTTTGAGCAGCCGTCTGCCATGGAAAAATGGAAAAGAAACTTCCTGGGGTTTGGTTTTTTCCTCCTCTTTTATCCCTTCTGAATAATAAGAAGACTGAGAAGTTGGATTTGGTTTTGTACAAATCTTCAGCCTAATGAAGTACATGAAAATTAGGTTAAAATTGCCATCAAAAATTCTAGTCAGATGCTGGTTTATTAGTGCTCAGAAGGAAGACTTGACCTATGCCAATATTTTCCAATGGGTGCTTGTGATTTAAATGCTCTACAAGATAGCCTTGCCTGTGCACAGCTGCACCTATTACAGGAGAAGGCTGTCATAATTAAAAAATACTTAATTCACATCTATTTATTTTACAGGTGGTTTATCAACTAGCAGTTTTTATATGCTTGCTAAATAATATATATAACATTCTTCATCTGTAAAGGAATAAGTACAATTTAGCTCTGTTTACTAA
>JAWWLZ010000001.1:44961353-44972905 GCA_035041345.1 Poliocrania exsul | reverse complement strand
TTTATATGCTTGCTAAATAATATATATAACATTCTTCATCTGTAAAGGAATAAGTACAATTTAGCTCTGTTTACTAAGTAGTCAGTTACTAAATATTTCATTTTACCCTCATAAATAAAGAGACTCCTAGTCCTTAAATTTCCAGCACTGACACATCTCATTCTTTCTATCTAGTATCTCTTGCATCATCACTTATAATCAAAGACTGTGCTGATGCTACTGGGTCAGAGAAGTAGCATTCAACAGATAAGAGATTAAAAAATTATCCAGTAAAGGAGAATGTGGTATCTGTCTCCCTGTCACCCATTCCTCCAGTGCTACCTACTGTGGTTCCAGCTAGTTTGATATCATCTAATGTTTGAAACACAGAACATCACTAAAGACTTCTCCTTTGCTGCCAGAACTGGGTGCTTCCCTCTTGGGAGAAAATCCAGGCATTGGCCTCCAACTGTAACGCCCTCCCGAAGGCAGTGCAGTGAAGACCTGATACAAGGCAGCTTGGAGAGCTCCACACTGTACCTCTGCCTGGGGCTCACCTCCTTCAGGCAATTTCACAGTCAGACCCTTAGTGTCTTGTTTCGACTAGCTTTTCATAGAATCACAGAATCATGAAGGTTGGAAAAGACCTCCAAGGTAATCAAGTCCAACCTTTGTTCAAACACCACCTTGTCACGTAAACCATAGCAGTAAGTGCCATGTCCAGTTGTTTTCTGAACACTTCCAGGGATAGTGACTGCAACACCTCCCCCCTGGGCACCCTTTTCCAATGCCTGAGCACCCTTCCAGTAAAGAAATTCTTCCTGATGCCCAACCTGAACCTTCATTGGGGCAACTTGAGGTTATGTCCACTTGTTACCTGGGAGAAGAGACCAACCCCCACCTTGCTACAGTCTCCTTTCAGGTATTTGTAGAGAGCAGTAAGGTCATCTCTGAGCCTTGTTTTGTCTAGGCTAAACACCGCCAGGTCCCTCAGCCACTTATCACATGACTTACAATTTTGACTTATATTTTCATAATACTTCTCTTATTGAATAAAACCCCTCTTTTGACAGCAAAGACAGCCTTGAAAAACAGCCCAAAACTTAAAATCCTCCACTGCAGCTAAATATACCCAATGTTTAAAGCATTTTGACCTTAGAATGACACATTTCACTTCTTCAGGGTCATTGAACCAAGTTGGAAGGGGACTGGAAAGGAAACAACATGAGTTCCAGATGTCTCTTTTAAAGCTTTTCTTCCATTAGAAGATGGGCTTTCCCTTTTGCAAAGTGCAGATGTATGTCCACATCCAGAGCCACCTCCCTTCCTCATACACGTCACACACATGAACCTTGAACGTCATCTGAACACACAACTTTCACAGAGGACAGCGAAGGCAGGTAAACTCAGGCCTCAGGTATTTATTGCTTGTCTAGCTCAGCATCACCTCATAAACCTTGGGCCTGGTCCTACAGTGAATCAATTTCAGCTGCTGAAGGTGCTGGGGTCCCCATGGATGGGGCATAACTGTTGAATGGTCCCAGAGCTGATCCAGCTTTGACCAAGAGGCTGGATTAGAGGCCTTCTCAGATCTTTTCCAACACAAATTTTTCTTTGGTCCTAAAGTGCAGCTTCCATTGATCTAAGTGCAAGGGTAAGAAGGGGTGGTGAAGGAAAGATGAGCATGACAGAGGCTAATGTTTAAACCACAGATGATGACCATTTCTTATCTGGCAATTATTAGACTGTTTGTGCTAGAAATTTCTACCTCTTCTTCCTGAACGTGAAATCAATTAAGTCACTGATTTTTGCACAAGATTTTCACAGGAATTATTTTTATTCTAGAAAGTGGAAATACAAAGCAGTAAAATCTATCAGGAAATGGTTTATTTCAAGCCCTCGTGCTCTAAACAAGCACAAACACATTTTTCACCCAAAGTCTGAGCAAATGTCCTGTTGTTCCAGTTGCGCTGTACTTTTTCTTTGGAAATTTAGCTCAGAGGTTTACAAACCATTTATTTAGTTTGATGTGCCTGTGCGCAAGACAGAGAACACAGTTTTGGGGCCGGGATTTTTGAACCCAAGGTAAATTGTTTCCTGAGCAACTGTATTCCCTAGAAACAGAAAACCTGCCAAAACAGGTCTTTGCGCGGACAAATATCCGCAGCTCCGTGAAAGCCCGCGAGTCTGCATGGCACTGCTGTAGCATTTCAATCGTGCTTGGAAATAAACCTCAAAAAGCCAGAAACGACTGGCTCTTCCTTCTGTGTTTGGCGAGCAGCTCTTTAATGATTTCCAGGAGAAAAGACCTGGTTTTTTTTCCTGTCTCAAGGCCCTTCTGAATACGTGGATTTGTCAAGATGGAAACGCGACACTGTTATCTTAAACAGATATGCGCTTCCTCTGGAAAACACACACCTATCCCGCTGTTCCCTTGCCCTGCCTTCCCCTTCCCCTTCCCCTTCCCCTCGCTCTCGCTCTCGCTCTGCAGCCCCACACCAGCCCCTGGGCAGCGGCGGGGGCGTTCGCCCCGGGGCGGACACAAGCCCTCCCACCCTTTATGCTGGCCGCTCGCTCCTCACGTCCGAAACCCTCTCGCCACACAAGCCCCTTCCCGGGGCACAGCGGCCGGGATGGGCGGAGGAGCGGAGCGAGGCACGGGCGGAGGCGGGCAAGGGGCGGGTTAAAAGCGGCCGCAGGTGAACGGGGAGGGACCTTAAAGCTCCGGGGCGGCGAGACTTAGACTGGCGGGGACCGGCGAGACTTGGACTGGTGGGTCTGGCGGCTCCGCAGGCACCAACGGACCCGCGCTGAGCCCCACAGTCCGCCTGCGGTGCCGGGAGCCCCGGGCGGGCCGATCCCATCCCCCGAAGCTGCGGTGCCGCCAGGGCAGGTGAGGGGCGCGGCGAGCGGGGAGGAGGGACAGAGGAAGGGAGGGATGGATGGATGGTGGGGCGAACCGGCAGCGCAGCCGGCGGCAGCGGAAGGGGCGCGGCGGGGCAGGTTCCCCGCACAGGATCCCTCGAGCAGCTCCGCCGTACTTGTTGCGCTGCAGAGCGGGGCCGGCACGGCCGGAGCGGAGCTGGAGCTGTGGTGGCGCTGCCCGCCGCGGAGGCGCCGTGTGCGGGTTCCCCTCCACCACTCCCGACAGGATTTACCCCCTGCCCCGCCTCGGAATGGGGGTTCTCCGCTTTGCTTCCCGAGCCTAAGTGTCACGGGGAGCGCCTGAACCCCGCGACTAGTTTTCATTGGGAATGCTCGTGTCTCTGCTAATTACGCGCGTAACTTCTTACCAATGGCTTCTATTCGCCCCCCAGCAGCTCTGTGTAAGCGCGTTATGTGAAGGACGTACGACCGGCTAGAATACCGGGCAAAATCAAGGCTCCTGCAATTACAGGTAATTTGCGACACGCCCACAGTGTTAAGGCAGCTGCGGGAAGGTAAACAGCTTGCATCAGTAAAACTGACAGGTCCTGTAAGTGTCTGATCACATACTGGAAACATTCCTTAGAATTACAGGGAGAATAGGAAATGAGAGGTGTGAGTCAGAAATAAATGTATTTTTGAGTATCGGGGTTGGATAAGATGGCACAAGGAACGAGTACTCGAGCCCTTAAGTAAATGCAAAGAACATGCTGGAGTAAGGGCATGTGTGCTTGCTTCGCTCCTGCCAGTAGCTGGTAGCTGAGTGTGTTCCTGTGCATGCCGGGCATGGCTGTTTTCCTCATCACTGGGCTTTCCTAGATCGGGTGTTTACTTTCACAATCTCTTGTGTTAAAGAATCTCTTTCTTTTTATTTCTTCATCCCCACCCCCCTCTAATAGAGGAAATTATTTCCTTGTCTTGTACTCCATTAGTTTTTCACTATGTAGCCTGGAAATATTCTTAACAGAACAGGCACAGGGTTAAAAGAAGTTCCCTTTTGTCTTAAAATGCTCCTTTAAACCCAGTTTTTATGACTGATCACTGATGGGACTTTATTGGCTGTGACCTGTAGGAAGTGCTATGAGGATTTGGGCTCAGATTATGTTTGGGAGTACCACAATGTATATGCATACACTGAGTCAAGAGCAGAATAAAATACGTTTTCATCCTTGATTTTGTTCAAGGAATTATGTCATTTCTAATACCTCTTGGCCTCCAGTGTTAAACCTGGAAATCCTACTTGCCAGATACATAGCTTGAAAAGCCCTAGAGGAAAGGTGTTAGGCAAAGAAGGCTGTGCATGCAATTGTTACACTTATCTTAGAGAACAAGGCAATGGTGGGACGAGCCTGTCTGGAGGAAGGAGGTACCTCCGTGTGCCAACTGGGCATTGCAGTGTGCTTGTCCCAGATGGGTTTTCCAGCATGTTTTGCAAAGCCATGAGGTTACATCCCTATTGCATGTGTCAGGATTTCTGGGAGGCTTCGGAAAGTCCTCAGAACTGTGAGTGTTGTTATTGGTAGGACTACATATCACAGAACTTGAGAATGGAACAATATACCCCTGGATTAAAATATTTCTCTGGAGAGATTGGTTCTGTCCTGACAAGGCTGGTTCTCTGTTTGCTGAAGCTGGGGCCTCTGAGGCCTCTGACAGTGTTGCTGGTTTGCATCCCTTGGTGCACAACCTAGGTAGATTATTTAGGAAGCCTTATTTATTTTGTGCAAAAAAGTAGCTGTATAGAGAAAAAGGTATAGCAGACTATCTCAGCAGCTGGAAAAATTGCAGCACTTCGAGATACACATACAAGTTTTTTGTAACAGTCTTTGTATAAGCTAAGTCATTGCCTTTGAGCAAAGAGGATGCTTTTACAAATTGTTTCTTGTGAACTGTTCCAGTGAAAGCAGTGGTCCCAGACACTGCATGAAACAGGAACATGGCTTGAATCTGTTTTTTCCTTTTGATGTTTTTCCTTGTTCTATTCCTTGCTGCTTTTAATTGTTACTTAATGATGACTGATGAGTTACCTGAAAGGAGAACTATGACTCTTGCCTACCTAAACACCAGTTTGTGTAAGGAAGTTTGAAGTGATGATATATGAGGTAAGATAATGTGCTCTTAAAACAGAAGGAATGTGGAGAAAGAGAAACACATCTCCCTCCTATTAGCTGATAAAAAGTGTTGAAAACTACTCTTATTTCTTATCTTGTACCAGCATTTCTTCCTGCAATAGACTTTTAAAAGGGAAAAAGTTGCTTTTGTCTTTACTTTTAATGAATGAAATGACAAAGTACGTGCTCAAGGAGAAGCTGTGCTGCCGTATAAAATCTTAGTATTTATAAATTAGTGTTTCCAGAAGGGTACAAGTTCTGTGTGTGTGTGTGTGTGAAAGAAGACAATGGCTTGCCAGTTTTATAGGAAATGCTACGCTGAAGCAGGAGTGAGCAGATTTATAGAGGGGATGTAGACCTTTGCTTAAGCCTAGGTTGAAGAAAATAGGAATTAAGTAACAGGCTTTTTTTTTTTTTTTTTTAAAAGGACAATGTAAAAATGTGATAACTTTTTAGTTATTTTGATGACTGGGAGCAGGGAGGGCACAGTATTCCTAAAACTTTATTTGTAGCAAATAAGATGCTTGTATTACTGAAGACATAGCCCCCGGGATTTTGGTTTTCTTCCAAAGCAAAGAGCTTTAAGCATGATTTGCAGGAAGGATTTACATGGGAAAATGGCTGAGATGGGCTAAATTCTAGTAGGACTTGTGCTGTCTTGTTATGCCTTTAAGTGTGACTGGCGCTTCTGATTTCCTGTTTTATATGAGTGTGATGAATATTGTGCAGGGATGTTCTGGAGCATAGTAATCCTCCAGTTACAGTTGCAGGCTAGTGAAATAGCTATGGATATTCCCAAGCATCCTTGGAAAATGACACAAACTCTATGTGAGGGCATGAATACAGGACAGTCGTAAGGGGGTTGTTGTGGGTAGAACTGAACTCTTAATGCTGTTGATATTTAACTAGCATAATTTTTTAATAACACTTAACTGTACGTATTGGATCCTAATTTGTTGGGTTTCTCTTGGTTTCACGCTGGGTTTAATTAGGGCAAAGAATGTCTCCTGTTTCCATAAACTTGAGTAGAAGGAAAGAACAATGCTTGCAGTGTTCAGGGCTGCAACTGTCAGAGGTTTCCTGTTCCTGATTAGTCTTTGCCTGTTCTTGTGTCAAATCAGATATACTATAATCCCTCTGTCACGGCTCTTCTGCTCTCCAGTTTCCACTCTGATCTGGAGATAGGTGTTCAGAACAAAGTTTAGGAGCTACTAGAGAGAATTGCACAGTCTTTTCTGATTGTTAGCCTGCTCTTTTGATCTTTATTCAGCTTTTTAGGAAAGAAGTTGAGTTGTTGATATTTCGGTCTTCCAGCTGCATGCTTATTGAAGTTTTCTGTTACACCACTGTAAAATTAAAATAGCTGAAAGCTGCCTATTAAAGGATTTTGGTTGCCAAAGTCCAAGTTCAAAGCTTTGTCTTCCTACGTTTTTGAACTCTGCATTAAAGCGATGGCAATGCAGGTTGCTCCATTCTTTTTCAGGTGTCAGAAATACCCTGGATGATGGAGCTCAAGCTCTGTGCTTCCAGCTTTGAACTTGTACTTATCTGTCTCGGTCCACTGAGCCTGTGCAGCTTGTAATCGTAGTGGAGCATTTCAGAACAGCCCTGTGAGATGGTGAGATTTTTGTTATCTCTAGTTGGATGTCTGGGAAACTGAGGCATGGGGCAGACTGACAAACTAGGTAGGAAGTCTGAGCAAGTTAGCAAGTAATTGCTGTAACCTGTGTACCAGCCTTTCCTGGTGAACCAAAAGGATGCTGTCTTTGGAAGATGTTAACCTGTATTTATTAGAAGCTTCCTTGCTTCAGTCTTGGCAGCGTGGCTGTTCTTGTGGTAGAGCACAGGAATAACAAAATCGAGACAGCAGCGATTAAGTGCTTGCTGTAAACCAGATGCCACGTTGGCAGGGTGGAGGTACCCTGATGCAAAACTGCAGAAATCCAGAGTTGCATGTTCTTCAGATCTGGGTAATGAAACAGCATATACAGCTCTAGGACACCTTGATGCTGGTTGTCAGCCCCTGTATGAGCCAGTGCTCCCAGTGTGACTGTTGAGATCAAAACCGGAAGGGAAGGTTGTCTTGGCAGCACTTTTCAATGCAGCAATATTTCTTGTGTCAAATTGGGTCATAAAATAATTTTGGTAATGATTTTGCATCTGATAGTTTAGAGGTTCTAAAACTTTTCTATGGCAAAAAAAATCTGTATTAGAATTGCCACTCTTAGGTATCTGAGTTATCTTTGTCCCCAACTTGGAGGATAGGGAGGGACACTTGAGGCCAGTGCTTTTTTGCTTAAAGACAGTCTTGGTTAACACATTCTCACATGGGATAAATAACTTTTACCATGGCAGTCTGCTGATCTTCTATCAGCATCTGGAGGCACTGCTGAAAGTGGTGGAATGTCAGACCAAACTGGTAACTCCTGGTGCACTGTACATTAAAATTCTGATAGAAGTGAAGTCATTGTGAGCACCCTCAAAATTTCTGTGTAAATCCAGTAAAGTAAATTGGTATCCAAATTAGAGCTGTGGGGAGACAGGCATAATCTTGCTCTGAACTATGTATAAAGATTCTGTGGGCCTCTTTAACAGGACTCTTAGATGTTCCTATAGCATAAGCAAATACTGTAATACTTGCTAATGACTTTTTTTTACTTGGTAATATCCTATGGCAGCAAGCATGTATGTATGTGAAAGAGATGTATCTTCTGTTGGTTTTTTTACCTTCACTGTATGCTGTTTGTGCATTTAGCCATTGCCTAATGAGTTCCCAGTATAACAGTCTTTAACAGAGGTAAAAAGTAGCTGGTTAACAAGCTAGTTGCACTCATAAACAGGGAGCTCAGTGATAATTGTCCTCGGTTTTGTGAATTACAGGGATTTTCACTGGGTGTATTCAGCGTGCTGTGACTGTGGTTTAATGTAGGCTTACAGGAGCTGGCTTTAAAGTAGAAGGCAATCTAGCCATGGCAGCAGAGCTCAAAATAGTGCCCAGAAGCTATAAAACTACAGAAATAGTTAAGCTGTAGTTCTTTTCTTGCTGCTGTCTAGCTTACTAGTGGAAAAAAACCCCACACCACCAACAAAAAACCAAATCCCAAATGAAATACCTACTTCTGTGACTGTTGTGTGATCATATAGAATCATTTGCCTTGTAACTTAATTTTTCAGAGAAGCATGTTGATCTTCTGTGAGTGTTTTTAACCTCTACTGTAAACAGCTGTTATACTACTGTGGTCCTCTAACTATTGAAATGAAACAGAAGGTGCCACTGGTAGAACAGAGATCTGTGCTGAGGCTTGGAAAGGCTTATTTTCATGCCCAATTGGAATTTTTGGAAGGAAGATTTAACACTTAATGTATTCCCATGTTAGAAAGGATTCTAAATGCTTAGCTATTCAATCTCACTAACTTTAGCTATCTTCTGTTCTTCCCAGCATCTTCCTTTATAACCAATCCCTATCCTCATTCCTACTTTACATTCCCCCCCCACCCCCCCACCCCGCACACACAAATTCGCCTAAGCTTTCATGTCTTTAGTGTATTCTTGTACTATGCTGTACTTCTAATACCAGCAAACTGGGTGAGTTCTCAACTGTCCACATGCTGTTATTTCTGTAGGCATTTGGCTGGATTTACTCAATTAGAAATATTATCTGGACTGACTATATAAAAATAAAAGTTACCAACCCATTAAAGGGATGTCATTTTCCTGCTTTCTTCTCCTTTGGTCAGCAAGACAGTTAATATTTTACTTGCTAGTAAAAAGAAAGTACCAAGTACCTGGAAGAAAGATAACCTATGATCCATGTCCCTGGCTTTTGAGTGAGTTAGGAGTAAATGAGCCATCACATCAGTACACATAACCCAAATGGGATGTTTAGCTGGTGTGATCTGCACAGATGTCTTAATAGTATGAAGGGCCATACTTGGTTAACTTCAATTCTGCTTGGATCACTGTGGCTGTTTATTGGAGAGAGGTGGACACTTTGGCAGTCTCTGAATTGCTTTCATTGGATCCTCTGAGTTGCACTGAGGAGAGCTGTTTAAAGCCTTTAAAGCCAGCTAGTAGGAAACACTGTGGCCACAGTATTTGGCTGGAATTCAGACTGCCTGAATACAGCCCTACAATTGTAACTGTGTCGCCCTAGGGAGGAGATAGTGAGACTTTACAGATGTCTGATCAGTGCCTGTAGCACTCTCGAGTGTTCCAGGAGTCATATGACTCTCCACCAGTGTCAAAACAAGCCTGAGAGGCCATGAGCAAGAAGGGGCAAAGGTTGGTGACTAGTTGGAGAAGCAGCGGGAAGAGTAGTGCATGGTGGCAAGAGGAGCTGAAGGATTTGGAAAGGTATGTTGGAAGGGTGAAGGGGTGAATATTTGGGCAGAGATGAAAAACAAAGGCTTTTTTTGGAAATGAGAGGAAATGTCACTAGGAGACTCAGGGCAAGAGGCTGCCTCTTCAAAGTGTGGTGGCTTTTTCTTCATTGATCCAGATAACAGACTTGCCTTTGCTAAAACTGAAGAACAGTGTTTTGGCTTAAGGAAGCACAATATACTCTCAAAGGAGATGCAGCAAGTCAGATGAAGAGCATGCATTGTCCCCAGCGCTAAAGCTTTGCCAACCTCTCTTCTCCACTGACTGCTTGTTCTTACCCATGCTTTGCAATTTGCAGGCTGGTTTTTTTGTTTGTTTTTTTACTTTAATGAAGCTGTCCTTTTCAGAGGCTCTGTGCGTCTGTGCTGTGGAGCAGATTGGTGAAATGGATCAGGTTTAACAAACAAACCAACCAACCAAAACGTACTGGTCCTGGGAGTGGGGAGTGACTTTTGAACAAATCATCTGATTTATAATGCACCTTCACATAGTTACAGGAGATGAACTCCAGTGTGACCTTGGGAAGAAACAGGGTAGGGGAGCTTCTTGCACTAACTATACACTTGGACACTCGTATTTTGAATCCCCTTCTGCACAGGGAGACAGGAAAAAGGAAACAAATCCATGTGAAGTTGTAACAAAATGGAAGCTGTATTGGCGTGCAGTGAGAGGTGATGCTAAGCAACAGGGCTTATGAAGAGGGAATACACAGGCTCCACTTCTCAGGCTTTTCAGACTGTAAGAAAATGGTTGACAGTTTGAGAGAGGATAAAACAACTGAGAAGAAATGTAAGGACTCTGGTGGAGTTAGAGGATGAGTAAATGATGTGTTTAATTCCGCAGTTTGCATGGTGCCAGTCTTCTATGAGATTTATTTTCAAATATGCATAAGTATTTCTAGTCAGAATACATAGTTGCAGTGACATTTTATAAATACTGTAATTGCCATATGTGTGTAATAGAAACAGAGAACACTAATAAAGTTGTAGCTGTTCCTCTGTTCAACAGTACAATGATTGCCAAGGCAAATTCTGAATGAAAGTTTGGTCTGATTTTTTTTTTTTCATCAATCAGATGACAGAAAAAGGGGTGGAAATAAATACTAAAAATTTAGCTGCTATGTTTTATAAGTATCTGATATTAAGGGTCTTTAATGTGCCCTTATAGGGCTGTTAACCTACAGAGACTTTTCTCTATATCTGCATGCTAATGAAAAAATAATCTTTCTTCTCAGAAAAATAACCAAGCAGGATAGGAAGGTGATTCTCTTTCCAGGACTGTTTTCAGACAGGTACAGAGGAAATAGATGACATAGATTCTGCATCCTGAAGAAGGCTCAGGAAAAGTTCTCTCTGATCTGAAGAAAATCTTGGTCTCCCCCTTGGTTTTCACCTCCTGGAGTATAACCCCACACAGTCAACCAGCAGGATCTAAGGAAAATGTAGTTTATGGAACTAGTGAAGGGAGATGACACTTAGACTGCAGTAACTCAAGGAAAAGATACCCTTGTGTAATGTAACAATGAAGTGCTCTTATTTTCTCTGAGCTGTTGTGTACTTTGACTGATGGTCTGTATTAATTGAGCTACTGATTATATATAACTCACTCTAAACCAGGAAGGTTTTTGACTTTACTGAGAACAGGAGTGTGACCTGGAAGATAACTGCAAAGAAAAGTCATCATTTTCTTCCTCATGGAAATCTGATCCAGGTCAGAGTTAAAAACAAACAAAAAAAAATCTTGTGATCAATATGATGGCCTTTGTGCCAGTAGGTGCTCTTTTCTAGAAACTTTAAAAAGGTGATTTTGCTTATTGATGCTTTGTTCTCTAAATGTCGAAGAGATATGGTCTCTGAGAGGCAAACAAATTAATGAAGTTGTGAAATAAAAGCCTTCATTAGTAATTTCGGAGTCGAGAGATCTGTGAGCACTCCTAGAGGGTCCTGGCTGATTCCTGAATACAGAGTAGCTTGCAAACTTACTTTCTGTAAATTCTTCTGAAACAAAGTGGGGGAGGTGGACTGAAATGAAATGCTTCTGAATGCTGCTGTGAATTACAGTCATAGTACTTTGAAGCTCAGCACTCTGGACTCTGAATCCCAAGGACCTGAGTTCCAGTCTCAGTGGGACCGTCCCCTGGCAGTTCAAGCCTCCCT
>JAWWLZ010000001.1:44924440-44961253 GCA_035041345.1 Poliocrania exsul | reverse complement strand
CGCTGTGCCTCACCTGAAAAATCCACTGTGCAGGCTGGAAGGGCACACCCACGTGGGGAGAGCCCTGCCCAAATCTTAAGTTTGCAAGGTTTGGCCATACATACATACATGAAATTATATTCTTCTATTGAAAAGTCTCTGAGCTACTGCTGGCCTGTCTGAACTCTTCAAATGTTGATTTTAGCACTCTCCCAGCCTCTGAAATGTCTCCCCTAATCTAGGAGAGCACAGTCTGTGTTATGGGAGAGAGGAGGAGAAAATAACCTGACAGGCATTGACAATGAAGCAGTCTTTGTCTAGGTTCCCTAGACCCTTTCTCTAGTTAGTGGAGAGAAAATCAATTTTAGTATGAACTTTTAAGCATTGGTTTTGAACATCCAGCTTGAGATGGATAATGACCAATACTTTACCTTCGTTGTCTCAAGCTATTGTGGCATTTGCTTCAACTAAGAATACAGTCACATTTTTTACGTTGGTGAATGCAGGTTATCCAGACCTGCTCATGGAAGGTGCAGAGCATCAGCAGCAGTTACTCAAGGTCTATCTTTGTTGCTGGAATGTACTCACCAAAATATTATTTATAGTCTAAAACTAAGGATAGACCAGTCTGCCTTAATCTATATAGGAATTCTATGTGTCTAAAGCATTATTTTTGAACAGGACATCTACCTTACTTTTGGCTGATATCTTTTATTATTTTGTAACTGTTACCTAACTACTGGAAGTTGTATCTTTTGATTTAAGGCTGTGTTCATCAGTTTCCCATTTGCTTTTCCTACTTAATGTGGCATTGGCTAATACACCTAGAAGTCAAATTAATGTGGTGCCATGTGTATAATCAAGTAATGAAATATTACCCACTGATATGTGATTAAATTATTATTTATGACTAGTTGTAGGTAAGCCCACTGCGTCAACAAAATGTTACTGCAGCCAATGGCTATGGTACAATTATATGATATTGCCTTCATTTTAAACCACATGCTTGATGGCATTTGTTTCCTGTCTTGATTAATCTTACTTTTGTTTATTTGTCTTATCTTAGGTCAGAGGATTGAAACAAGACAATGGATTGGGGAGCTCTGCATACCATTTTGGGAGGTGTAAACAAACACTCCACCAGTATCGGGAAGATATGGCTCACAGTCCTGTTCATCTTCCGTATCATGATCCTGGTTGTGGCTGCAGAGAGAGTCTGGGGAGATGAACAAGATGATTTTGTCTGCAACACACTTCAGCCTGGCTGCAGAAATGTTTGCTATGACCACTTTTTCCCCATCTCTCACATCAGACTCTGGGCCCTGCAGCTGATCTTTGTCTCCACGCCTGCACTGCTGGTGGCCATGCACGTGGCCTACAGGAGGCACGAGAAGAAAAGGCAGTTCAGAAAGGGAGACCAGAAATGTGAATACAAGGACATTGAAGAAATCAGAAGACAGAGGTTTCGTATTGAGGGCTCCCTGTGGTGGACATACACCAGCAGCATCTTTTTCAGACTGGTCTTTGAAGCAGTGTTCATGTATGCATTTTATTTCATGTACGATGGGTTCCGAATGCCTCGCTTAATGAAGTGTGACATTTGGCCCTGCCCCAACACAGTAGACTGCTTTGTTTCTCGACCTACTGAAAAGACGGTGTTTACTATTTTCATGATTGCTGTGTCCAGCATTTGCATTCTGTTAAATGTGGCTGAATTATGTTACTTACTGACAAAGTTTTTCCTCAGAAGGTCTAGAAAGGCTGGAAATTCAAAACAGCAACCCAACCATGAGAATAAGGAAGAAACCAAACAAAATGAAATGAACGAGTTGATATCTGATAGCTGTCAGAACACAGTTATAGGGTTTACAAGTAGCTAAGGTGGTGTCAGTGCTGATGCTCACTCTTTTTGGAGTGAATGTTTTATTCAATGGCTGCAAATGAAACTGTTACATGAAACAAAGTTGGGTGAGACTTCGATGCGTAGTGTCAGGTGTCAAGTATGTACATGTCTGGGAAAAGGGCAGCCTAAACATGTGAAAACTGTGTGAGGATTAAATAGGAAGATAGACTTTCCTATGAGTACCCTTACAAGCTGACTATGACAAGTGGGAAGCCCACCACTTACCTTCATGCTGACACATCTCCTTAAAAATAAATGCAACAGCAATAAGAACAAAATTCTTTCCGAGCTAGGTATTCTAGTATTACAAATGTTTTGTAATAGAAATAGTTTTTACTTGTGAACTGATAATTAAAATATTTTTCTAAAATTTAAGATTCCATGTTACTTAAGGTGTTACAGTACACAACTGACTGTATTTTGTTTCTTAACCAGGCATATGCAGATGAACCCTGTAATACCACATTTCATATGGAGGAGACAGCAATAGGCTACATCTTTACAGCTATGCAAGTGCTGCTTGAGTCTGGCCAGGTAGCTTGAGGTGCTTGCATACACACTGCTGGCTGTAGGGGAGGTTGTATGAAAGCCCACCAGTGTGGATAATTGAGGTAGCTAGATCCTGAGTGCAAAGTCATGCCTAAAACCAGCATGAGAATATAGACACAGCCTATGTAGACTTGCTTCAAACACCTAGCAGACCTGGTAATGTTATTGATCTTTTAATTGCATATTGCCATTTCTATAGCAACTTATATAACTTTATGTAGATGTTTATTTCTCTAATGTATTAACTGTATGTTTCTTTATGCTATATCACATCATGGAACTTTCTGGGTTTGATTTGTTTGCTTTTTTGGTAGACCGATGGTGCTGTTCTGAGACTAGAGGCTATCTGGCTTCAAGGGTATAGAAAAGTATTACTGGAAATGGAGCAAGTCTTGTGAATAAAAGGCAAACACTTTAACCTTTCCCAGTGAAGTGAAAGTCTATATGTGAATGCTACTGAGATCTTAAGTAGGAACTTATGAAAAGCTTTTTCAAGTAGTGCCTCTACATTCAAAGTGCACATAGTCCCTACACACGACTCTTTCCCATCCGGAGCACTGATGCCCTAATTCTGTTGGCCATTCTCCAGTGCAGGTACACAGGCAACTCTTGAGTGCATGGCAGTATGTGCTTGTGGGAGCTGTTGAAAGCAGGGGAACCTGAAGGTTGAAGAGGTGGGTGCAGTGCAAGACCTGAGCTGTATGGTTTTGTGTGTTTCCTATTTGGATCACTTCTCACCCCTGACTTGTGTTAGTTACTTTTTTTTCCTACACTGGTACAAATGGATCAGCCTTATTGTTTTTGTATAATGCGACCACTCTTCCAAGGGGCATAACAAAGAGCAGGTAACCTTAGGAGCAGAGATTGCACTCAGATTTTCATCATGCTATCATATAACACTTCTTCCAGGTACTGGCACAGCTCTGTATGTGTCCATCCTGTAAGTGGGCTTGGAAGGTTGGTTGTTTTATGTGTGACTGGTAAAACTCTAACAGGGAGCAGGCACAAGCAGTAGGAGAGAGAAAATACCCAGAGTCAGCTCTGTCCCTGCGTGAGGGCCTGAGCTGAGCCCTGTCATTTATCTATTCTCTTCCACTGGCAAACTCCTGATCTTTCCTGCCTTCGCAGCACATTTTCTTTTTTAACCACTGTTGTGAAAAGAAATTGCTGCTAGTCTTCTGAACATGTCTACCAGCAAGCTCGAGGAAAAAGAATACACAAATTCTATGTTAGTGTGCATTGTTCTCTCTGCAGCCTTAATGAAGCTGCTCCCTTAGGGCCAGGAAAGTGTGTGCACAGGTTGTACCTCACCAGATCACCCCCCAGTCTGCCCAGGGACACTAGTATGGTGATGGTTTCAGAGTGTTACTTCTGTTCCAACAACTTGAGACTTGAGCTAAGGACTTTCATCCAGGACGTGCTATGAATCACATACCATACAGTGAATATGAATGGAGATCAGTCAGTAATTATGCTTGATCATGTCTCACCACTTCCAGTGATTAAATTGAAACAACCCTATGCTGAATGCCAATAGACTTGCAAAACACCTAAGGTAGATATGTTTTCCTCCAATGGAGAAGGGGTAATTTTTTCTTGGTCTATGATAAAGCATAGGCCTGCAAAACCCCAAATGGGGATGATAACAGCTTTCTCTGTGGTGGGTTTTTTTTCTGCTTACAAGTTTTCAAACATTGGAGGTTTTATTTCAGCAGTTAGTTTTTTCTAGGACATCAGTTCTGTGTCTGTAGTTCTTTTCAGCCTGGATAAGTGGGCAATGTTTCAATGAAGAAACTGGTTGTCTATGGCCCTTTGTTGGCCGGCACTACTATGTGTGTGGTCGTGCTCTAACTGGGTTTGGGTTGGTTGGATGTTTCTTGTGTGGTAGCAGGACCTGGTAAGGTGCAATCTGGCAACACTGCCCTGTTGCTACGGTGTCCTGGCAGCCAGATGGGTTGAGAACAAATGTGCCAATCCCTGTCCAATTTACACCACGGGCAGCTGTAAATCGAAGAGCCAGAGCTGATCCAAGGCTTCACTAATGCTAAGTCATTGATTGTCTCAGCAGGGAAGACCAGTTGAGACTGATATGTTTGGCTGGAATATTTCTTCTCACCCTATGTGCAACGCTAATTCTGGACACTCTCCTTTATCTGAAATATCCCCTGACTTCTGTTTACTGCCAAGGAGAAGTCCCTGACAGTATCAGTGCCCTCTTTAAATTGTTCCTAGTAGATGGTATCCTGATAAAATGGCAGCTTTAGTGACTTGTTTCTCCAAGTCAGCTTCCCACTGCCTGCTGCATTTTGTGGCCTGAGCACAGGAGGCAGCTATGTGTAGTGGGGTGGTAGTTAACCCTTTCTGCAGGGAAAAGCTGAGCTGCTTTTCTTGGTTTCCAACTTCCTGGGACTTCCCAAGCTGGCTGGATCTGCTCTGAACTGCAGAGCACACCTGGTCCTAGACATTCTCTGCACCTGCCCTTGCTCCTGCCCCAAGCCATCAAGCAGGGGAGAGGGTCTTCCCATTTGCCCAGATCTCTGACCCACGGATGACCAGCAGTTTGCACAGTACTGGCACCACTGCCATCCCATGGTAGTTCAGCCAGTTTTTTCTGATGGCAGCTGGCTTAATTGTCTCTGCCCATCCCTGCTGCAGCTCCCCACCCTGTGATTTCTCCTTTGTTACGCCTTGGGCAGAGATTGCTTAAATTGGTTGTGGTGCCAAACAATTAATCAGAGACCCTGGAAAAGCTCTCTTGCAAATTCCCGGCATCCCCTCCCACTCTCTTGTCTTGCTTTCCTTTCAAATTGGCAGGAGCCCTGACCACCTACAGGTGCAGCATCAGTGTCTGCCGGATTCTGTTCCTGTTAGACAATACAGCCCTTGACTCCAGACCAACTGCACACTCTCCTCCATCTTTTTCTGTTCCTCTCAGCCCAGCCCCATCGCAACTTTGACTTTGTTTTTCTATGGGCCTAGGCCCTTCCCAACAATCCTGCATGCCAGAGCACTAAAAGCAAACGAGACTAGTTGGGGGATGGTCTGAACCCACTCTCCTTTCTCATAGTTAGGCTGCTTCCCCTACCCCATGTACTGCAGCCATGAGCCCCTTGCTGGCAGGTCAGAGTCAGTTCTGCTCCCCCCAGCCCCTTGGCTAAGCAGAGGCTCTGCTGGTGTGTGCAGTGCCAGCTCAGTGCCTCACCCACCCTTTCCCTCTGTTGGCATGCTGGGAAGCACTGCCACAGCCAGCAGGAGGCAGACCTCTTTTCCCAATTGCCTGCTGTGATTTTCTATTGCCACAGTTACCTGTATTCCCATTACTGAACGAAGGCTGTATTTCAATGCTTCTGAAATAAATCTGTTTCATAGAATCAGACAATAGTTTGGGTTGGAAGGGACCTTTAAAGGTCATCTAGTCCAATATCTTTACAATGAACAGGGGCACCTTCAACTACATCAGGTTGTTCGGAATCCCATCCAGTGCTGAATCTTTCCTGCCATGGGGCATTTACCACTTTTCTGCGCATCCTGTTTGTGCTTCACTGTAATTTATAAAAAATGTCATCCTAATATCTAGTCTGAATTTACCCTCCTTTAGCTTAAAACCAATCCCCTCGTCCTATTGCAACAAGCCCTGCTAAAAAGTTTGTCACCATCTTTCTTATAAGCTGTTTTTAAGTACTGAAAGATCACAATAAGGTTTTCTTGAAGCCTTCTCCAGACTGAACAACCTTAATTCTCTCAGCCTGTCTTCATAGGACATGCCTTCCAGCCCTCTGATCATTTCTGTGGCCTTTGCACCCACTCTGACAGGTCCACAACTTTCCTGTACTGAAGACTCCAGAGCTGGACACAGCACTCTAGGTGGGGTCTCATGAGGGCTTCTTCTTTTGATGCAGCCCAGGACACAACTGGCTTTCCTGGCTGCACGGGCACAGTGCCAACTCATGTCCAACCTCTAATTCACCAGCATCCTCAAATCCTTCTTGGCAGGGCCACTCTCAGCCTGTATTGACATACTGTGGGTTGCTCTGACACAGGTGCAGCACCTTGCACTTGGCCTTGTTGAGCCACATGAGGTTCCCATGGGCCCACTTCTCAAGGTTGTCTAGGTCCCTCTGGATGGCATCCCATCCTTCAGGTGTGTCAACCACACCATGTGGCTTGGTGTCATCTGCAAACTTGCTGAGGGTGCGCTTGGTCCCACTGTCTATGTCACTGATGAAGATATTAAACAGTCTGGTCTCAACACAGACCCCTGAGGGACACCACTGTTCAGCAGTCTCCATCAGGACATTCAGTTGTTGACCACTCCCCTTTGGATATGACCATCCAACCAATTCTTCATCCACTGAACAGTCTACCCATTAAATTCATATCTCTCCAGTTTAGAGAGAAGGATATTGTGAGTGAACTGTGCCAAAGGCCCTATGGAAGTCCAGATAAATGACACTTTCATAACACATTTTATCACTTATCTATTGATACAGTCTCTCCATCACAGAAGGCCCCAAGGTAGATTAGGTAGGAGCTGCCCTTGGTGAAACCCTACTGGCTGTTCCAAATCCCCTGCCTGTCCTCCGTGTGCCTTAGCACAGCTGTGCTCTCAGAGAGCATGGCTTCTGAATCCAGAGCTGAGATGCTATGCCAGATGGGCCACTGCTGTCCCCTCAGGTGGGCCTGTCAGCAGAGACCATTCCCACTTCCTTATGTTGTGTCAGACTGCAGTGAGAGCACGACTGGTGTAGCAGCCTTTCCCCTGCCAGAGGCACTGCATGCACCTGTTTCCTTGCACAGCCCTATATTGTCAGGCTTGTACTTCTCAGCTTGGGCATGTAAAGGTGAAGGGCCACCTTTTCAACTTCCATAGAAGCCAAAAATTGGCCAGCTCTTCACCCAGAAAGATGGGAGTGGGGTGCAAATAACTGCATTTCTGCAATTTCCTACCTACTCATCCCCACACCCTGATGCTTGTTTTGGAGTATGAATGCTTCTCCAGCATGCATGCACAGCTGGGTGGCTCTAGTGGGTTTCTCCACACAGAAGTGCCCAACACTTTGTCTGACACACAAAGCAATGGACAGGTGGGTCCGTGGGAGGAGGACACAGGGAGAGGTTCTTGCAGAGCTCTGACTCAGCCATCAAGTCCCAGCAAAGGCCCCAGTCAGCACCCTGTTTCATCTGTGACAACAGGCATATGGACAGGAGTGCCACTCCCTACATCTCGTCACCACCAGGCTACCACCTGCCAGAGCCACTAGGACACTCATCAACACCAGAATTCCTACTTCAGCCTCCCCACACCCTCCGATGCTGTGAAAATCACGTGGACACTTTCTGCAAGTTAGCAGATGTTTCAGGGCCAGGTCCAAAGCTCCTCACTGTCACTCAGCAAACCCCTGTTGATTCCAAGCAGGCCTGGGCCAGGTCCTTAGGAAGGGTGTAACTCCTTAAAAACAGTGCAGTACCACCCAGCCACATTCTGCACACTCCTTTTGCAACATCAGGTCCCATTTCACACAGCAGCTGTTACCTCCTGGCAGCAGATCTCCAAGTCGGGGAAGTTATTCTCGGTTCAGGCAGTGCCCACCCACTGCCAGCAGCGATGCTCCCCCAGTCCTGTGCAGACCAAAGGGCCCACGTGTGTGGTCATGCTCTCTCAAACTATTTTACCTGTTTCCAGTGATTTGGTGCAGAAAAGACTTAATTACTTAGAGGAGGAGGAGGAGAGAGCCCTAAAAGGTTTTGGCTCAACAAACATGAGGGCATTTTTTCTCTGCTATTGTGGATGTTAGGTAGCTGTTTATTTGTGTATAAGCCCACAAATCAGAGCAGCTGGGGACAGCAAGATCAGTAAAGCAGGAAGGTTTTACACCCTGCTGGCTCCTGCCCCAATAGGACTCCCACTCCATGGGAATCAGGCTATTTTACTTCCTTCAGACCCAGAGGCAGAACTAGTTCTGCTCCTGAATCTCCAAGGCAGCATGGGGCAGTCTTTCTGTATTACCAAAATGATAGAGGAATCTCAGTTAATCTAATTTCTCCCAGTATCTTACACAACCATCCCCTTGTTATATTTTATGCAAATGCACTTGTCAGGACAGGGATCCATTTCAGTGATGTCTTGGGACATCTGAGAAATTCAGACAAGTATTAAGTAGCAATAACAACAGTGATGACATCATATAAAGCATGACAATGACCTCAATAAGGCATTGTTTTCTGTCCCTTAATACCACTTGCGATATATAAAAAGCCTGGGAAGACAAAAAACTGGTGAACCCCGTGGCCCAGGTAAAACTCTCTGTATGTCCCTGGGGCTAAAGTTCATAACAGTAAAACCTGGAATGACTCCTGCAGTTTTTAGCCAGATGTGGGTGACAAAGAATGGAGAATTTAATCTTGCTATCAGGGATGATGGCTTGGGTGTAATCAAAACCTGTCCCAGGTAGGCACAGTGTGTATTCAGTTGGGGATAATAAAAAACAGTTTAAAAGCGTCCGGCAGAGGCTGTCTGAAAAAACTGCCACACTCACAGTTACTTACTCAGTTTCCAGTTTCTTATCTAGTAAAAATTTAACTAATTTACCAGTCCCTGCAAAGTTGCCCAGTGCAGATAAGGCTTGTGCAGTGAGCCAGAATGCTCCTGTCTTGCACACCACAGCTGTCTGAATGGGGCTGAACCCAGCTCTGACCCTGCAGTTCCTTGGCTAAAGGGAAGAATAATGAAAATAATAGTTTGTATTAACACAGAGTAAGTGTAGCAAAAATTAGGATTCCCAGCAAATGTTTTAAACTCTGGCTTAAAGATTCAGTTTTATTTTGGCATCCCTGATAATTATTTATATTTAAAGGGATATTTTCAGCAGAAGAGGCTTACAGAAGTCCAAATAAATGACACTTTTATTACACATTATATCACTTGTCCATAGATGCAGTCACTCCATCATAGAAGACAAAGTTATCAATAATGACAGAGAATTAGTTTAGATCAGAGAAGAATGAAGGCGCATTGGGGAAAGATCTTTTTAGCAGTCTTGCTATGGTAGGGGAAAAATAAAGTCAATTTCAAGGAAAAATTTTAACTCCTCATCCAACTCCCTGGTTTCCAGTGGGCTGAACTGCTTCAGGAACAAGAGCTGCCTGAGCTGGCACTTCAGTCAGCTCTGCCCTGTGCCCAGAGGTGATACAGAAAAAATAAAAAATATATAGATGTATAAAGATGGAAATTAATAATGAAATAGATAATTATATCACCCAATCATGCTGGCAGGTGGGAGGCAGGTTCAGCTGTCCATGAGAGTCAAAGACATGACAGGTTTGCTCCCAAAGACTTCTGGCACAGAGCTGGAAGGTGTGCCCACAGCCAGCAGAGGTGAGGTCTGATGGCCAGAGACACCTTCCTATTTCTTAGCCGTTGTAAGGAAAAAAAGAAGCATCAATTAGAGTAACTTTTTTTCAGTTGTCACAGACACATGAAACTGTTTACCTGGAACTGTGGTTACTGTTATTTCACAGGAATTAGAGATGAAAGGGCAATGCTGCATAACTCAGTTTTCCCTCCTCACAGCCAAGAGGGATAACCTTGATCCTAACTTATTTTTGTGTTTATCCAATGCTTATTGTAAAGCATAAAGTCATGCTGGGATTCCCTCTGGAGTGACAGCCTGACCTGCCAAACTGCTGCCCACACTTTGCCCTTCTGGCATTTCCCCTGTTCTCCCCCACACTGAGGTGGGGCTGACCTGGGGAGAGCCCCTCGTCCCTCCAGTGACACCAGGGAGAGGAGCTGTGGGGAACTTGCAGGAGATGGTGGAAAGCACCCAGTGAATTTAAGTGCCTGGAGGGATGGGTGGCAGCTGGGTGGGGGTTTTCTTTATTGCAGTTCTGAACGGATGTGTCTTGCCATGTATGTTAATCCTATCACATATCTAAATAGTCTCTTGGAACCCATCCCGAAACCTATGTAACCCCTTTATCACTGTATAGGGAAACCTTCATTAGCAATCAAAGGTTTGGCAGTTGTAGACATCCTATCAGTTTCGCGTGAACCAAAAGAAGCTCTTCACTGCCTCTGAGGGACTGATTCAGCTGCAAGTCCTCGGCCTGAATGGTCTTGAGACATCACCTGGTTCACACAAAATTCACCAGCCTAAGGTACTCCTCAGCAAGCTAACGCTTACTCTTTTTTCCTCCTTTTTTCTTTTACTTTTTTGTATTTATTGTTTGTCTTGTTAACAGTTCTGGTACTTTACAGCCTCATTCACCAAAGACCTGCGAGGCATTACCCAACTGACCACTGAAGAATAACCACCTATTTAACATGATTAAAAGACAGCAGCATGTGTTTTTTCCGGAAGAATCTGTTAGGAAGAAGTGTTACTTTTTTCCACATATGCCAAGAAAAAAGGTGAATATTAGAAATGGGAGGTCACGCAGCCCAATCTGCAAATCCGAAGCAGAATCAAATTCACCTGGGTCATACTTGAGGTGTATTTGATGACATGCTTGAAAGATAAGGGCTACCTGGTTTTGCTTGAGTATTTCCTATAGCAGAAAGGCTGTTTTGATTAACTAAATTAATTTTGTATTTATCTTTATAAATTCCTGCGGTAGATATACTTCAATTAATCTAAAGCTTGGATACATTATTTTAGCTTATTTTGGTAAGATGCCAGTGCTGCTAAACCAATTTCAACACTGGATCAACTCTCAGCACCAGCCACGCCCAGCAACACTGATAGCAAAAGCCTGAATAGGTGCTATATTGAGGTTTGACTATCACTTTTGGAGGGTGGAGGACACCACTGAGGACAGGAACATGTTGCTGCAGTGATTCGTTCAAACTGCAGTGTTCACTCCCACATCTCCATCTAACCTTAGGAGAGAGAGGTGAAAGTACCACCCCTTGCCGCTGGTACTGCTCACAATCCCTCCCTAGCTGTCCTGCGCTCTGCTATAGAAATGTAAGGCTTACCAGAAAGTGCTGGATTTCAGAAATCTGGCCAGTAGCTTCTATGGCTAATTGGATAGTATTTAGGTAACTTTCCCTGTATCTTCCTTCACTCCCTGGAATTTCAAAGGGAGCACAAGTTAGTTTACACCTCAAGCCAAACTGTGGACACAACTCTGCCACAGCACATGTCCAATTAGCAAAAGGAAAAAGAAAAATTACTTTAGCTGGTTTTAGTGATCTTGCTGTGGTTTTCCACATCAGCTTACAGTGCCATTACATTCACAGGTAGTGCTGGAAGTGTACTGAGTGCCATAGAAAAGAAAAAAGAGATGCAAATCCAATTAAGCTGGGCAGCTGGAGCTATGCATAGCTAAATGGGCATGAACAATCTTGGTTTTTATGCCCTTACACTTTTTATTTCATATCTCTGAAGTTACAGATATGCATGTCTATTTTGCTGACTTACAGGCAAAATACCTGTTCCCAGAATGTACAATAGGCTACATAACAATGCAACATGTCTTGACACAAGGAAGAATGACCTCACCTGAGGCTGTGGGTTGCAGTTTGGAAATAGTGTTTCAACAGCAGTTGCAATCCCTGGCAGAGAAAAAACTCTGATCTTGAATGGAATTTCCTTGTGGCTTCATATAATGCTGTCAATCAGAATAATTTCCAGTAGATTCTATCTGTTTTGAAATAATAGAAACTACTGTGATCGATTTATGAGCATCCTTGCCTGACGCTCTACCCGTAATGATAAAATAACTAGCAGTAAAACACCTGGTGTGGTTTAGGCCTGATTTATTTTACACTTTTTCCACAAGCTAGACATGTACAGAGTTGCTGTAAGATTGTTTTAATCTCAATTTTCTGTTGTCCAGACAATATTCCCAGTTAGGCCACCAGCCAATATGTACTGTGCAAATGCCAGCAGGACCTCAGTGTTCCTCACACCAGTACAAAGAGGTGAGCCCCACTGTGAATGCCTCCTGGCAGTGCCTGGTCTCATTTTGGTTTGGAACCTCACAGCCTGTGGGTCACCAAGACTTGAAATTTGCCTCTTTTTCCATCCTCTCCATTTTCTCTGAAAGCCCAACATATTTGGGGAAATGACTTTTTCCTGCTTTTCACTTGTGCAGAAAAGCAGGCACAGCTATGTGGTGAGACAGCCCAGCACCGTGTGGCCTTGAGCGGGAAAGACATCCCAGTCCTTCCTGGTGCCATACTGAGAAGGGACTGCATACATAGGGCAGGAGAAGTAGAGGTGTGTGCATCAGAGGGACTGTGAGCCCGGGGCTGCCACTGGGATCAGACACAGCAGTATGGGACAAAGGTGAGTCTGCCAAAAGTGTTGGGAGTTACTCTGGAGCTCTCCTGGGGCCATTCTAGCACAGCTGTGGTCTTCCTCTCGGCAGCTGTGGACACATCAGAGTGTCTGTGACCAGCAGGGAGCAGAAACAGGGCACAGCTATGGGCAAGGGCAGCTGTGTGCTGAGACAAGAGGGGATCTGATAAAGAAGCCTCAGCTACCACAACTTAATGTGTGGGGTCTGGACACTTCCCCTTGAGCTTGCCTCAAACTCCTCCAAACTCTTTTTCAAAATGCTACCTTTTAATGTAGTCAAATAACAAAGGAATAGATTTTTTTTCCTGTGGTAAATTTATTATACCACCTACCATTTACTCAGAAAAACATGAGTTCATATAGAAACCACTTAGCAGCAGGTACACAGTGGTGCTGAAAAAGAATCTCATATAAGGAGGAGCAACCTGTCAAAAATTTATTTCTTAGAGAAAGAAATGGTCTTTTGGATAACTGACCCATTAAATTATGCCAGCAAGTCACTAAGCCCCTGCTTTGCCAGAGCCCTTGACTTCTAGCCAGACTTTAAGTCTTGAGAGTACATGGGTAATGCAAACATTTCAAAAGACGGTGGTTTTGTTCGATATTCACATTTCCCTTTATGGTGTACTTGAATAAAGCAGAAAGCAGATGCAGAAACATTTCTGACCCAAAAAGATTTGGTTTTCCTTCTTTTGGGGTGCTCGTTGAAAGGAATCTTTCTTGTGCCTGCCTGGAGATTTTGTAATCCTGAATGCTTACATTGCTTAGGAATAATCTCAGTGGCTTTCTGAGGAGATGTTGTGTGGCTCTTCGTAATTTTTTGGCATGATGGCTGTTTCTTCTGTGCCTACAAGATCCCTTCAGTGGGCTGTGCTGGGATTTCTGTGGTTTAGCAGCATGATGATAAGTAAGGAGGAGAGATGTTGGTACCTGGAACATTATCTTCCCTGGGGCCCCACCACACTTTGGAGACAGAAATCAATTACTCCTTCCTTATATTCATTTAGCGGTAATTACTGCTCCACTCCTAAATTATCTGTTCCCTTTGGCTTGATTTAAATCCAGCTGATTCAATCTGTATGTAGACTTAATAACCACCTGAGCTCCTTTCACTGGTTCTGTGCAGCTCAAACACACCTGCAGCTGCACATAAATCCTGGAGAGATCTTTGAGGGAACATCCTGACAGTTTGCAGCTTATCTTCCTTTCAAATCAGCCAGTACAACAGTCTCCTCAAAAACCTTGAAATTCACTTTCCACTGTCTGAGTCAGGACCTGGGAAAAGCCTAGACTCTGGGAGTATTCTGCACACCAAGGACTTCTTGGTACTCAACGAGAAGAAATACAGAAGGGAGACAAGTTCTCAGTTTTTTCCAGCCCATGGCAACTGCTGACAAAAAGACTGGGAAGACTGACAGGGCTGAAAAGACACTGTCCTTTAGGCAAGCAAAAGTAAGGACTGGGAAAACCAAATTAAAAGTTTATAAGGATGTCAGGGAGAGCCTTAAATAGCAGGCAGATAATTCAGACTACTGGGGGAAGAGTTCCAGGGATTTCTTCACCAGCAGCCTTTGTACCCCAAGGATACTACCATATTCAAAGTGTTCTCCACCTCTTATTGCACAAAGCAGAGGACAAGCCAACATCCTTATCCCTTTCCAACCTGTTACACACAAGAGCTATGAACCTTTGATGAACACAAAATCACCATTTCACCCTTCCCATAACTGTTCAAAATAACTTATACTGTTATAAATTACTCTTTTCGTGACCTGCTGGTTCAGTCCCTTTCCTGGCTGTTATCTCCAATTGCAGTCCAAATTTATCAGTGAGGGTCATAAATTATAAGCATTATCACTGATCATTACCTCGCCCTTAAAAAATAAAAATCTGTCCATTTATATCAAACATCTGTTTATCACTTGTAGAAATGCAGGAAAGGAATGTAACAAACTCAGAAAAACTCAGGCAAGAGAAGTATCACACTGGCCTATGAACATCTTAATCAGCTGCAGAAGAATTATTTTAGTAAAATGTTCCTTTTTTTTTTTTTGCTTGGTTTGGCTTTTTGTTTGTGATGGGTTTGTTTGTTTTTACTTTAGGAAGGCATCTAACATTTTCCCAGGTTTAACTCATGTGTTTATTTTCCATGCTTTACCTATCAAATACACTTAGATCTGTGCTACTAAACTGGGGTTTGCATATGCCACAGAACTCAGAAGAGTCCTTGCAAGCAGCAATGCTGTGTTGTAGTCCAGCCCCACCTCCCCCAAAGCCCAGAGAAGCAGGATCTGCCTTCCTCTGACAAAGGAAGCTGCCCTCAGCTCAACAGCATTTTTGTGTACTTTGCTATTTGTTTTTGTGTCTGGTTGTTTCAGGTCAGCAGAATCATTCCAGTAAGCTGACTTCACTCCCCACTCTGCTGGTAACATTTCCCTCTTAGGTACAAGGTAGTGTATAATCTGGATGTATATCCTTTTTTATTATATACTCAGTGGCCCTTGGCCAAAAAAGTCTTCCTGAAGCCTACTTCAGCTTTCTTTCTTATTTTCTGTACAAAGTAGAGCCTCACAGTCTTGCATAATTTCTGTTAACTTTCCGGTTCCAAATAGTTGCCCATTGACTAAGAGCAGTCAAGCTCAAGCATGCAGCTGCCTGCTTGGTTTTCTCTCATGACAGGAGCTCTCCTAATGTTGTCTCTGCATAGGGGCACCAGTGCCAGTTTTGCACACAGCTTTGTGTGCTTCAGTGCCCCAAAGCTCTTCAGGTGCTGTAGAATTTGCCCAATCAGCATCCCTATCTCACCCTGTCACCCTGTGCTCTTTTTTAATCTGCTCCACTGAATATAGATGGTTGCCAAAAGTCAGCAGATTTGGAGCATTCTCCAAATCATGTGCATAACTCCCTGGCAGAGTGTTAAATTTTCTCCACTCCTCAGTGATGGAGACCTTGCTCTTGGATACCCACAAATAAAGAGAGAACCACTAGGCTTTGATATGTGAAGGAGCCATCTGATGGGATGAGTGAGAGGTGTTGTTTGACAAGTAGTTGAATTGCCAGGAAAAAAAGTCTTAAAGTGGGGGGATTAAGGAAAACTAGGGAATGAAAAAACAAAGAGTGGGCATTTGAGAATTTGAGTTGTCTTTATATCGTGGGATACTGCCCGGATACATCCGAGACAGCTCTACAAGCATGTTCCCAGGCGCATTGCTCCAGGGCACAGTGCACAGGGATACCAGCCAAAGGGCTGTGTGGCTGAGAGTGCCACACAGACAGGATCTGCAGGTCACAGCTGTAATCCCACACAGATCTGTTGGTGGAACATGTTCGTGTGGGTTTGACTGCAGCTTCTGCCTGGAAAGCTCTTTGTAATAGTCAGCATTTTTCTTAATTTTGTTTACAGTATGAGATTTCAACTGCATGCCCTTAGTTCCTCATGACTCTTCCTTCTCAAACCCAGTTCAACTCCTTTGTCTCTGATTAGTTTAGCAAGAAGAAACGTTTCCCAAGAAATGACTTGGTTAATATGATGCATACATAGGTGCAACGAGGTTGTTGTTGAATCATCCTATTCTTGTTTTCAATCTGATTCAGGAATTGAATCTCAGACCTTGGCAAACTGCTGGGTTAGTCACGTAGTCAATGATTTGAATATTGACAAAAGGAACAAGAGAAGGTACTTTATTCAGATTAAATTAACACAATGCATATATATGTGAATATATGAGACCAGCCCACTTTCCATGGAGGAATCATACATCATTCTCAGATGCTGCCTGCCCTCCCCACCATTCTCCTTGAGCTCCTGTCACTGAGTCCAACGCCTCACATCAGAAAATTTTAATCCCAACGCTCCCCACCCACATCTTTCCCTTCTCTCTATGAGGTGTGCAGAATCAGACCATCTCCCACTGTAGGCATCCAGCCCCTCCTCAGGCTTCACTGGCACGACCCTTTGCATTTAACAGCCTTTATGGCTGCTCCATCAATCCAGCCTTTAGCAGTTTCTCTCCCCAGAGTATGCCATTTGCCGCCAATCTCTCTTATTGTCTTCTTCTCACCCTTATCTGTGAATAAGCAAACTAATGTGGGTTTCTTCTGTGCTCTGTATGCTCCAAGAGATAGAAGAACAAAAGCTCCTCAGATAAGCATCAAAGACTAAAAGTGTTCCTGTCAAACCTGAGAAAGCTTTGCCTGAACTGGAATAGTGCATTTACATACATGGAATGTGCATGACAAAGGGTGAGAATTGGTCAAAAGTAAGGTCTGCCCCTCTCGCTCTGGCTGTACCCCACACCCCTCTACTTTGGGGAGACATTATTTCTGAGACAGTGGAAAGCATCTTCCCAGAAGCAAAGGAAAGCACGAAGCGTCTTTAAGTCCCTGCTCTGTCCATGCGTGGCCCTACAGTGCATCTTTCTGATACAGTTGTTGATGAAAGGGGACCCTCTGTGAAAAGGTATCACTCTCCTCCCACACGAGACTCTGCCACCCTCACAAAAAGGCTTTTTGAGCCAGGTAGGAAATACGGGTCCTACCCACCGAGTCTGTTTTACCCACGAAGGGGTTTGAGCCTTTGGGCATAGGCAGGGGATGTGGAGTTGAGGGCAGTGAGAGAGCCTGTGAGCTGCAAGGAGAACTGGGGTGAGCGAGCTGGGCCAGCTAAAAGTGTCCCCCGCGGGGACAGGCGGTGACCCTGTGAAGGTGTCTCTGGAGTTGCAGATCTTGTACAAAAGACCTGAGAAGTTGAGGGAAATATGCTTATCTGTTTGAATTAGGGAGAAGAGGCAAACAACCACTAGCAAAGAAAATTCTGGTTGCCACAGGGGGGTTGAAACAAAGCATCAAGCAGATTTAAAGTGTCGTGGTAAAGTGTCACATTGTTGGGGGAGCTTTTTGTTTGGTTTTGGGGGATTTTGTTCGATTTTTTTTTTTTTTTTTTTTACAGCTCGACGAAATGATTAAACTTATTTATCCTCCTTGTTATCCTGAAAAGCCACGATTTCAGCAACAGCAAAAGCAGAGCACATACTGTTTTATGCAGCAACTGAAAAATAATTTTGAGGAACAGTCTCGTGGAAGACAGCTATAACTCACAGGAGTAAACTCGGTGCTGCACCCCTCTCCAGAAGCCTCCTGAATTTTTTGGACTAGGCAGAGAACATAAATTAAGGTTGATGTCTTCTGCACTGGCTTGTTTTATCGATGGTCTTAAGCTTTGTCTGGCAGAGAAGCATTTGGAGACCGAGGATTTGGGATTGATGCCTGCGGCCTGAGGAACTGAGAGTCACCCGCAGCAACATTGATATAAAGGAGCATGTTTGCAGACCTTACATCAAGTTGAGTTTTAAAAGCACATTGAGTGCTGTTTTCACACTCAGACCAGCCTTAAAATCTCTGATCTTTCTCTTACAGTACTAAGCCATAGTGGTATTTTTATCAAATTTACATTTGACTGTTAAAAAAGCCAAAATATGACAAAGTAGCAAACAAAGTATTTATGTCAAACCATGAAAATTTGTTTTCCATAAATAAAATGTTCTTTGAAAACGACACATGAGCCCATTACTTCTGTGTGGGCAGGGAGGAGGCAGTGTACCCAACATGATGCCCAACATGTGCTAACTTTAGGAACTCAGTATTGTATAGTAGACATGGGAGCTACAGCTTTATGGATTTGATCTCGTGTGACCAAGTATTTGTATGAGCCAGACTTGCCAGCAGCATTTCAGGCACTCTTCTGTAAAATACAGAGGTTTATTTTTAAAAGGCCCTGAGGGCAATTAAAGAAAACGATAAAAATTACTGGGTACCTATTTCAGCCACTAAATATGCATATAAAGATATTGAAGGAGACAAAATTATTTGCTCAAAGGCTAAGCAAGTATGGTATTTTTTGTACTATAATGACCAAAATGAATGTTTGAAAACTAAATGTAGAGGCAAACTGGTTACACATGCCAAGTTGAACTGGAAGGGTGCTTTTACTGCTGATAGTGCAAAAATGCCTGGTGCAGCACATTTAATCCAGCCTCAAGGAAATGAAAACTATTTCCAAAGTACGGTCTGAGTCTATAGCTGCATTTCCAGTTGATTAATGACAATTATGAATGATGAGTAGCAGGTAAGCTGCTTGGTGTTGACAGAGCTTAATTTTAAGCAAAAGTGGTGAATAAGGAAGTCACTACACATATGAATCAGCAAAAATCAAAACGTTTGTGAATTAAGTGATGCTTTGTGGCAGTAAAATCTAAACTTGACCACAAGGAATAGCAGAAGATCTTACCCAGTGTGAGCAACTGAATAATAAAATGGCAAGTGAACCTGGGCATCTGCTGGTGCAAACTAATACATAGTGTGAAAATTAGTTCAAAATGCACCTATTCAAGTATATGGATATATACATAACCCAGGAGGTAATGTTCTAATTTCTTGCAATGCTTGGGAAAGGATCTTGGAGTAACTATGAAAAAGTCAACTTATTGCTTTAGCGTGTCTGAAAAATGAAACCAAGTAAATAGAAATTACTAGAAAATGATGAAGAATGCAATAGGAAGCATTGCTCTGTGCTTACATAAACTGTGCAGGTACTTGGACTGCTCTTGTAAAAAAGACACACAAAACTGTGATGATAATAATAAAGCTATATAACAGCTCCTGCATGGCACAGATTCATCAAATGAGGCCTTTCAGCATAGAATAAAAAGGATGGAGAGAGGAGATGTCAGAAGCTCACGAATTCATGAAGGATATGAACAGGGAAAGATAATTAGTTATTACTCCCAATGGTGAGGACTCAGGAATGTACCATGAAATTATCCAAGAGCAGGTTTTCAGTAAATGAAACTTTTTTTTTACCATGCATAATTAAGCTATTGAGTTAATAACTCCAGGTTCATGTGGATTTATATATATGTGTGTATATATATATAAGTGTTAAATATTTATATAATCCATATAAAGGTGACATCAAAGCATGCTTAATCAAAGCAGAGAGTAAAACAAGGGCTATTAAAAGTATTCCAGACAGTGCCTCTGGAGGTGCCTGGGGGCTTTTGAATGAAGAGACACACCCAGTCTTTGGAAAGCTGTAAGGCATTACCGGAAGATGACGGCAAGATCTCTGCTATCTTGAAATAAGGTAAAACCTGTTTCTGAGTTGAGGAAATTACAACAGTATTTATTTTCCTATTTTTATGATGCTTTTATTTCCGCATTACTTTATGATCCACAAGAATCAGTGTTTTGTACATACATGCTTTGTATTCCTCACCTTCAATGCTACTCCTTCCTTACAGATGAACCTTTACAGATTCCAGAGATGTTAAAACTTGTCTCTCACACCTCCTGCCAATGAGACAGGTGTTAGGTGAAGTGTAGGCAACAAGCCTGCACCCCTGGATTTGTGCTCTGTCAGAATTCCTTGCTAGGATGCCCCTCTCCTTCTCAAATATAGCATTACATACTTCCTTACATATATCATAAAGGACACAAAAATCAAGGAGACTAAAAATAGCACTCAGCTTTAGTATAGATTTTGTTAGTTTGTAAATGAAAAACACTGTGGCAGTACTGAGCAAACAAGCTGTGGATTTCTTCTAAGTATTTACATCTACAACTACCAAATTGGGTATTATTTTATAGAATAGTTAATTCTTTGAGACTTTTCTTTTCTTTAAAGATCTCACATTTCAGTAAAGCTTTCAATACTCTCCCAGTGTCCTTCTGGACAAAATGTCCCGCACACAGCTGTGGTGGGTGAGCAACTGGCTCATGGGTTGGGCACAAAGGGTTATAGTAAATGGAGGAGATCCACCAGTAGTGGGGTTCCACAGGGCTCCATCTTAGGCCCTGTGCTCTTCAACATCTTCATTAATGATTTGGATACAGGACTTGAAGGTACACTAGGTAAGTTTGCAGATGACTCAAAACTGGGAGGAGCTGCTGACTCCCTGGAAGGCAAGGAGGCCCTGCAGAGAGACCTTGACAAATCAGAGCACTGGGCAATCCCCAACCATATGAAATTCAACAAAGGCTGGATTCTGCACCTGGGAGGGGCAACTCCAGATGTGTGCACAGGCTGGGGAACGAGATGCTGGAAAACAGTGCTACAGAAAGGGACCTGGGCGTCCTGGTCCGTGGCAAGTTGAATAATATGAGCCAGCAGTGCCCTGGCAGCCAGGAGGGCCAACTGTGTCCTGGGGAGCATCAGGCACAGCATCACCAGCCAGATGAGGGAAGAGATTGTCCCACTCTGCTCTGCACTGGAGCGGCCTCACCTGGAATATTGTGTGCAGTTTTTGGTGCCACAATACGAGAAAGATATTAAGCCATTATAAAGGAAGGCAGTGGAGATTGTGAAGGGCCTTGAGGAGAAGCCATATGAGGAGCAGCTGAGGGCATTTAGTCTGTTCAGCCCAGAGATGAGGAGACTGAGGGGAGACTTCACTGCAGTTAAAACTTCCTCATGAGGGGAAGAAGAGGGGCAGGCACCAATCTCCTCTCTGGTGGCCAATGACAGGACTCAAGAAAATGGCCTGAAGTTGTCTCAGGGAAGGTTTAGGTTGAATATTACAAAAAGGTTTTTCACCCAGAGGGTGGCTGGGCACTGGAACAGGCTCCTCAGGAAAGCAGTCATGGCACCAAGCCTGACAGAGTTCAAGAAGTGTTTGGACAATGTTCTCAGACATGGTGTGATTTTTGGTGTTGTACTGTGCAGAGAAGGAAGTTGTACTCAATGACCCCCATGAGTCCCTTCCAACTCAATTTTCTAAACCTCTGAGAGCAAAACCAAATTAGCTCCGTCATTTTGCTGATACAGAAGTTCTAGTTCCTTGTAATTGTTATCTATACAAATGACTAGATCAAGTTTAAATTTTATTTAAATCCCTTATGATGAAAGTGTTTCTACTTCCAGACAGGCATCACAAAAACAAGCTCAGTACTAAGTGTAACATACAGATCTTTACTTCAATATACAGAAACAACACGGCATTTTTAGCAGTACTTTATATACTTAGACAATTTAATATCTTTCCCATGCATCCTCTTAAACACAACATTCTTTTCTGGTAGGTTTTTTTTCATCAGTGCTTTAAAAAGCGAACACTCTTTACTATGTTGTAATCAAGCATCATTTAACAGAAGTCACTCTTAGTTGGATGCTTTGGGTGAAGTGCAGACCTGAGCCCGACAGCAACACTGGGTATACTTTACAAGCAAAGCCCAAGGTAAGGGCTGCAGTGCAGCTAATTCATGCCTGGCAGGTCACAGTCTTTGTCCTCACTAGCTTTCCTTAAAAGTGGGGTTAAAGGGTACTAACCATAATTAGAAGAAGCTTTTTCCATTTTTTTTATTGTCAACAACAGAGCTTCAGCTCCAGACAAATAACACCTAGTGACAGACCTTCGCATGGCAAGTAACTCTTCTTTGAGTCACTCTTTACACTTCCTGCTAGATTACTTTCACAAGAACAACTTTTATTCCACTCCCTTTACGTAGTAGAAGTGAAATCAAAGCTGTGCACACTAGTGAGGATAGCAGAAAGGTTTCTTACAGCTGTAAAAAGCCCACAAGATTTCAGAGGAAAAATAACCATCGTACTTCTATCCTGTCTTTAGCTGCCTGCTGACCTTGTTATCCCTAGATCTGGCGACCAAGATCAACTTTTTAATTATCAGTTCAGCAGTTAGTTTATCTGTTCCTTGTCTTCCAAACTCAGACCGTATAAGAAGGTCTCAGCTTTCTTTCCCCAGCTCTGCCTCATCATAGAGAAAGTCTGTGGCAGCTGCGTTATATCTGACCATTGCCCGAACTGGCCCACAGTGACGATTCCCTAGGGCTGCCACGGCACCGGAGAAGTTTCGGAGGGCCCCAAGGGGTTGATTTCCCTCCGGGACGTGTTTTCTGCCAACATTTGGCAATCAATCGCGGCGCAGAGCTGTTGTTTGCAAGCTACCGACTCCGCTCCTCCCGATGCGAGCGCTATGTACACGGACCACTCGGGCAAACCCGAGGGCGCTTCCCACGTGGGGCACCCGCTCCATGTCCGGCACCTCCCGCCCCGCGGGCCCAGCAGAGCCCAAAGCCGGCGGCTCCGCTCAGACCCCCGGCCCCGCCCCGGGCTCATCCCGCCGACTCCCGGCATCCAGAGGAGCGGGGCGCGGGCGGAGGCGGGCGAGGGGCGGGTTAAAAGCAACGGCAGGTGAACGGGGAGGGACCTTAAAGCCCCGGGACGGCGAGGCTGGAACCGGCTGCTCCGCGGGCACCGAAGGGAGGCGGGAGCGGAGCAGCGCGGCGCGCCCGTCGCTTGCCGCGTGTCCTGCCGAGCCGCGACAGGTGAGCGTCCGGAGCGGCTCCCGACTGCTGGACTGGTGGGATCGGGACCGGGATTGGGCTGTGCGCCCCCCGAGTGGGTCTGGATCCATGAGGTGCGCCGGAGCGGGGCTCGGGTCGGGGCCGTCCCGGCGGGGCTGAGCTCGGGGCGGCCGCCGGCAGCTGAGCGGGGCACTGCGGGGCTGGGGCAGCCACGCCGCCTGCCTGGAGCTGCCCCTGCCCCGGGCGGCGGGGCTGCGGCTCGGGGCCGATGCCTGTATTCCGGCAGGAGCCGTCGGACCTGAGAGCCAAGCCGGGTGTTTGCCCGCTGGCAGGAGCCCATGGCAGTCGAGCCCCTTCCCGCTGCGGGCTCCGCGTCAGCACCGGCCGCCCGGGAATTGATGGGACAATGGTGGGCACGGAGGGAGGGACGGGCTGGGGTCCAGCCGGTAACCCCAAAGTGGACATTTGGAGTCTTTTTCACTAACGATTGGTGTCTTGGTGTTGGCAAGTTGAGTGTCCCGGTGGATTCACTCACTCCCCACAGCCAATTTCGGTGTTTCTGTAGTGGCAGATGAGCAGGGAGAAATATTTTTTCTCCCAAAACTTGCAGCACTGGTTCAGAACTGCGGTGCGAGACGGCACTTGGAGACCTGGCTGTTCGTCCTTCAGCGATATGCACTTCAAATACTTTCTTTCAGCCCTGATTAGCCTTGTGAAGGTTTCAGGGACCTTATTTTAATGACTATGCAATAGGCATGAGGAAATTCTTAACAGAAAGATGCAGGTGTCTTATCATAACCTGCAATTTAGGTCAGTGTAACAAGTTGCATAAAACAGTGCCAGTTTCAGCAGAGACAAAGCATGAGAAGTCTCAGGAATTCCAGCCATCTTCTCAAAGTTGGTTGTTGGGGGTTTTTTCTTAGTTTTGATTTTTGGGGTTTTTTTTGTCTTACTCAATTTCTCCTTTCCGCATCACAGTAAATCTGACCTCTCCCTCTTGCCTCAAGGCTTGTCCATACAAGCTAGGCCCTAGTACCAAGGGCATGTGTTGGGGCATGCTAGTCCTTTGGTTGTGTTGTAACTACACCAGGATAAAAAAAAAATCTATTTTTCTCTCTTATGTAAGAATAGGAGTTTTTGTAAACTTAGCCGATGTTGCGTTGCAAGGTACGCTGCTCTCCCCACAGCGCACAGCCAGTGCCTAGAGGAGACGGAGCTCTTATCCATGGCCTGTGTGGCTCTCCCACACCGCACAGTTGAGTGAGATGGTGCACCAGCTATGCAGGTTCCCAGCTCGGGTTTCAAAGTGTTTTGTCCAATTCACTGGTAGTTTCCAAATGGCTGCGATCAGTGAAAGCTGAGCCTTGAGACTGAATTCTGACTTCAGTTAAACTTACTTTCAAAGGAGCAAAGAATGTGGATTTTAGTTTTTGAGTAGGAAGAAAGCTGAAATGGATCCTCTCTGAGATGTGACCTCCTGTATTCTGCTGGGGTGTGATAGTATCTAGAAACTCTTTAGCTGAGGGCTTTTTCCTCTCAACTCTATGACTCTGCGTTTCTTCTTTTTGGATGAGATAGTACTGAACGTAGAAGGGCAGGCTCTGCTGTATCTTCCTTAACATGCTGGGTTGTGCTATATAAGCATGCAGCCCTGACAGAGCTGAGGCTTCTCATCAGTGTTGGCAAAATCAAATGCTGTACTTTTGAGATTAAGGGCCAAGCCTGAGATGCAGCAGAAAGCCTTGGAGGCCTGCTGGAGGTGTCTGGGTGGACTGAGGACTTGTTGAAGAAGGCCAAACAGTACTTACCTCAGAGGCAAAGAAACACCAACTCAGCCTCCTTGGGCTGTGGTGTTGGCAAACAAATCCTGTAGAAAATACTAGAGAATTCTCTGCTCTGTCTAGATGTGGCTTAACTCATGCAGCGACAGTAATTTCTGTTGCTTTGGGAAATACATTGAAAGGAAAACACCGACAAGAGTAAACCACAGCAAGGGAAATATCTCAAGAAAGGTAAGGAGGGCATAGAGGACACACAGGAACTGTATTTAGATGTAACTTATTTCCTGCCCAAAGCCTTGTTGAGAAATACATTAAGGTATATTTGTCCCATCATAAATTCATGGAAGGAGAGAGTTTAATAAGCTGCTTGAATCCATAAACATGTGGGTGACATTAATGAAAGTGACTTACATTGGCCTGTGGCTCTGGAGAGAGTGCTAGAAAGTCCTCTTGAGTTCACATAAGGTCTTGAACTGATTTTTCACACTTTGAAAAATGACCATTCTGTGTATTGTGTCATCCTGCAGGTAAAAGGACACAGAAAAGAAGATGGACTGGGGAACCTTGCAGGCTGTTTTAGGAGGTGTAAACAAACACTCCACCAGTATCGGGAAGATATGGCTCACAGTCCTGTTCATCTTCCGTATCATGATCCTGGTTGTGGCTGCAGAGAGAGTCTGGGGAGATGAACAGCAAGATTTTGTCTGCAACACACTTCAGCCTGGCTGCAGAAATGTTTGCTATGACCATTTTTTCCCCATCTCTCACATCAGACTCTGGGCCCTGCAGCTGATCTTTGTCTCCACACCTGCACTGCTGGTGGCCATGCACGTGGCCTACACCAAGCATGAGAAGAAAAGGAGATTCAGAAATGGTGAGAAAATTGATATTGAAGAGCTAAAAAATGTAAAGTTTCACATTCGGGGGCCCCTGTGGTGGACATACACCAGCAGCATCTTCTTCAGGATCGTCTTTGAAGCTGTCTTCATGTATGTGTTCTATTACATGTATGATGGGTTCCAGATGCCCCGCCTGGTGAAGTGCAATGCTTGGCCCTGCCCCAACACCGTGGATTGTTTTGTGTCTCGGCCCACGGAGAAAACCACATTTACTATTTTCATGCTTGCTGTGTCTGGTATCTGCATGATGTTGAATCTGGCTGAGTTGTGTTACCTAGTGATAAAAGTTTGTATGAAACAACCCAGGCAAACAACAGCTTTGAAATAACTCCCCAGTTTCAGGATCTCCTAGCTCCCCGTTTTCCATAAACTTCTTTAGGTGTCAGGAAACAATAAGCAATATTTTCACACTCAAGGAAAAGGATAAAAATGATGTTCACTTGTGTTTTAAAATTTATTGCCTCCATGGGAAGCTGCCACTGATGCGGGTTTTAAATATCATGAGCTCATTATGAACTAATTTAGTATTGCTGCTTTCACAAATAGAGAGGAGCCTTCTGGCAGCAGCTTTTCCAAGCATGCCTGCTGCTGACCCTGTTGTTGAGACTGAGTCACTTTTCAAAAGGTGGGAGTGGAAAAGACCAGAGAAGGCTCTAGTGCCCAAAGGAGAGCCAGGAATCACAAAAACACTGTGTCAGCTCAGAGGCAGGCCAATAACAAAGGGTTTTGGTTAAAAGTGAGGTAAAAGGTTTTTGTGGGACATGACTGCTTGTGAAAAGGAAGAGGGAGGGATGATTGTGTTTATAGATGTCCTCGATAAGTAATCTGCAGAGCAAGGAAATGGCCTAGGAACACAGATACTCTATGGCAATGCATGCTGTCAGCTCTGCTGGGCACCAGTAATGGCTTTTAACTCTTTTATCTTATCTTCTTGCCTGCACTGAGAAGCATCTCCTACAAGGTTGGAGGTGGTGCATCTCAACTACGGTGCTGCCTCCCCATCGTCACAGAGGCTGCAGCAGTGGGAGGAATGAAATTAATTTTTCATTGTCTTGATGAGGTGAAAAAAAGGATTGTCTCCTCTGAGAAGGTGGAGGCAGTGCAACTGTCTTCCTCCTTCTCTTGTTCTCCTCCAGTACTTTGTGAAGAATCTCAGTACAGTAGACTTTATTTGATGAAGAGAATTTTTACCACCTGACTGTGCCTCACCTACCTTTAGAAGGGTTCTTTTTTCAGTAAAAAACAAGAAAAGCCTTGTTTCATTCTCTTTGTTATCCAAAAGAAGTCCTTCAACTTACAACATGATATAGAGTGCTCCTTCCATTGATCCCTTTTTCTTATTCACTCTGCACAGCTTTTCTTCATAAAACATTTTCCCTTTGAGGTACATTTCAAATGAGTCGAGCAAACCACTCCCAATCCCTCTGACATTCCACAGTGTGAGATTAAATCGCCATTCCTCTTCTTACAGTTGGTCTAGCATGAATTACAGACAGCTTGCAGAGCTAAGTGACCCAATCAGAAATGAGGAGGAACTTGATTTTTTTGAAGTTCACATTGCTGAGCAGTAAATTGTATATTACTAATTTGAAGAACTCTATGAGTCAGTCTGGTCTTGTCTCAAAACATGTTTTATGGCTGTTATAGGCAGCTACACCAGCACATACAGCAACACAGTCTTATCTCTCAAGTGCCTGCTTATTGAAGCCTAGAAGGCTGGCTGTCTCTCCTTCTTAGCTTTAATTACTGTCTTTTCCCCAAAATGAATGACTGCTATCTTAGCTTCTCTATTTGCGTTCATCTTTTACTGCATGTTTAAGTTTGTCACTGTTGGAGTAAACAAAGCTGTGTGCATTAAGGCTCATGGGCCCTCACTGTGCACTGGAAGTGGAGCATGAACAGCCTTCCATTGCTATATCCAGTGTTGCAACTTGACTGCAGACCTGCCATCTAAGGAGGGAGCAAGAAAATCATGAAAATGTCATCCTCAGAAGCGTGAATGAAAAGATGTTCATAATGAGCTGGACTAGAAACTTGGACTGTGAAAACATCCTTAATGCAACTCCAAAGAACAAAGCTTGGCACATATCAGGTTTGTGCTTGGTAGAGCTCCTGAATTGTTCCATGTAAAAGAATAAAGAGAACAAAGTATCTAGTCTCAGTGCTCTAGTATTACATTTCTTTTGTAACAGGATTCTTATTTGTTTTCTGTAATTATAATTAAAGCACTCACGTGGTGTCTGTTTTCTGTATTACTTGTACAAACTGTGTGTTACCTAACATGTTTAATGAAAAATCTGTTTACCATAATGGAAAGTGTATGCACCAATACTACATTTAATAGCCAAGGGCTAGTGGAAGGATTTTAGCCTTCTGCTGTGGGTTGTTTTTTCAGTCGGATACATTGCCTGTTGTCCTGAAGTTTCATGAGTTCATAGTGGAAAGTCATACATGTGCTCTATTTGAAATAAAATATGTTGCCTAAGACAGCCTTGTGTTAGCAGAATTGCAGCTGCAGAAGGCCTGTGATAAGTAACTTAACTAGCTCCAGAGGAGAGAGTTTGTTTTCCCAGCCTGCCTTTGAACTTAGCTGGAACTTGGAATGAGGCACACCAAAACTGTTAACACTAACAGGGAGAAGTTATCTTCAACTAGCAGTTTGGCAACCAGATTATCACACAGGGAAAGACAGAATTTGGGAAAGTGGAAATAGCCAAGAGAGGGCTTTAATCCTGGACTGCAACATCAGGCAATAATAGCTCTACCAGGACATATTTACTGTCTCTTAGGTTTATTATCCATGGATATTTAATTTGACTAAATAGCTGCTTTGAATGGGAAAAAAAAATCAGATACTCTATAGGAACATGGGAATTGTACCTATTTCTGGACATGCTACCTTGCATAACTGACCTTCTACAAATGGATTTTATAGAAATTAAAATACAATGCTGTGTTGAAATTGTGTTAGTTTTTCCTGGGAATGCAGTAGTAGTGTCTGCAGTTTAGGTACTTGATTCCTAGGCTTTCCTCAGGATGAAGGTTGCAAGAGCGTTGAAAATTGAAGCAGAAAATCTGAGGTCATGACTGCAAAAGAGCCTGATTTCTCACTGTTCAGTGTTCAGTATAGCCAGGATATAAAATATCATTAATAATGTGGTATCAGAAGTGGGAAATATAGAAGTGGGACTGACTGGAATTATACCTTGACTGAAATCACCAGGAAAAATCATCATTGACCTAATCAGGTTAAACACATCCAAAACCTTGAAATCCAAACTACAAATATGTTTGTCAGAAGGGGAAGGAGAGGAGGGGAAGCAAATTTCACTACTAACTCATAGACCCAGACAGAGGAAAAAACACTTAACTACCTTGGGAGAAAGAGTGATTTGAAAGGAAATCAGAAGTATAAATTTGTATTTATGACTTATGGATATAGAACTACTTGTATTAAAAGTTTTTCTTGGACAAAAAAAAAATCCTTCACTTGCTTGCAGTTATCTGAGCCAATGTAGTGTGTTATTTTGTATCTGACAGGAAGAGTATAAATGGAAAATTATATGGTCCATACAGAGAAGACCACTCCTGTACCTGGGAGGTTCAATTCAAATTAGCAACTCTATTAAAAGCTGCTTTATTTTTGTAAAAGTGTACTGTAGCAGTAGGCAACAGCTAAGATAATTTTACTACTAACTAAACTTGGTGAAAATTAACCTGTTTTTCTACCTAATTATAATTCCTTCCCCTGCAAATTAAGTTTTACCAGGCAACAAAATCACACTCAAAGAACTGCACTGTATTTTGGTCACCTGTTCTGAAATTCAAGACAGCTATTACCCTGACTATTAAATTACACTTTTATTTGGATTTTCACCATCTTATTATCTACAAAGTCATTTGAACCTGTTGGCAGATACTGGCAAGGATAATAGTAATTATTTGAAGCTTACTGAGCTAAGACTAATGGTAATGATCTTCAAGATAGTTCAGAAGGTACCTACCCTTTTTCCCTATCTGACCAACTCAGCTTTTACAAAATACATTTCTGTAAAGCTGGCTCAGCTCTGATCTGTGTATTTTCTGTATAAACTTTCCTAGCCACCAAAAGAAGGTCTTACTAAGTTAGGTTTGGAAATGAACTAAGCTTTAATCAGCAAGCCCAGCGGAGGAGACAAGTCACATATGAGACTCTCCACCTTTGAGAACATAGCTTGATTTTGCTATGGTTGGTCCCCTGGTATTACCATAGAATTCAGTGTCAGAATTGCTCACATCATTGCACAGACCTTCTCCCTTTTTCTGCCAGTTTAATCACTGCCACAAACTCAAAAGTATTATTTCACAGCTGCTTGCTCTCTTCCCAAATCCAACTGAAAGATAAAGGTGACAACAGTGTCATGTTCACAGGAAGCAGAACAGTTTAATCAACCATTGTTAAGATCATTGCATCAGGTGCCAGAAGAAATAATTTATAATTATTGTGTGGTAAAGATTTCAAACCTACTGTATGTTGCATCATTAGTATAATGTCTACTTACAGTTTGTCATGTCCCTGCCTTAGGTATTGCATCCTTTCTGAGGACTGAGATTTTAATGTACAGTTCAAATAGCTTCCACAATCTGTCCAGCACAAATAAACAAAAACAGTCTATACACTTACCCACACACATGTTCACACAGACACAGAGCAACAAAAATGACCAAATCATTCTCTCATTGTTATCTGATAGAAGATTGAATATGACATTGCAACATGGATTTGTCAGGCATAATTTCTGCCTATGCCACGATAAAAGCTGTAAAGTACTTATTAATGACTCGCATCAAGATCCACCAAACGGGATAAACTGTTTGCAGTGGGAGGAGCTGCATGGGAAGATAAACCTAGGATTCAATAAGATCTTTATTACTGGGAGAAATGGTTTAACAATAGGAGTGTTGGAAGTTAGGAAGGTCTGAGTGCTATTATTGTGAAATGCTAGGCACTTGCAAAACTAACTGAAGCAAAAAACAGCTTTGTAAAGATGAGCTGGAGTTTGTAGCAGATCATCGGTAGAACTGAGACAATTATATTGTTGACTTGAAAGAATGTTGTGCTGGTATGCAATAAAGTTTGTCAAAAATAAGATGTTGGAAATACAGTTTCCACTCCTGTTAGCACCCAAAAGTCCTTATCTAGAGCCTACTTTGGGGCACCATCCACCCCAAAAGCCCATTTATCAGCTGAAGAAATCTAGGGGTCAGGCAAAATATGCCATCAAATGTCTAAAACACAGAACTTGTGAGGAAAGACTGGAAGAAATTAATTGGCCTGGAAAAGTCTGAGGGAAGACCCAGCAGCACTCTTCAAATATGTAAAAGATTGTGGCCAAAACGATGAAGATGTTGCACTCTACATTCACTGACAACAGGACAAGATATTATGGGCTTATGTTGCAAGAGGTTGTAGGCTAGTCGCTGCAAAACCTCTCTGTGAAGAAGGTTAAGCTTGGAGTGGGTTGACAGACTTATTATCACTGAAGATTGTTAAATGGCAACTCTGTCCAACATCTGTTGAGGATCGTGTAGGACACTGCTCTAGGACAGAGGGAACTTCTGAAATGCATGAGGAAGGGGACCTCAACTGAAAAAGTCACTTGTACAGATTCCTTTTGCTGGGCCAGAGCTCAGCTGTTGAATCAAAAATCTCTTTCATATAAATTCAAGTCTATTTGCCAGTGTAGGGTCTATCCAGCATGATCTCTGTCAGCATGGTTCCTTTGTGCTTTTAGCAATTGTAATAAGATATTCTTGTGCTGTAATATGTACCACTTAACAAAGCATATGAGGTGGCATTGTGAGTAAATAAAATTGAAATTAATATAAATTAACTTAGTGATGGAACTCTTTTTCTTCTCCGAAGCATAGTGAGGAAAAAGGTCCTCATGCCTTGATTTTGTGTCTCACAAAAGAGGCATTCTTTCCAATAGGAGGAAGACTGAAACCCAGATCCATGTTCAGTTTTGTTGCCCATTTTACTATATGTGCAAACATTGGTGGAGTTCACTGAAGCCTGGTCTGCATGCAGAATATTTCCCAGCAATAGCATGTCATTTTGTGCTATTGATTTCTTTAATTTCAAAGGCAGACCAGCACATTGTGCAGCAGTTTGAATTTTGTGGAGAAATTTTCCTATACATAATACTGTTTTTTCTATTTCAAAGCAAGATATCTATTGCTGTTCCTTTCTGTGGAAGGAGTCATTATTTGAGGTCTTTACAAAGTCATCATGCATGACAACAAGGTATATTCCTGGTAAAACATACCGTATTTGCTCGTACCCTGAACACAATGAGAAAGAACATCCTTGTTTAGGAGCCTTGGTTGTGGTTTGGCACTATGAATCCTTCACCAGCTATACTAGTTCAAGGCATTAACACTGATGTCATCCCTTCTTATCCTGCCTGCGTCTCTCTCCTGCCCCATTCAACAGTGTCTCTGCTCCAGGACCTCTACTATGCCAGCACTGTTGTTTGCACAGCCGTTCTCAGCCCTGGATTGGCTGACTGTTTTAGCTGATGAAGAAACAAATGTTTTGTTTTGCTGGATTGTTTTTTATCTGGATCAATTCCCTGATTTGGCTTACAGAACTTCCACGCTGACATGACTGTGGGGGCAGTAGGCCATGGTGTTGGGCAAGAAATGCTGTAGGGAGTGAGTGGAAGGGGTGGAGGGAATGGCAACATGAAGTTTATTTGCTGCTATGCATGCTGCAATTTCAAACCACAGCCTCTGGCTGTGTTTTCCTGAGTGACTGCTACTAGAAAGGCGATGTCTTAACTGCCTTTTACCTCTTCTGCTGCTGTATCCATGCTCTTTATTCCTCTCCACTGGTCCTGCTTCTCACCTACTGGCCATCTTCTCCCTTGCTCCAACACAATCTTTCCTCAACTTTTGTATGAGTTGATGGAACATACTAGCTCAGCAGAGAACTATTTGAACTTTTTTATCTCAGCTAGCTTTCTGCTGGGCTTGCAGCAGGAATGAATGTATTTCAATATTTTTATTTCATATTTCTGCCCCTAGTGTGTAAAAAAAATAGCATCACACCATGATAGAGTGATAGCAGAAATAATTCCTCCTAGGATTTCACATTTTCCTGTGTCTCTCTTTTTGGTTCTTCCTCCTAAGAGATGCCTGGCTTGTACAGTTACAGTTATTCTTCTGCTACATCTCACATGGAGCTTTTGCTTCCATGAAGATGATCTGGAAAGCATCTCACTGCTACGTATCCCAGAAAATTTAGATTTTTGTTGTTGTATGGAGACTTCCTACCATTCCCAAAGGATTACCAAGAGGATGCTGGTTCTGGCAGCTTAAACACCAGCCTATAGTCTCAGTGCTATTCTCAGAAACATATAACGTAGGACAAGATAATAAGTCTTCCTGTGCCTCCATTCCTACAAACTAGAAGTCATATTAACTCTTCCTATAAATCAGAAATGATAATAATTCTTGCTGTCACCAGTTCTTACTTGTTAATATGTTGAGTTTTCTGATGTGTTTGGTAGTAGTGTCTAACAGAACAGAACACAAATCACTAATTGGTACAGTAATAAAAATTAGTATATGGTATGAGATCAAACTATGAGCTCAGTCTTTTTATTGCCATTTTATTTACTATTTAATCAATTTTAAAGTCTTTCAATTATTACATGTAGAAAACAGGTAGAGAAGATTTGAATACTCCTTGCTTCAGGCTGTGCCTCCTGAGTAAGCAGTACCCTTTCCTAGCATTTAAATATCTTTAGTGCCACCTTCTGTAGCGCAGCAGCATGTCAAGCACATTCTTTTTACTGACATACCATACAGTGCCGCAACAAGCTGAACTGAAGGCATTTGTAGCTGCTTTTTTTAGGCTGACTGTGTGGACAGAACTGCTGTCAGCACTGAGCCATGTGTCACCTTGGTGTGCCTGGTTTACTACTGATGACATATACTGCAGTTTAAGGGTCTTTCCATTCATGTGTTTGGATGCACAGTTATGGTAAGAGTGATCCTCTTCTGTACTCCAAACTAGATATTTAAATTAGAAACAGTATGAGGGGAAACACTGCTTTGGATCAATACTGATCTGGAAAAGTCCACTTTTCTTCTTGAGCAGCAGCTCAGGTTTAGACTAAGCAAGATACATTTCCTCATATTTTTATCATTTCATAAAGCTTTATGTCTATTTCTTATCTTCTTTCCATGTACCTTGCCATGAAAACCTGATTCATCTAATCCTAAAAATACCTGCCTGACTGCTGTGTCTCCACACTTCTTGAATTCACTTCATTTCTGCACCAGCCAAATCACATACTTCTAAATGTCTGTGCACATGTGACACGGGTTGTCACCTGTGTGGAGGCTTGGGTGGAAGACAAAGGGTGGTAGTAAAGAAGATAATTAATCCCTCTCTGGAGACATTCAAAACCCACATGGACATGTTCCTGTGTCACCTGCTGTAGGTGACCCTGCCTTGGCAGGGGGAGTGGGCTGGATGATTTCCAGAGGTTTCTTCCAACCCTAATGATTCTGTGATTCTGTGACAATTAAAGGAAGGATGAAAATTTTGTAACTGTGCATTTTAATGTAAAATTTTAAATGCCACCTTAAGTTTTATGCTGCTGTGTAGCGTTAATTACAATGGAGGGAATCATGTAAACTTAATGAGGGCTGGTAGTGCTGTGTAGCTTCAAAGACAAGGGAGGAAGCTTAGCAGGATGGCTCTTCCATGGAAATACTTGTGTGTCAGAAACTTCACATAGACACACTTTAACACCATTAACTAAATCTGAGCATAGATGATCCTCCTGTTCTAATATATGACTAAAAAATAGCCCCTCATACCTCCTTAACAGCTTTCATGCTTGGGCTTTTACCAGTACATGATTGGTTCTTTATTTCTTAAAGCTGCTTCCTTCAAATATTCCCCATAGGTTTTGGATACTTGCCTGTATAATTTTCCACAAATTACCTAGAGGGTTTTTGTTGACAGACCAAAGCTCTTCTTATTTGAAGCCAGAAGAGAATTCTTGGGAAGGAAATTGTTGGCTAATGTGTGTAGTCCCATGGTAAGTAGGTACGGCATTAGATTCTTCGTGTCTGAACTGTAATGGATTCTATCATAAAAACCTTCCATGGCAGTACTGAAAGGCCTCATTGCTCTCCTGAGTAAGAATATTTTTCTTACAAAACCAGGTATCATGGCCAGTTTTTACAGATGGTGGGAAATACCACTTGAAACTTCCAGAGACTGAAAAAGCCAGCAGAGAAACATGCAGTGCTTCATGCTATTAAACCTTTCGGACAGATGGCTGAAAACAAGAGATCTTCCTCTTCCTGAAAGCACACTTCCTACTCTTCAGCTGACCTTATGAGCTGAGAGACTTCCATGAAGGAAGTTACTATAATGTAAGTAGTACTACTACACTTGCAATCGTGACAGTACTGTGCTTCAGCTGTATCACCCATCTCTGAATAGTCATTTGTCCTTGTGCCACCCCTAGTGCTTGGGTCAACAGAGATCTTCCTTCCTAGCTGTAAGATTTATAGGGAGCAATCAAGCATTGCAAGGATATGAGAACATGGGGATGATCTGATTCAGTTTCTCAACAGTCCTCTGCTACACACAGCTCCACAAAATGTCTCAAAATTTTTCTTGGATGGTATTTTTACTAAATAGAGCAAGAGTGAGTATTTGGAATGACCTGCTGTGGTTAATTTTTCAGCTCTTTTTCTGTAGAGCAGCTATCAACAGAAACTCATACATTACTGCTGAAGAGTTGGGTTGTTGTGCTAGTTTAAGTAACCTCAAAGAAGTTGGAAGTAACCTCAAAGATCTAGTTTCAGTCTATCCTGCCAAGGGCAGGGAACACCCTCCACTAGACCAGGTCACTCAAAGGCCCATCCAACTGGCCTTGAACACTTCCAGGAATGAGGCATCCACAACTTCTCTGGACAACCTGTTCCAGTGTGTCACCATATTCACTGTAAAGCATTTCTTCCTAGTACCTAATCTAAATCTATCTTTTTTCACTTTAGAGCCTTTCCCCCTGTTCCAGTCACTATAGGCCCTTAATAAAAAGTTCCTCTCTGGCTTTCTTGTAGAGCCCTTTAGGAATTGGAAGGCTGCTATATGCTCGCTTCTCCAGGCTGAACAACCCCTCAACTCTCTCAGCCTGCCTTCATTGGAGAGGTGCTCCAGCTCTCCGATCATCTTTGTTGCCTTCTCTGTACTCACTCCAACAGGTCCACGTCCTCCTTAAGCTGGCAGCCCTGGAGCTGGATGCAGCCCTGCAGGCGGCATCTTGTGAGAGTGGAACAGAGGAGGAGAATCTCCTCCCTAGACCTGCGTTGACCAGAATCACCTCCTGAGCCGCTTTTGATGCCACCCAGGATGCAAGGCTGTTTATCTTTCTCAGGGCAACACTAATGAACACACAAAACTCTAACAAAAATGTAGGTGATAGTATTTTTGAGTTCTGATGCTGAAAATATCAAGAGCCACTTTTAAATCATCATTTTGAAAATAGTGGCATATTTTTTCTTTTTTTTTTTTTTTCCTTTCCCAAAAGGTCTGTGCACAGCAGCTTGACAGCTAATCCTGACTGAGGAAGGTCTGGGGGGAAATAAAAATGGGCTGGCAACCCTTTTGGCTTCTTCATGCAGGAGATGCAGGCGACAGCAGTGAGATTTGCCTCCTCATCAAGAAAACCTCAAACCTTCTTTTGGCGAGGAATCCTTCGTCGTTTCGGTTGATTTTTTTTCTCTTTTGCCTCTCGGGTCTCGCTAACCCCTCCGGAACAGCTTCCTCCCTGCGGCCGCCGGGCCGAGGCGCCCCGCGACACCGGGACAGCCTCGCGGGGAGCGGGTTATTTGCACTTTTGGGTGAAGAAAACGTTTTGTTTCCCAAGGAAATCCCGCGGAGGTGGGATGGGTCATCCGCACAGTGGCAAACGTTTTAAAGCGCAGGCAGAGTAGGGCGAGAGCCGAGGCTGCTCCCCTGGGAGCCTCCGGGGTGGGGAGAGGGGCCCGGGTCGGGCCGTGCGAGGGAG
>JAWWLZ010000001.1:44903104-44924340 GCA_035041345.1 Poliocrania exsul | reverse complement strand
TGCACCTTCAAGGACAGTGTGTGGGTTTTTACACAGTGAGCTAAGCAAATTCCATGAAAAGTATAAAAGCATAAGTAGAATAAGCATAAACAAAATAAGCATCATAAGCCTTAAGTAAAATAAACATAAGCTCCCCCTTCCCCTCCCCCCCCATCAAGAAGGAGAGGGAGAGGGAAGGGAGAGAGGGAGGGCTGGCAGCCCGGTGCCGGCGGGGCAGCGGCCGGAGGTGCCCCCGCCCGACGGGCGCGCCGCCAGCGCGGGCAGCAGCAGCAGCACCAGCAGGGCGGGAGCAGCGCCCGGTCCTGCCGGGCCGCCCCGCCCCTGCACCCACCCCGTGCCCTCCCGCCGCTTTTCCCATAGCCCGAGCAAAGTTTGGGTGGGGGCGCCTTTCCTTCCCCCCGGTTACACGAGTTATGCGCCACCGCTGCCCGGACTCTCCCGAGAGAGTTGCGCCTTCGCTGCTACAAACAGCGTTCCCCCGCGAAGCGTAAGTAGCGCGGCCCGGCCGTGCCGCTCGGCTCCTGGCGCAGGCTCTGCCCGCAAGCACCGCCGCAGCCCGCGCTGAGAGCGGGAGGGAGGTGGGAGCTGCCCAGGGCTCTGCCCAGGGCTCTGCCCGCTCCCCTGCCCGCTGCCTGCGCCGCCGAGCCCTGGGCCGGCGCCAGGGAAGGGCAGGGCGGGGCCGAGCCCGCCACGCTGCCCAAGAGGAGTGGTGGAAGGGGCGGCTGGTTCGAACGCCTCTGTGAGGGACCCTGGTGCGAGTGTCCCTCCGCTCCTGCCCCTCCGTTCCCGCCCCACCGAGAGTACCGCGCGCAGGCAGCGGCGCTCGCAGGTGGGGCCGTAACTGAGACAAAAGTGACCAGACCTCACCAAATACCTCAGGAGATGCAGTGGAAAGCAAAACACCAGATATATCTGGGGTTGTTGTGGCTGTTGCGCGCAAAGGGTGCGTGTGTAGGGGCATGTGGTTTCTTCCTTAAGGGCTGCCTCTGAATTTGAACACTGATGTGCATTTCAAGCCAGCTTTGTACTTGGAATAAAGTTAAATCCTAAGTATAAAGCAGAGCTAGGATTGCTTTGATCCTTGTGAGTGGTGCCACACGGAATGATGGAGGTCACGGGTGTAGCCCAAGGTGGTTCTGAGGCTGCTTGTGGTGAGCTGTGAGTTCCCTGTCCCATACAAACACTTTCTGCTGATGGTGGGGAAAACAGCTGGGCAGCCTCCCTGCACTGACCAGGCTTTTACCTCACTCTCTGGTCACATCTTTGGTCTCAGAGTTATCAAAACATGCCAGTTACTCATTTATTCACACAACTCACAAGTGATGCAAAGTATTGAGATGAAGAAATATTCTTTGGGAGGTATTTATAGCTGATTAAATAAGAGTTCGTCAATGTTATAAACAAAAAAAGTTGTTTCATTTTTGTCTTTTTTTTCCCCTGTAGGCAAAGAGAGTATCAGAAAAGTATTTGGGTTCATTGCTGGCTCACTGAAGAAATCATATAAGCGTAAAATGCTATTAGGAATCCTTAGTGTGTTAGGTCTTTAAGACATAGATACAAAGAATGACATAGATAGGAAGAATGAATTGAACTGAGTAGACAGCTACTAGAGTTTTTCTTAAAGGGAAATTTAAAGGGAAATGAGGGAATTCTACTGGAACACATTAGAATTGAACTAGAAAAAAAATTAAATGGTTTCCATAGTACAAAAGTGTACTTTAAGAAGTTTGAATAGGGTTTACGGCACCATCTGCCTTGCAGCTACTTTAACTTGCCTGGAGTCCTCTCACACGGATACTCAAATGTTGGAGTAGCTGCTTCTCTGCAGTGAAAAAGCCTCATGAATCTCTGAATGCCAGAAGAGTGCATTTTTCCTTTGTATATGTGGGGTGGAGGGCGGGACACTCCTTACTGTGCAGTTTTTGGATCTGTGTGGCTGATCGTATGTGGGCATCTGACAGATCTGTCTCATTCATGCTCCGCTCACTCGGGATGTAGGACTGGTGCCCTCATGCTCAGCGGCTGTTCTGCAGTCCCCTGGTAGCTCCACACCCTTCACACCGTTCAGCTTGATTGGTAAGTCACGGTCTTTTCATTCCAATGCAGAGCTCTAAGGCGGCATTTGAGTATTCTGGGGGTAAAAAGGGCTAACTTTTTGTTCCTGTTTTTCTTCTGTGACTAGACAATCAAAGCAGGGTTTGTTATACCACGGAGCAGAGGAGTTTAGCAGGTGGGGTGGAACTCTCCTCTTGGGCTCAGCCCTGCGCTCCTTGCGCTTTTCCTTTACTCAGGCCAAACTTTCACTCAGAGGTCAAGTGAAGTCAAGAAGAAGTCAAAGAAGTTTTGCCTGGGATTTAAGGAGAAGGCTCCATAGCAGAAAAGTAAATTTAAGGTAATAACAAGATCAATTAAGGAATTAATTTTTAACAAGTGTTTAAAATACTGTGAGAGTGGTAGTAGATGTGTCTGAAAGTACGACACTGTGAGCATGAACAAAGGTATTTGTCAAGTCCTCATTTAAGCAAGTTTAAAAAATGAACTATGAAACCTCCATTGTGACTTATGAAACACTCACCATTGTGTTTCATAGATGTATACATTACTGCATACCATGGTGTTTCCCTGGAAATTATAGTAGCTCATTCTGCGCCTGCATATGTGCCAGTTTGTTTGGGATGCCATGGTCATGCTGCAGACTTTCTGCAGGTTGACTGCTTTCATCTGATTTCAATTAGCAGAGTTAAGAACCTGTAGTAATGGAGATGGCTGATTGTTTAGTATAAAAACAAACCAAATATTACAAGTTGTTTTAAGATTTTTTTTTCTCAGAGTGCTTTGTAACATTTAGATTATTTTAAAGATAAAAATCTAAATCCCAGGGTTTTAGACTGTCATGAGAAATTAAAGGAAATGTGGACTGAATTTAAGAACTCGTACTCAGACAAGGACATCTGTTAGGTTTCTGAATAATTGTTCAGAGACATTTTTTAGATATGCCAGTATAATAAAATCATAAATACATCAGGTGACATAATCTGGCAATGCATGTAACACAGTTGTGTAGTTATTTATGTGTGTGTATGTGTAGATAAATACATAAACATATACTTGTGTGAGTAAAATTGTAAATAACGAAAAATGTCATATTTCACACAATTGATATAGAGTGGTGAACCTCTCTGGTGACATCATCAGAAGTAAAAATAACTGGCAAGTTTACAGATGCCACATTATAATTATACCTCTCCTGTAGCTGGATATGATATATATGACATCACAGCTTCTAAAATTTATTCTCTCTCTTGCTCGTTCTCTTTGTCGTATGCACACAAAAACACACCATACACAAAGTGTATTTGTGCATCTACTAAACTAGTAATTGATAACACTGACTCTTAAATGCCATGCCATTTTTCTAAGTGAACTAAATGATCCTGAGGTCATGAAGTCCTTGCTTTTTTCATACCATTGAATTATATTGCTTTCTGAGACAGATCCTCTTGTCATTCTCTAGTGGACATCAAGAAATACAGATAAAGATGTTTCATTCATTAATCTGCATTTTTTCCAAGGACAAAAATTAAAAATGCCTCCTTTCACAATCCATATTTAGAATAGGTCTTAAAAGTTGCCTAGCTCTGAATTTCAGGAGCACTGAAAGCAATACTGTACAGTTGAAGTTTATGTAATACCACAAAGGCAAGCTTGATATTGATTTTAACTCAAATATTGAGTTGTAACTGTTTAAATTACTTTTAGATATTGTTGAACTTAATGGGGAAAACTCAAATATTCTGTGAGCTCCATGAACCACCTAGTTTCATTTGATGTCATTTAGCCATTATTTGAATTAAGGCATTAGTTACATTGGCTTTAAGAATTGCTCACTGAAGAATGTATTGACACTGAAGAAAGATACGTGACCTGGATTTCTGGGAATCCTTCAGCCAGTGGAGGTTCGTAACTTTGCATTGCCCTTGGAAATTATGTTTTTATCAATTTACTATGGGCAATACATATTTGTGGTGAAGGCAACAATTGCTGAAACTCATATTAAGATGAACACGGAGGTTTTTCACATCTGTGTAGTTAAGATGCTGTGAAGTATCTGCTCAGACCTTAAACACTTTTTCTTTGTGTGCAGGATGAATTTGTGCCCTCTGATGCACAGATATAAATCTTTTAACTAATGTAAGCTTTAGAATAGCTGTTTTATGTGTATTCTTTGAGAAATGCCTTATGTCATGTCTTTGGTGTCCTAAATTATCTCAGCCTAGGCATTGTTGACCTGTAGTAAAAAGAAAAAAAAATCTTGTGTAGCATTACACAAGAAGAATGGTTAAGAATAAAAAGACTTATCATCTTTAAGTTTTACAAATAGTTATTGTTCTTCCTCTACTTATCACTAGATAAATCTTCAGAAAAGCACAAAAAATCCTGCTTTCATTGTAGTCATCATCTTCTGTTGATCTCAGGAAGAGATGCACTGCAGTGTGCCTATAGGGGGGGAAAAAATTATACCTATGTTTACCTTAGAGTGCAGGAGTTATAACTTTCCATGAGGGCAAACCAACTTCATTTTTTTTTGAACAACAGAAGGCAATATCTCTCATTATAAAAAACACTGTGTGGGCTTTGTGCCATTGGACACCACAGTAATCACAGCCATGCTTAAAATGGTGCATAAGTAGTTAATTCAAGAGGATTTAATGGGCTAACATTTTGCTGGTTAATAAACTTTCTATTATAAGTATTGGTAAGAGAAGAACAAACCTTAACTTTGACTACTTTTGCCTGAGCTGCCTATTTTGTTTGATCTGGTTAGAAGATAATGAGTGGGGCAGAGAGTATTGATCTGAGAGGAACAGTGCAATGCAAAGAACAGCAGAGAAAGGAAATACTGAGATCAGTTTTATGCCAAACTTCTTTAATCCATCAAATACCACATTATGCATTCTGATATTCCTACATTTCCCCACTCAAAATGAGAACATTCCCAAACAAGGGTTTGGTTCTGTTGAAAGCTGGAACTAACTGCATATATCTTCAAATGGTTTTGAGTAAAAAAAAATACAAAATTAATTCATTATTCCCTTAAAAATTAATGCTTCTCAAGATTAAAATTCCTTAACCATTCAAAATATTGTCAGCCTTATAAGATTGAGATTGAAGATTAAATTATAAAAATAATAAAACAAAACATATTCCATTTTGGGCTACTGTTTTAAGAGGAGAAAAAAATACATTCTTCATAAAGAATCTGAATACACTTTTTAAAAAAATTTAAAAAATGTTTCAGGACCAGGGTCATTGGTATACAAAATCGGTGTTTCATTGTTATTATCATCACTTGCCAGGAATGTTGCATGTTACGCTGGAAAAAGCATTTGCTTATATTAAACGGAATGTGTTTTTGCAGAATTTTTTAGAGGGAGTTTTTATTGACTTAACTTTGTGGGATAAAAAGCAAATTAATATTCCAGGATTTACAAAAATGCATAATACTAACAGGTTTGTTGTTGCTTTTTGTGTGAAAGCATACTAGTCTGCAGTTACAGGTCTTTCATTTCCTCACAGTAAAATCAAGTAATAAAAAGTGCCTTAAATAACTTTAATTTCTTTAATTACCTTAACTAAAAGCCTAAAGAAGTTCAATATCAACTTTGGAAATGCTTCTTCTGGAAAACCAGTGACATAATTGCTGGAAATTACACTAAATATAATTATGAGAATAGTGGTAAATTCCTAGCTGCAATCATGAGTGCCTTTTCCTTGGGAATTGTAAGACACCTGGGTGTTTGGATAAGAAGTACAGAAATAGTAAGGTATAATTCAGTTATGTTTATGAAATATTCTAAGATTTTTATACAAGGGGATAATCACTTTTCTGATAGTGTTTTTTTGGTCTGCAAATTCTTATATCTTAGTTACAATTATAATACAAGTATTTCTCAAGGTATTGAAGTGAGCTGAAAGTAAAATTTTTTATTTTGTTCTCAGTTGATGGCAGACATATAAAATACATATGTGAGTTTATTAGGAGAATGAAATGTAGTTATTACATATATTCCGATATTTTTACATATATTCCAATTAGGAACAGGCAAAGGATAACAGAAGTAATACCAGCAGATAGTGGCTTGTTTCTCAGTTGGAGGAAGCTTGTGAGGGATCTGATATTAAAAAAAGCCTTGTGCTTTAAGCTGTTTCAAATTAGGAATTTTTTGTCTGCCTAGAATTGGACATGGGAGGCCCATCATGCATGAATTGGTGGAAACTGCTAAGAATATATACCAGTTGTTTTTCACAGAAGTAAGGTCATATGATGTAATTTTATTTTTTTCTAAGATAATCTCTGTATACGCTGAAGTGACCTTGAGTTTCTTGGTTTGTTTTTACTTTTTTTTTTTTCAAATGATGTTGCAGTAGATATGGTTCAGTAACTCTAACTGGCAGGCTGGTAGGGGAAATGACATAGAAACCTTTTCACCATTCCTCTCAAACTTTCTCATTCTTCCCAATATTTCAAGTTATTAAAATAATTGTATTATTTTTAGAAATAAATAATTTCAAACAAGACCAAACTTTGAGAATACGCTTGTTGAGTTGTACACATTCCAAAATCAAACTAAATTTCTTAAGTTTTGAGTAATGATTTTTCTGTGTTTATGCAGTTTGAAAATAGCAGAGACATGGGACGTTACAAACTTCCTGAATGCCAGAGTAAATAGTTCTTATAATAAAATTATTAGAGTTAGGCAAACTTTGTATCACACTGTTACAAGGGCAGTTTCATTAATGGTAGGATTATTCTGTTTAATTGAACTGGTTTCCATCTGTTCTTTTCTAAATATAGGCAGGAGCAGTAAGAGCCATCTCAGATGGAGGAAACAGGAAAATAATTTTTTTTAAGTATTTCAGTCTTGTAGAAATTCTAACTTAGGAATCCTTCTTGTCTGTTGTGCATAGGCACTTAAGCCTGTATGGGCTGTGTGAAAGCACTGAACACCTCAGTTCTGTGCTCCCCAAAGCCCATGGTTGCATGGTCACAGGGTTATCTAGTTCTTAATGCACATCTGCAATATTCTGCGAAACAAGTGCACTTGAGAAATACCATTTGTCGAGCATCAATCTGTTCTGCCCCACCATTGTGTAATTACGAGATTTGTTAACATTGCTCTAATTGCTCTGATGTTCTTATTGTAGGTTAGAAATCTGAAACAATGGGTGACTGGAGCTTTCTGGGGAGACTGTTAGAGAATGCGCAGGAGCACTCCACGGTTATTGGCAAGGTTTGGCTGACGGTACTGTTTATCTTCAGGATACTGGTGCTGGGGGCTGCCGCTGAGGAGGTCTGGGGAGACGAGCAGTCGGACTTTACGTGCAACACTCAGCAACCTGGTTGTGAAAATGTTTGCTATGACAAAGCCTTCCCCATTTCTCACATCCGCTTCTGGGTGCTGCAGATCATTTTTGTCTCCACTCCAACCCTCATCTACCTGGGCCATGTCCTGCACATTGTACGCATGGAGGAGAAGAGGAAAGAGAAAGAAGAGCTGAAAAAGAAGGGAAGCGGCAAAGATGGCAACTATGCAGTAGCAGCAGCATCTGGCAGCGGTGGCGGAGGAGGCAGCAATAACATCAAGGATCCCATTGGCAAAAGGGGGAAGGAGAAGCCCCCAATCCGTGACGAATGTGGTAGAATCCGTATGGGAGGTGCCTTGCTCCGTACCTATGTCTTCAACATCATATTCAAGACACTGTTTGAGGTGGGCTTCATTGTGGGCCAGTACTTCCTATACGGCTTTGAGCTAAAACCGGTCTACCAGTGCAGCCGCGCGCCTTGTCCACACACTGTGGACTGCTTCATCTCAAGGCCCACTGAGAAGACCATCTTCATCATCTTCATGTTGGTGGTGGCCTCAGTCTCCCTGCTGCTGAACATGCTTGAGATATATCACTTGGGGTGGAAGAAGCTTAAGCAGGGCATGACAAGCCAATACATCCTTGAGATGCCTGTCGCAACAATGACACCGGTTATGGTAACAGGGGAGTCCAAACCTGTTTCCCTGCCGCCACCAGCACCACCCGTGGTGGTCACGACTGCCACGCCGGCCCCTGTTCTGCCTGACACCCGTGCTGTCACACCGCTGCTGACCCCAGTCACCATGGCATCATACTATGCTACGGCTGCTCCGAGACCACGGCCCCCCTCCAACACAACCTCCATGGCGAGTTACCCTGTTGCTCCACCAGTTCCTGAGGAGAGACACCGTGCCGTGACTCCCACACCCATCTCCACTCCTGTCACCATCCCGACCCCCATCCCGACGCCCACCCCAGCCGTCGTCAGCTACTTCAACAATGGCAGCCAAGCCCTGACGTCCGAGCAGAACTGGGTCAACATGGCAGCGGAGCAGCAGGGGAAGGTTTCCTCCAGCTCAGCAGGCTCCTCGACCCCAAGCAGTGTCCGGCATCCCCTTCCTGAGCAGGAAGAGCCACTGGAGCAGCTACTCCCACCCCCAGCCGTGCTGCCCATTGCCGCAGCCAACAGCGGCAGCAGCACCAGCCTGAGCGGGGCAAGCAGCAGCAAGTGGGATGTGGAGGGCGAGGAGATGCTGTCGGCGGCACGGCCCATCTCAGCTGCCTGCACCACTGTGGAGATGCACGAGCCACCGCTGCTCGTGGACACGCGGCGCCTGAGCAGGGCCAGTAAGTCGAGCAGCTGCAGAGCCCGGTCAGACGACCTGGCCGTGTAGTGCGGTCACCCCTGCTCGGGGCGGGCAGGTGGTGGAAGGCGGAGTAGGCAGGGGAGTTGCCCGGGGAGGCCAGGCCTGGCGTGGGTGAGAAGGCCTGGGCTTCAAACTTAGACGCTTGCTGTTTTTGCACTCTGTGAGTTGTAGTGGGGAAAATTATCAACATTTTCTAATAGGTCAGGGGTGACCAAAGCGCAGCTCGTGGGCCAGGGGACCAGTCCCACTTTCCTTCATGTCCATGGCAGATCTCCCAAGGGCAGCCATAGAGGAGGCCTACACAGATAGTAGGTGGCGATGGTAGCTGGCCATGTGTCCCGAGGTAGACTTTGATCTGGGAAAAATGTTAATATCCTTAGTGCCATGTGCTTGGCTGTCACCTCCCTCTTGCCCTTGCCTTCATTTGCACCCTTTTTCACATGAGCTCTACATGAGCAGATGGGATGAATCATTTTCTTCCTCTTACGTAGCCCTATGGCAAACATCAGGGTGGCATATTGCCTGTTGGCACCTGTTGTCTCTATGGACCAACTTGCCATATTAAAGGTGACTCAGTTTCTTCTGTATAGCAGGACTTAAAGAAGCCTTTGTGCTCATGGCAAATCACCAGTGTGGTCCTTGGCCAGGCAAAGTTTAGGTAACCCCTGTAATAGATTTTTGAGGTTCTTCTTTCCATATTTTATTTTTAACTCTTGACCTGTTAGGAAGTGTTCAGTTTGACCTTCTATCCAGTGTTTGCTGACCATGATCACGCCATGTTTATAAGCCCGCAAATATGTTTGAGCATGTTTGATTATAATTTTAGATGACTTCTGAAGTTGCTTAGAGGAGGACAGGAATTTAAACCACACCTCAGAAATTATTGCACAGAACAATTTCTCTTCAGAAAGCAAGGATTATGATTTCAGTACACTGTGGCCCCATACATTGCCCGTGGACAAACAATAGGATAAAGTACAGCTCTGCATTTTAGACTATTAGATATCAGCTTAAGTTTGTTGAAAAAATGCTTTTTAGGAATAAACCTGAGTGCATACTTTTAAGTATTTGAACATTTTGAGAATAATTTTAATCTCTACGTTTAAAGTTACTAGACTGTGTACTTAATAATTTTAGTTTGATCTTTGATCTTACAAGAAAATGTAAGAGGAAAGGAACTTACTAATGGTAAAATTCCCAAAGCAACATTATTTCCTGTTGTGTTCTACCCTTTAACATCAATCTGTAGTGTCTTACAGGTCAGTGAAAACAGATTAGATAATATTGTATTGCAGAAAAGGTGGCTAAAATATTTGGGCAACGTAGTGGCTGAAGGGTCTGTTCTGATCCCATGGAAGTCACTTGCAGAATTTCTGTTGAATTTAACACGGAGCAAGATTTGGGGACGGATCTTGCAGGCCTTATTCAAGCAAAACTAACATTCATGTAAAGTTTTGGGAGCCAGAAGAAATGTAGATTTTGGGCTTTAGATAAAGACATTGAAATCCTGCTTTTGAAATTGTGTGTTTCCCTTAAAAATGGGTGAAGGAAAGTATTGAGTATTTGTTGCAAAGGTGCAGCTTTCCTTACAGTGAGGTCTGTCCTTTATTCCTTTGTTAACAACACATTAGTCAGAAATCTGAATGCCTGATAAGGCTCGGGAGCGTTTCGGTACAAAAGGAGTGCAGAATTAGGCCCAACTTCTGTTCTAAGCAAAATCCATAAGAACTGAAGCTTGGAGTCAGTCCTGTTGCTGCTATAAATCGAAAGTACTGTAATTGGAGAGGTGCAGTCAAACACACTGGGATAGCCCTTTGTATCTTCAAAGTATTTGGCCTGGCAGTGCAGTCCTTACTCAGGCAAAGCAGGGTCACCCTGTAGCACGTAGTTACAATTGCCCGTTATTTCTGCTGTTAAATGTTCTCCTGAATGTGTTCATTTTATTCAACAGCTAAAATATATTCCCACTGCTCAAGATTAAACATTTTTACTGCTTTCTGAGTAGTCAAAAAAAGCTTCTCATGATCAGAAGCACTGTTCTGCAACCCTTGGGCATGTTGTCTCATGACTGCCTTGTCCTGCTTTTGGTGAACCAGGTGAGGAGAAGTCTTTCTGCTCCCATAGATCTTGGGGGCAGACTCTGCATTAAAGGTCCATGTGAAGTAGCACAATAAAGATATTTATTATTAGGTGTTCAGCTTCAGACATGCTCTCATTAATTTTCTGTGTTATAAGCCATAAAAACCCTTTCTGCCAGAAAGCTAGAAGCTAAATTCTGCTTTCTATTGTACCCATGCAACTATGCTGAACTTAGACTGAAGTTGATGAAGTTGCCTAGATGTAAACAGAGTATGACTCAAAATTTTTAGATTCACTAGCATCTTTAGTAGCAGTTTTGTAAGTTTTGATAAATGCCAGTTAATTTTGTTGCTGAAATCATGCAATATGCATCTCTGTATTTTAGTAGATCAGAATTTATAGGCTACATTTCCCTTCTTCTATGCTTCTGAAGAACGAAGTCAAAGTCTTTCTGGAGTGTATTTATATAAACAAGACCACCTGGAATATGTGCTTTTTTATATCAGTGCCTGAGAGCAAAACTGACTTGTTGTTTGATAGGGCTCTGAATATCTTGCAGTCCTTAATTTAGCACAATCCTCAAAGCGTGTGTCCTGCAGGATTGTATCCATATTGTATATAAAAATTAGTAACACAGATAGATTTAACTTAGGATCAACTGATACCTAGTCTGACCTTTTCAAGTTAATGTGTGTGGTTAGACCTGCAGGGAGTTCAGATGCTTTTGTGGAGCATTTGGTATTTTCAGTCAGAGTAACTACTGGAAAGCTCTAAAAGATCATTTTTCCTGTTAGGTGAAGCTCGGGGGGAGAAATGTAACTCTATTGCAACCCCTAAGAGAAGTCTGAGAGAGCAGCCTCTGCATCCAAGCAGTACTGGTCTGAGAAAGCAAAGCTACAGCTCACAGGTTGCGCTTTTAAGATCAGCTTAAGTTCCATCACGTAACTATGCAGCATCAAGCCTCTTCATTACCTACAGTTTCATTTGGAGTCCAGTAGCTGTTTCTTCATTTAAACCCAGGTAACTGTTTTGGCAGAACTCATCCTTAGTGCTTACAACTGCTTTTAGTTGCTGCATTGCATCTGGGTTCAGATTTGTTGAAAGAAAGATCTTAATGGTGTGGCCAATTTGGGGCACTTTAATCTTTACTCATGAATGAACACTGAATTTGACATCCTATGAGTCAAGTATAACTATGCAGAATTCCACAGTTCTATAAAGTGTGTACAAACACTCTCTAACTTGCAGAATAGACTCTGTTGGTAATCATTCTCTGCTGATTTCCAAGTTGTCTACTCTTTCATATCAATTACTTACAAAGTCTCATGGGAACTGGTAGCAAGTGATATTTTGATTTAGCGCAGTCATACAGCTGTTCAAGCCACAACCTTGAAAGGCCTTAGATGTGCAGCCAGGATGAAACCTGTAGGTAAGTTATTGCAAAAACAAAAGTCAGAACAGAATCATGCCTGATATTAAGCAAACTGAAAGAAACCCCACTCATTTCTGCTCTTTGAGTAGAATAGTTGTGGGGAAACTTGTTCTCTCTCTTACTTGAAGTTAAAAATATGCTGAGGTGAACTATGGAAAAGAAAACTGAAAAAAATACTCTTAGGACAAGTTACCAGGTGTTTGATGTACTACTCTTTTTGCAGTATATTTGTTCATCAAGGCAATTAGAGCTAATTAAATTCTGACATTTTGCAGTTCTTGAGACTGTTTTCTGGTATGAATACGTAAGTGTAAGATCAGTAAATTAATTAAAGCAAGCTTGAAAGATCAGATCAGTGCTTAGGTCCTTCTTTTGGTTGGTCATGGGACCACCTCCTCAGCTGCTAAAACTGTTGTGTTCCACTGAGCTGACATGGGTGACAGCAGTCTGCAGAAGCAGAGCCTTAAGCCCCAGGTCTTTTTGTTTACTACAGACACTAACAACATGGATTTGAACAGGCTGGGTTTTTTTTTTTTGATTGGAAATGTTTTACTTTGAATTTCCTTGTGAAAAGTGTGCTCTTGTAATTTTGATTTTCTGAAGTTGACATTCAGTTTTTGATTTCAGATTGCACATTTGGATGAAATAAACTGCTTTCTAAGTTTCCATTTGTATAAGAATTAAAAAATGACTCTGCCAATGTGTTAAACTTGAGAGAAATGTCTTACTATAACACAGGAACCCTTTAGATGTAAGGCAGTACCATTAAAGACAGTTTAACCTGATCAGTGATCTACAGTATCAGCTTTCTCTGTATATTTGAAATATGGGAGTTGGATATATAGAGAGCACACTATGGGAAAAGATACTTTTCATCATGAACTCAATTATTACCAAATAAACTAAGGTTCATTAATGTTCATATGCGTTCCTGTGTGTTTAGAGAGTCAATGACAAAAACTACCTGTGACATGGGTCCTTTAAAAGCTAAATTTACAGCCTGGTTTAAAATTCCCAACAAAATACTTGTGGATAAACACTGCACTGTTACACTGTAGAAGATTTTACAAAAAATAAATGTTTTTCTTTCTATGCAAAAATATGGTTCTGAGCACGCAAATACAATTTCATGGAAGTTATTTTAACATTTGCAAATAAGACCATTAAAGTAATGGGACTGTTTGCATAAGCAAAAAATGCTGATGTGGATAAGAAATTGTAGATTTGCATTTTAAGTTTGCTGTAGATACCCATCTAATTCTAGAAGTTTCAGTTCTTGAACAGTTATGCAAGATATGTGAGCATATTTTAAGGTGGAAAATATATTGCTATTTCCCTTGCCACTGTTTCTCACAGTTAAAGAGTTGCAAAGCATAAGAAAGCTCACTCAGAACTTTCTTGTTGCTTTGCAAGTGTTTGTCTTTTGCATGACAGAATCTGACAACAAACATAACAAGTTTTCTGGGCTTTCAGGAACTTGTAGTAACAATAAAACCAACAAACAGTTAAAAGTGCTGTCTTCAAAGAAGTGCCTTGTATATTAAATTCTGTAAGAAGCAAGTTGATGTAAATGTTAATTTACCTCATATGTTTACAAAATTGTGACTAAATAAACTTTTTGTACCACAGCATTGTCTCTTTTAGATTAAATTTTCGTGGTTGTGTAGATGGTCTTTTAAAATGCTAATGCAATGGAACAGTTGGTTCCCTCCCTTTATTCACTTACACTGCTGCTTTCCTTCTTCATATGAAGTGCTCACTGAATTGCATCTGTTGCAAAATGGGATGCTGAAACCTGTCTCCATGCAGAGCTCCCAGTGGCTTCAAAGAAGTTCACATTTCAGAAGACATGTGTGATCTAGACCCACTTGAGCATGCACAAAGGATGAAATGCTGCCTTCTGCCAAACAGAGGTGTCATCCTTGGCTCTTACTTTGGCACAGGAGTCCCTGTTCATCTCATGTGGCATGGTGTTCATAGTGACTCCCATCTTCTCCCCCAGTACTGACTCACCAACTTTAATTTATCCATCTAGCTGATATGCCATGAGACTGTTACTGGTAAGTGTATGAAGGATTTTAGTGCAGGTGAAATGTATCCTTTCTGGAGATAATGTGGGGTGTCCTCTGCATTTGAAATTTGCTGATTTGCCCATTATAGGAAATTTCACAGTTAAGCACACAGAAGTGTAACCCAATTTTATACTGCAATTCTATAATGTACTAAAGGCAAGTTAGTCTAAACATTGTATAGTCCTGTGAAAAGGCCAAGTCTAGGTTTCTGGGAAGTTTTACTTGAGAAAAGCAGCAATGTGGGCTAGACTAAGTGATTCTTCCAGAGGTGTTGAAATAAGTGTGAAGGGTTTGTAAAACTTTAGTTTAAATGCAGCACTTTTATGGGCCTGGCTGGTGAGGATAGTTTCTGCCCTGTAGTACTGAGTGCTTCTCTCTTATGTGAGTACTGTTAAACGTACTTTTTTGGTGCCTCCTGTGCTCTGGCAATTCTGTTTCTGCTTTACATGATGTATCCATATGGTGAACCAGATTGTTCATCTTCTCTGATGACAGGACAGGGATAAAGCAAACTAACAGGTATATAATATGGACAGTACTAAGATTATGCTTAGTGTTAAGAAGCTAAGTAAGAAAATGCACAAAGTGATATGCTAATACCAGCTGTATTGCTAAAGATAACTCACTTACCTTTGACCACGAGCACCTTTTGTTATAAACATGTCTTGCATACATCCTATTTAGATACATTTTCCACAGTTTTGTTGCTTGAAGAACAGACTGTCAGAGCACTCCCAAGGGAGGTGAGAGCATCAGCTGGTGCAGACACAGGTCAGCCCTGGACTCTCCCTCTCCTGGGACACAGCTACGCTGCTGTCATCTTGCATCTACTCCCTTAAAGAATTTCTCACTGGAATATGAGATATGTATGTGGCTACTTTGATCTCTGAAGGTCAGTGTGTTGGTGTGGGTACCTTTTGCTGCCACATTGAGCAACATGGCTTCACATGAGCTTGTGGAAGAAGGCTGAAAGGTGTTCCTTGCCCATCCACAGCTGTGTCATGACACCCTGAAGATCCTGATGGTAATAAGGTGTACTGGGGGGAACTCCAACTTGTTCCAGTAAATCTCTGAACAGTTGTGCTGAAAGCCAAATGGGGAGCATTCCACATGCTCCTGTACTGCTGCTGCTGTCGCCATGGATTTGGCACAGGAACAATCAGCTGGACTTTAGCAAGCATTTTCACTGTGACTGAGAAAGGGTTTTAACTGACCTCATCAGTGCTTTCCCGCTCTTTAGCTGGAATAGGAATGATGGCAATACACATTGCCTCCCAAGGAAACAGATGTCAGAGGGTCAGGTCTTAACAGCTCTGACATTTTGATCACTTTTAGCAACTAAATGTGCATCAAGTCTAACTGTCTGTGTGTCTATTTTCAGCAGACAATAGAGTGGGCAGGTGCTTATCCAAAATCACAAAACTGGAGAGCCTTCTCATAAAAATGGTCTAGGAAGTCTGTGTTTTTCTTGGAGTGTCATAGTCCAGGAAAACAGAGTGTTTGAGGAAATACACATTTCAGCACATGCTGCAGGTATGTGATATTATGCCAGAATTACAGGTATTGTTAATTACTGTTACTGCATTAGTAGAACAGTTGGATTGCACCAGCTGTGCTTTACTGCATAAGGGTTTTTTAATTTTTAAAGAGGCATTAGTAGTACATAGCAACAAAATGCTGTCCTTCATGAGTAGAGACCTCCTTTTCTTTCTCTTGTGGCATGTGATCTGTGTACTTTGAGTCTAGTTGTAGTGCAGTGTCTGTCAGAAATATTTTCGTCCCTAGAGGAGGACATTCAATGTGTGGGCTTTTGCCGTACTTTGTTTTTAAGGGTGACCCTCAGCACATCCGACGGTGACTGCAGATGTAGTTGAGGTCACAAAGAGCTGCTCAGGCTTGCTCTGTTTGCGTCACTCGTGACTACCTCTAACCTATGTGTGGGGGGTATGATTTGTCAGCCAGATCTCTGTCATTTTAGAGGGTTTCTCTTCAGAAAAAAAACATGGAGCAAATATCTGCAGTTCTTCAACCTCCTCATTTATTTGTCCCATGAAAGCATGATAAAATATATTAAAATATTCAGACCTTTGCATTTCTAAGTAGTACGAGACATGGATTTTTAAAGAGTTCCTATGCTATATGGAGAGTATTTTTGAAAATACAAAGGGCTTCACAAGGTCAAACTCTCAAAAAGACAGTACATTTTTCCTTGGGATACATTTTTCTTGTCTTTGGTGTTTGCACAGGACCCACCAAAATCAGTGAATTGACGGGGTAGAGTAAAAAACCCCTTACTTTCCACATGAGAATATGGATTGTATTTCTATACTTCTTAATGAAATGAAAACTAATAAGGGAGAGCAAGCAGTTATATATCTCTCTTCCCTGTTTGAGAACATTAAACTTCCTAAAGATTTTGCCTTTAAGGAATGTTGTGGTCTTCTGAGCAGAGACTAAGGGATAATTATGGTTGAACTATGCTGCCTCACAGAGGAACCTCCTGTTTGCTTTGCATGTCTTATGTAGGGGGGTTTGCTATGTCAATTCTGCACAAAATGCAGAAGTAAGCAGCTAAGGATGTTTTACCTAAGCAAACTCGTCATGTTTGGATTATAGACTCTGAGGGGAAAGAATCTTCTTCATTATGAGAGAAAAACCTACAGCAAAGCCAGCCTGGCTGGGGTACCAAAAATACACATGGCTGATTCTCTGGCTTTTCTACATCCTGTAGTCTTTCAATCTCTCTACTCAATTAAAGTGATAAAGCCCAATACTTTGAGAGCAAAATTCTTGGCCAGGAGTCTGCAAAATAATGCCTGCATTTACTTTTGTCTGTGAATGTGACTGTACTAGTGACTGCAGTATTTTGGGATTTTGCAGCAAGGAGGATGCAGTCTGCACCAGCCTCTTGCTGTGACCTGCACGAGAATTATGAGTCTAAATTTTGGGATGTATTTTCAAAAGCTCTATTTGTTGTCTTTGTTGTTTAAGTCTTTACATGAGTGAACCCTCTTTGCAGTGTGTCTGTGGCTGTAGGTAGACCTGCAAGTGCCTGCCTGTTTGCCACCTCCATGCCATTCTCCTTGCAGCAAGCAATATCAGCCCCTCAGAGTGGCTTGGTGGCACAGGTTGCTCCCAATTCATCCAAGCTGTGTGGCTTAATTAAGGTTCAGAACTTCCTTAAGAGTATGAAGAAATTATTGTCTTCCTGTGTATGATAAAACTATAAAATGTGCCTCAGCAATTCTGGCATTGTCCATCTTTTTGTGTTGCTTCCCTGCTATGGAAACCCAAATGTCTGGATGCCTCAGCACTGTCTCTGCTTCTGTTGGCCTGGTCTGTGACATAAAAGCTCATCATTGCAAAATGATTGTTGACATTAAGGTCAGACAACATTCAGAATTTCTGTTTCACAAGGGATTCTGGAGTTTCAAATCAGAATACAATGTATGTTCATATATTCTTCATAAAACCAGCCATAAGAAATTTCCTCTAGAACATTATTAATTAGAAAAACAAAGAGATGATACTTTTGAAAGCAACATGTCATTCTGAAATTTAGTTCTTTGTTTTAGATTATTTTAAAATTATCTTGCAGCATGTGAAGAGTAGCTGTGCCTCAAGCAGCATCAAGCAAAACAAAGTGGAGGTGGTAGTGATGAGGTGATTTTTAAGTTCTTCTCTTTAGGCACCTAAATTCCACAAATAGTTGTATTTTAGACACCTAGTTGTTATTTTGAATCTTATTCCTTCATCCGTGAGTTTGAAGGTTTCATACCCAGAATGCTGAGGTGCCATCTCTGTAGATGATCCAGATGGGAAAATAATTCCCTTACTGCCCTGTAAGGTGCTTGCCATCCATGTATAATGAAAAAGCTTAAATGTATTTGCTTAGATGTTGAAATCTGTTACAGCTAAAGCTGTGACCCAACTTTCTAACAAAGTTTTGTGTATCAGGAATTCCTCTTCCCTACAGCTGCTACAGCAAGTCATGCATGACACTGAAATGTGCATTACAAGTCTTTTGGTGTATAGCAGAAGTGCAGTGATCTGCATGTAATTTGGGCAGCTGTCTTTATTTTCAGCTGAAAGCATTCTCTCAGTTGCAACAACGTAAATCCGGTATAACTCCACCACACTGGGGTAACACAGATAAGACTTCCTTTGTGTTTAGATGACTGCAGTGAACAAGATCAATTCCAGAAAGAATAGTTCTTTTTTAAAGAAAGATCTGGAAGTTTAGTACATAATGGGCCAAATTAATCTCTGCTGTGAGTACACTCATTTCACTGGTGTTGCAGTAGGAATGAGTTTAGCCTGAAGCAACTTTACAATAACTCATATATAAGCATGCACAACTAAATGTATTACACTTTAAACAAACTCAGCATTGTCTGGAGCACAGTTGGTCTGCTGAACCTCTGAAGTTAGGAACTAGCCATTGTGTGTTGAGTTTGTTTAGACAGTACCAGTTTTGTTCAATTGGCTACATCCGCGGTATTTTAGTGACAGCAGGAATGTTCCCTCTAGCTACAAAGTGACATTGTAGCTGTCAGACACGATTTTTTATTCTAGGATGTGTTTGCCTTAACTGTTTTGTGCACTTCAAAATAAAATTATAACCAAATAGAGAGAAAGAAATAGTTTCACAAATTCTGAAATGTTTGAGCTTAACTCTTTTGAGTTACTCCTTTAGTTCAAAAGGAGTTGAAATGCTCTTATGGAAGACCTCTGGTAAGTTATAGAAGTAGTCAAAGAGTGTGAAGACTAAACCAAATTAGATTCAGAAAGTATTAACTCAGCTTTAGAGAAGTTAATGTAACATTAATTTTTTTTCTGGTTTCAGGCTTGATTTCTGTATAGTTTTCAGGTAGAAAGGTTATGATACCAGACATTGCTACAGCCACTGAGTCCCTCAGCATACAGTGAACACAGTGCTTCTGGAGATTGTTTTCTGTTCAGACTCCACCAGAGTTACACACGGGCTGAATATTTTAAGCAATCACTATCTGTCAGAGTTGCATAAATGCCTTTCGCTTCTTCATGTTTTTGTCACTTTTTACACTCTCATCTGCTATGGCCAAGGAGAGTTTGGCTTTATTGTGTTTGTAACTCCCTTACAAACAGTTTTAGAATTCTATTACTTCCTTCCTTAGCCTACTCTTTACCAAGCTAAATAAGCCCATCTCCCACAACATCTCTTTGGGACTCCAGGCCCCTGACCATCTTGACTGACTTGCCGGGCTATCTCCAGTTTCAGTGTTCCCCTTGAACTGAGGGCCATGAAACTGGACACAGCACTCCAGGTGTGGCCTTGCTCATGCTCAGTAAAATCAAGCTATTTGCCCTCATTTTCCTCACAACTCCCAGGGCGGCTGCAGTGTGACAGTGAGCATTCATACAGGTATGCAGTTAGCTCTCTGCTGGAACAGCAGCAACGTTTCTCATTCACTGGTAGATTTGAAGTAGCCCTTTAAAAATCTTCAGCAGCAAGAAGAGGTCAAAAACAACCCAGAAAAAATGTAAAATGAAAGCATTGCAAACTATATTCTGGGATAACTAGGCAACAAGTGCTCCTGTGCAAGACCGAGTTTTTATAGATATTTGGTGTCATGGCTTGGGCCAGATTTGGATTTGTGCTGTTTCTAGCAGTAATCTTTGCACTTAGAAGAATATAATCTTCTACACTGTGCATTGTTCATTTTCCTGCACTGTCTATAAAATATCCTTTATCTCCTCTTGGATTTATTGACTGTGTGTGGTATCAGATACCCAGTTGTCACCTTATCAGATACAGAGATTGAGGTCTGGCTGAAGAACTGATTATGAAGATGTGAGGTCAAATCCAGACCTGAGAATTCTGCTTTTGGTTTGATGGGGTGGGACAGAGGATGTGGCTGCAGAGGTTCCAGTAGGCCAAGGGTGATTTCCATTTTTACTTAGTTGGCCACTCTAAGAAGAATAAGGGCATGCTTATCGCTTTGGATATTTATAGAGTTTCCTACAGCAGCATGGTTTATAAATAACTAGGGATCTTGGGGCAACTTCCAATAGCAGAGAGAAAGGAAGTTTAATCTTTCTCAGAGTTTAAAAAGTTGCTTTTGATGCTTTTTGCGTAATTAGAGCCACAGCCACAGTGTATGTGGTTCAGCAGATCTGTCTGGGCAACTTGCTCACACTCCTTGGTTGTTGTTTTTTTTATTTTTTAATACCATTAACTTTCAGGTCCTCTTCAGCTCCCTGAGGCAATCTTGCCGAAGGTTTAGTCTCACCTTTGCAATGCCAGACAATATTTACAATATTGTCTTGCAATTTGCAACCCTACCTGTGGCGAGGTTAATGTCCTCACTGCACTGACGTATTTGGACTGAGCTGCATCCAGCCTCTGGCATGTCTGTGGCTTGGCAGATATTCTCCTGCATGGCTGCTGTGACAGTCTGGAGTTTAGGCAGGAATTAAAGTAGTGATGATTCTTGGGAGTTGTCAGCATTATTCTCCCACACATTTAGAACTTGGCTGAACAGTGACCAGTGTGTGCTAAGGAGGGTTGGTACTTTGGGAATGCTCTCCTCAGTAGGAAAGACCCCACTGGCAGGGACAGAGACAACATGCCATAAAGCTTAGGGGACTCCTAGTGACTGCAGTTTACAGTCATGTAGAAATCCATTAAGGAATACAGCCAGGAGATCCCAGAGATCCTGCTGAGCTCTGATACTTCTCACTGTGGGGTCAGGGCTAGTTCCTTGTCCACCTAAGGAAATGTCAGAGCCTCAAACCTGGAGACTGGGTTTATGGACTCTTTAGCCTTGGTGATGGTTCTGGGTGCTGGCATGGGCAGTGTAGGTATAGGTTTTAAGGGAAAGAAAGGGTCTCTTCTGTGCGGCGTGAAGGGAAAGGGAGAAGGGTTTCCCTGCTATCCCC
>JAWWLZ010000001.1:44866805-44889892 GCA_035041345.1 Poliocrania exsul | reverse complement strand
GTCCTCGGGACTGTCACAGCACCCGGTACTGACCGGGGCTGACCCTGCTGAGCATCCGAGATGTGACGGGATGGGATTGCAGGGAGGCTTGAACTGCCGGGACGGTCCCTACTGAGACTCAAACTCACGACCTTGGGATTCAGAGACCGGAGTGCTCTCCTTTACACCATGGGACCGCCATTATTCATATAAAACAGAACATATTCAACAAGTCTGCTCTACGATCTGGAGCAAAGGATCTTGGTGGCTGGGCAAACTGGCTCCCACATGGGTGACAGTGTTGTAACAATGATTTCTGAGTGATGATAAGGTACTGGCATGTCTCATCACATTTTCTTCAGGTACAGTATTTTTTTATTCTCTTGAACACTTAATATAGTTTGTGATACGTAACTAGAAGATTGGATGGACAGTTGAAGATGTGTCAAAATTGACAGTATTTTCAGACTTTTATTCTGACATTTTGGCATGAAACAAAGTCTATAACTTAAGATAATTATATTTAAATAACTATTACAAATAATTTTAGAACAGAATTTTATTGTAATTTTTTATATTTACATTTTCACTAACACATCTTGAATTCACTGTTTAAAATTTTGCAACTATTATTAGTATAATAACCTCTTTTAATTTTCACTTGAGACCAAAGATGCAGATGGATACTGATTGCACATCCCCTTTTCAGGGGATGAATCCTCATGTCCTGAAAAGACACTTGTTCTAACCAAAACCATCTGGAAATACTTGCACTTATTTTAACTTCAGTTTTTCCTAGTTATCTAAAAAGATCACACTGTACTTGCTTAAACAAAACATTTAAAAATGCAGTTGTCATCCATTCTATTCCTCCTGTAGCTGAACACTTTGTTGTTTTATAATAAATGGTGACATTAGTTCATATCATGTGATTAAAAAGGATTCATCACACATTAGAGCCCATAATCGCAGCCTATAGTCCCATTTTAACATTTCTCACTGGCATATCCTACTTGACCCTGCTTACTGCAGCACTTCTATTATGCTGTCTAAAAGGACAAGAGGGCTGAACAGAAACAAAAATGCAGGGGTGAACATTGCTTTCACACTCCCAGCTATGTGTTCAGTACTGTTATAGCTCTCGATGAATAGAAGAAATCTGGAGTCTCGCCAACGCCGCTTGATAGAAATCTCCATCTTTGAAAAAAAATGTCCTGATGTGTTTAAAATAAAGTGATCAGCCAAACCAGTGAGCAAGAACTTTCTTTCACAGAAAGATAGAACCACTCAAGATAACCTGATTTTATACAGTATCAGCTTCATACTTTAAGCACAATTGCTGCTTAGGGGTGTTTATTTTCTTTCTTGGCACACTGGTAATGTATGATGGGGATAAATATCAAAAAGTTGAGGGCTACTGACTAGATCTTTCTGTCTTGCTTAGTAATAGATAATGCAGCATTGATGTATTGCTTAGGAAAGAAATCAAGCAGTAATAAAGCAAAAGTGCACCTTTGTGGGTTGCATGGCATGCTGATAACATAATGAAAATAGTTTTCATGTCTCTGTTTGAGTGACACGAACAACTATATCGGATCTTTCTTGTTTTAGCTCTTTCTTTTTACTGTATTTCTTTTAAGAGATCTCCATATCAAAACAATGTGAAAATAAAAGGTAGTGAGGTGCTCTCTGAAGCTGAGCCAACCAGTTTAGCTAGAGCTGAACCACTGGCAGGTTTGTGCACATGGGCTCTTGGGGCCAGTGGAGCAGCAAGAAGGCTGCCAGCAGTGCTGGAGGGCTGACAGACAGATCTCCTTGCTGTGGGTGAGGGAATGAGGGTTTTGTCTCCAGCCCATGGGGCTCCAGCACTCTGCACACTGGTGCCAGTCTGTTTGCTCTGCTCTGCACCAAGAGCTTCTGGGTGGAAACAAAGTGAGAAAGCCCAAGCTCCAAAGAGATCCCAGCCTGAGTTTTAGCCTGGATTTTTCTGTTTCTCTGCTACTTGCACTTAGTTATCATTATTTGTTGTGTGCACACTGCCCTGTTATGGGTTCTGCCGCTCACCTCTCCAAGGCAAACCTGCTTGAGACACGGCTGGCTTGAGGCACTTTGGGAACTGTCTTCCTGCTGCCTCGGGGCTGGGGATTTGGTCTAGACTTTTTTTATTTAGTAGATCCAGAATAGCCTCAGAGAGCATCAGGTCCAAATCAAAGCTGTTGGGCAAGTGCATGGTGTGATATGGTGGTGAGGCAGCAAATGTCCCTCTATCCTCATACCCTGCTTCTGGGCCCCAGGCATGACCACTTGGACATTTCCAAGCTACACCTCTGGCTGAACCAACTTAACTCATCTTCTGAACTGAATCTCCTCCAGCTTTTCTGAAATCCAGGTGCTCAGTGATGGCAAGTGCCCACTCAATGGCAGCTCCTGAGGACAAAAATCACAACCAATCTGAATTACACCACCTCTGTTTCTCAATTAAAACCCTACGCTATGGTATATTACTTTTCTCTCAACTGCTCAATTGTTTCCTTCTATGACAAAGAGACAGTCTTTCTAGTGTCCTCTTTTTTTGCTTGGCAAAATCAAGTGAGGCTTGGGCTTTCCCCAAATCTCTCATAGCCCTCAAAAAATGATGTATACAAACTCCCACACACAGAAAAAACACATGGAACATCCGCAGTCCAAAGTATTTTATATCTCCTCTGGGGGATATCACTTAGGTTTTCAAAATCAAACAGAATCATCTCTGCTCATTTTGCAGAGGCTGGTTATCCTGCCTGACACTTTTTTTCACATTAACATATTTTCCCTTCTATCTTCTAAAGTTCATTTTTCAGGACTGCCTTACTCCTTCATTCTTCCAGTGTGGCTGATGATATCCTGCCTTTGCATAGCTGTCATGTTGCATTTCAGATCTCCTCCTACCTGGATGCAGCCCCATGGCCAACAGTGAGCTGCCACCCCTTTTGGCTTGCACTTGGGCTGTGGAGTGAGCATTGAGTAATATATTAACAGAGTCTAGTGTGGGAATTGGCATGACCATTCCTGAAGCTGTCAGAGGTTCTCTGCCCATGGGAAGGGAGCCCTTTCTCATCTCCTGTCCACCGAAACTGGGACCTTTGCTGGTTGCCACAGAGATCTGCTATTTCTTCCATAATCCATCCCTCACTGGTGCTACTTTTCCACTGAATCAACATTTATTGAGGAAAAGTAGGAGTTACATAGTTATGGGACTGTTTCCAGCAGTATCTAAGCCCTTATGCAGAGGTAGTTCTTATACTATCCAATCTCCTCATACCCTGAGGCAGTCAGGCAAGGAAGAGGAATTTTGTTACTTCAGTTTTCCAGTTTTGATTTTGTTTGCCCACAGTCATACAGAAAAGCCACAGTGCAGCCAGCCCAGGACGCTCAAGCTCACCTGGACTATGACAACAACCAGATGTGATAAGGCTGTTAACACAGAGATATTCCTCTAACAAGCTTCCATGATAAGCTCTTGATTTTGACAGGCCAGGATATTACAAATATTTACATCTATTACATAAAGAGGTATGTGAGATAAAATAGAAACTCAGAACTACTTGTGTCATTTAACATGTTTGGGATGAGATTCAACTTGTTTAAATTTAAATGGGAATAAATCCAGACTGCTTTAGAGTCCATAGTGAGGGACAGGCACTTCTGCACTGTGATTGATTCATCTGATTGGCTTCAGATAACAACACCTGAGAGCTGTGCCCAAAACCTGCCAGTTTTCTTACTGAATTTGGAGCTGTGATGGACAGGCAGCATCGCAGGAAGGGACTTCCCTGCTCACAGGCCTTAATCACTGCTCTGGTAACAGAGTGGCTACTGCAGTGCTGGCGATTTAAAACACTGAGTGACGCTCAATCACAGCATTGTGTTCTGGCCTGAAAAGCTACAATGGTTTTTCTCTGTATCTTCAAGTCACAAAAGGTATCTGTTATCCAAGTATCCTCCACCTACTACTCCAGAGCTAATAAGACCTCTGCTCCTGGGACAAGTGCTCCTGGGACAGAGCCTGTTACAGAGAAAATGCTTTCTAAACTACTCATTCTGTACTTATTGTTTGTATTGCTGGTAAGCATGAGTTTGGAACAAAAATTTGCATTTGGCCCTAATCCAAAATTTCATAAAAATTGTTGTTGGATTTGTATTATGAATTTGGCTGAAATTCAGAAACAGACTCAAATTCTAAATCAGATAACTTTCAAAGATATCTCATTAGGCTTTGGAAATATCTTCAGCAAACTTACTTCATGGTTACCACACTGGATCTGGATAAAACAACTGTTCATATTAGCCTGGAGCAAGTGAGGCTGTACATATGGGTGGATTCCAGCAGCCAGCAGAGCACCAGTTTTTACAGTAACTTCTTCATTTCATTTGTTTGGAATGATTTTATCCAGAGTTGTTTCCTCAGTTTTTGATGTTGTGCTCGCCAGTGCTGCAAGTGCTGGTAGACATCCCTAGTCCTGACCCCAGCTGGATACCCTGCTCCCTCCTCATCCTCCCCCACATCAGTTTTCCATGGTCTGGGATCTGGGTGTCCCACACCAGTCTGTGCTGCTGCTGACATGGGCTGCCCAGGGTTCTCATCTTCATTTTGGAGTTAGTGACTCCATCATAATCTCTTCTTTTATCCTTTTGCCTAAAAGACTCTGTTCCTCAGTTGTGCTGGGTGTCTGTGGGGCTTGAGCAGAGACTGTCAAAGGCCACAAAACCCACACAGCTTCAGGAGTGATCCTACCAGCATGCACTTTCTTTGTATTGTGATGAAGTTCTCTTTTCTGATGAAAAGCAGTCCCAGACAAGACATTTTCTGCATAAAACATAGAAAGAAACATGGCTAAGGCTTCCTCTGGCCTTCAGACTACTTGTTAGTGCTCCATGGCTGTGGGCATGGCCAGTTTAAGCCAGGAATTTCTCTTTGCCTGCAAGGGAGGATGTGGTGATGCTGTGTACAATTCATCCCAACTCACCTTTGAACTTTTGCCACAAACAAAACCTGAGATCACCATCCAAAGCTGCCTACAGTGTGATGCTCCCAAACATGCTCCTTCATACACATTGCTCCCATATGTGTGGTGTGTGTCCTCAGTGTGGTGCTCCCATGCAACTGGTCTATTTGTCTTACAATGGTGCTCCTGCAGTGGGGTGCCATGGCTCCTCAGCATGGTGCTCCTGTGACTCTGCTGGTGAGGAGAGCTCAGACCCTGGCTGCCCATGAAGGAGGTGTCATGAAAATTGCAGTAACTTTCACATGAGGTGGCACAGCACTCCCATCAGGCTGCAGCCTTTCCCATCTCACACCCAGGCACCTCTCCCAAGACTTGGCGCTGTCTCCCAGTACCTCTCCTTCCATGCTGAGGAAGTCAGATGTGAAATCATCACTGCTCAGGTCAGTCCTCCTTCAGGCCAGGTACCCACACACCCTGTGGCTGGAGCAGCTGCAGGTCTCCTACAGAGCTCTGCTGCCCTGCTTCATTTCTCTCGTCTGTCAAATAGGAAGGGAAAATGTGTACTGTAAAATTCCCACCACTGCCAACTGCTTTTTAATCATATAGTTTTGTTTCAATTTGCCTGGTTTACATTGGCCCTGAATTATTGTAGGACATCCATATGACTGGAAACCACCAGCGCTGAAAGTGAAGCTCAGGAAAATAAGAGAGTTAAAATTAGATTACTATTTTCCCCCTGATTCGTAAATGAAATAGATTTTTTTGAAATCTTTTCTTGTTAACACTACTATCTAATTATTGTATCTCATTTCACTTTAATATGAAAGTCTCTGGGACCTGCATTGTCCGTGTTCCTGAGTTTTCACAGAGTTAACAAAAATGTGGTTACATCAAGCTTTCATTGTATGTGTGTCAGTGATGGGCTGAGGGCTTTGTTAGGCACTGGCTGCACACGCGCCCACGTGACTGTCTCAGACACCTCACACAATGGCATAAAAAGGGTCTCGTCTTGTCAGCAACACCAAATTTGTCAAAAAAAGAAAGAAAAAGATTTCAAACAATTGTCTTCTATTGGAAGAGCATATATTTTAGCAGACAGCTCTGATGTACCATTTGTCTTTTAATGCTTTTTTGTCTCACTGAGAAACACGCAGTGCCTGCACTGTGGCCTGTCTTCCCACATGTATCACCAGCTAATTTGCCTGGCACTGCTAGTGAGACTCTTTTACTGAATACCTGAAAATTATGTTGAGAAATAGTACAAACTATGGACTAGCACTATATATAAGTTACATGCCTGCTGACATACAGTGTTTCTTCTGTGAAGATGACAGATGAACTTGTAACTCAAGACATATGGAAGTCAAACCTGGCAGAGACTACAGCAGAATACAGTAAACAGAGTTATTGTTCCCACTTACAGAAAAAAACCCCCTGATTTAATTCTTATTGTAACTGAGAAACAGAATCATGTATGCCCACAGAGCTGTGTACAAAGCTCATAAAAGCAACTGTCTCTGCTTTCCTTTCCTGCAGCCACCACTGGGTCAGGACCTCCCCGTGGCAAGTGACACAGCTGCTGTGAGATGTGCCTCCTAGAAAGGCTAAAAGATATGATGCATTTTTGTAGTAAAGAAATAGTACTTGACACTGAGGAAAAATGTAATTATTATGTAAAACACTTAGCTTGAAAATAACATTTTCTGTTAAAAGAAAAAAATTATTTTTCTCAGGTATGTTATATACGATCAAAGACCATGATCTCAGTGGGAGAAACGGCTTAGAATCAGAATCATGGGATAGTTTGGTTGCTCAGAGCCCAGCCTAACCTGACCAGGAATCTTTGCAGCAATGAGGCATCTACCACCTCTGTGGGCAACCTGTTCCAGTGCTTCACCACCCCCACTGCAAAAAATGTCTTCCTTATATCCAGTCCAAATCTACTCTCTCTCAGAGAGAGTATCACTTCAGGTGAAGAATTTACTAAAAAATTTGTCCCCATCTTTCTTATAAGCCCTATCCAGGTATACTGGAAGGCTGCTGTAAAGTCTCTTCTGTTCTCAGCTGAACAACCCCAGCTCTCTCAGTCTTTACTCACTAGAGAGGTGCCCCAGCTGTGAACATCTTCATAGTCCTTTGGGCAGGTGTGTGTCTTTCCTGTGCTGAGGACTAGAGTTGGACACAGCACTCCAGGTGGGCTCTCATGAGGGCAGAGTAGAGGGGCAGAATCACCCCCTTGGCCTGCAGTTCTTCCTGCTTTTGATGTAGCCCAGGACACAAGTGGCTTTCCAGGCTGCAAGGGCACAGTGCTGGCTCATGTCCAGCCTCTGATTCACCAACATCCCCAAATCCTTCTTGGCAGGGCTGCTCTCAATCCCTTCATCCCCCAGCCTGTATGGATCCTGCAGGTTGCCCTGAGCCAAGTGCAGTACCTCTCAAGTGGTCTCATTGAACCTCATGAAATTCCCATGGCCCACTTCTCAAACATGCCCAGGTCCCTCTGGATGACATCCCATCCTTCAGGAGTGTCTGACACATTACTCAGCTTGGTGTCATCTGTGAACTTGCTGAGGGTGCATTCAATCCCACTGTTCATATAACTGATGAAGACATTAAACAGTGGTGGTCCCAACATGGACCCTTGAGGGGCTCCACTCTTCACTGATGCCCATGTTTGCACACATGCAAAGAAACTGGAGCAGCCCTGCAAACTGCCAGGCAGTCGTGATGGGGAGATTATTTGGCAAAATAGTTTTGGCCAGCAACTGCTTTACAGACCCTTTGCTCCACAAGCTCAGAGTGAAGCCTTGGAGTTAAGAAAACAAGCAAGGTCCCTGTTGCTCTGTGGCAGCAACCTTATCCTGGAAAATGTATGGGCAGTTCCTGTCCTACCTCCTTTCCACTTTGGCTTTCTGGGTTATTCAAAGCAGTTAGGTTGGTGGCAAAAATCCCTGACACACCAGTCACCAACTGGTCTAGTCCTAAAGGGCACATCCAGGTGGACCTCAGTTTGGGTGGTGGTCACCAGCCTATTGGCTTTCAGGCCACAGGGGTCTGCTGCAAGGATGGACCTTTTCCACCAGATTGGGCTGCACCCAAAATCTGCCTAAACTGTAACATTTTGGCATAGAACAGATGGAGCCTCTAGGGCAGAGAACAAGTAAAATGAGCACAACTGCGGTTCAAAGCACGAACATAAAGGAGGGGAAACCTGTGCTTTCTTCCCTATTGAGCACACCATTTCTGTGTTGTATTCACTAATGATTTCACGTACAAATTCCATAAACAAACCTTACATCAGTAGTGTAACAACTTAAAAAAGTTTAGGTATTTCTTCAGTTTGTTGGTTTTTAGGTTCACACAACTGAAAAGAGAGTAGATGCCTTCTCACAGGGGCTATTTCTGATATTTCAGCAGTTTCAGGGAGGGATGTATACATGCAGGCTTAAACTACCATGGCAAAAACTCTAAAATGAGATTCCTCACTTGGTGGAGGATGCACTTGTATTTCCCTTGAGCTTCATGCATCAAATATCAAGCAGCTGATGTAGAATTTCCTTTTTTTAATGATCTATGATGTTGCAAATTATCTGCAGGAGAAAAGTAAGAGTTCCTCTTTCAATATCAGCATTTCTTAGACAGGCTTGATCCCATTCACATAAGACACAGATCAGTGTGGGATGAGCCTAAAGGGCTGCCTTCTAAAAACATCATAAACATGATTATTTTTTAACCTATGCCATATCAGCTAAATAAATCTGCTACCTCTTACTCTTGCTAGGGGTATAGTTTAAGATACATTGCTGCAAGACAGCAGCACCTCTGGTGTTTCTATGGAAGAGGAGGAGGTGGGGAGTGTGGGTGGCTGCTGGGCAGCAGAACATCTCCAGAAGCATGCAGGGGGCAAAACAGCAATCATGACTATCTTCAACAAGCTTTGACCCTTGAGGCAGACAAAATAGCCCATGTTCTCTACTTGAAAGATCTGCTGTGTGCTAGCCAGAAACATGCCAAGAGCCATAACCATTTCTGGTTATATGTATGTGTGTCCTCCTGTCACATGTTTCTTGCTCTGACCACAGAAGCTTCCTTCCAAGGAAATTGATCTTTGTGATTGTGCATCACATGCATCTGCCATTGGCTGAGACACGCCCTCACAATATTTATCACTTGGCACTTCTGTAGGAAATCAGTTTTCATTCAGAGTGTCTGCACGATCAAACTGAGTTGCTTGTGGGCTGAAAAGGATTCATGAAAAGATTAGTTTTCTGTCCCTGATCTCCCTGTTGCACTGAAATAAGGTTTTTCTCAGAAGCCGAAATACTGTCCTGATGACAACACTGGATACTCTTGAATTGGATCCCATTATTAGTAGGTACCTTGTTGGGCATCCTGCCCTTTGACCCTGACAATTTTTCTATCACCTTTCTTAACTACAGACAGAGAAACCACAAGACCTTCACAGAGTCCAAACCATGACTTGCTATAGTCATGGTCTCAATTTGCAGAGCTAGCAAAGCTGTTTCAAAGGTCTTCACTACTTGTTGTTAGTTACCTTCCTGAAACACAAGATTGGATCTCTTGATTCTTGTAGCAACAGTTCAGCAACGTGATTATCATGAACTAGAAATGACAGGCTATAAATGTTCAACTTAAAAATCTTTTTGAAGAAAAAGCAACACAAGTCCTTAAAGGTTCCTAAGCACTCTCCCTGGTACCTGCATTATCTGTAAGATACAGTTTGGGAAGTAAGCTGAAAGTTTATTTCTCCTGGGAAGTTGAGAATCACACACAACCAGGTTGCAGCAGAGTTCCCAGAGCTACATTGAAATGAGCCAGCTTATGTCAAATTCCCTGTCCCTCCACCATGCACACCTAGGGTTTGCCAGGTACACCACAGTGAGGGGAGCTGGCACAGTTCTGTCAGGGGTGTGAAGATCAGTTCTCAGGCATGACTGGTGCACATGGCTCCACTGTACAAGAGATTCATAACAACATTTTGCTTTATTATTTTGCTCTTTTAACATCAGGATAACAACTATTACAAGCACCAGGATGTGAGAAATCACAGCAGGTTCTGGATGGATACACCTCCGGACTCTGCTGGCAAAACACATCAAAATGCTGCCAGGGCCAATATACCTCACGTCTGTAAAGTGACAGCAGATCACCTTCTGCAATTGATACACATGGGAAAGCCACACACCTATGCTGCAGCTCACTGTCTTCAGCTCCCAGCCTGAACAATCCATTACCATCTGAGACATCTTGACCAAGATCTGAAGTAGTGCCCAAATGTACCCCCAAGAATTGTGTAAGCAGGTCTCACATCACTCATCTTCCCAGCTCTGCAGGCTCATGGGATTCCCACAAGCCCTGAAAGATCTGTGAGGTCAGTCCCCTGGTGGTCGCTTCCACCACGGGAGCTCTGTGGACAGGGTAACGTGGTCATCCTGTAACACCAGGGTGCAGCTGCCACTGCTTCACCAGTCGGGATCTTTACCAGCAGGACAGGTGAATTACTCTGTTAATGAGAAGGAACAGGAGCTGGCAGACACAGGAGCAAACACTAGAGTGGGCTGTTGAGGAGTTTCCCAGCACAGGCACATCCAACACCATGAGCAGCACAGCATCTCAGCTCCCAGCCTTCTCCACCAGACCAAACGCAGCCCCATCAGTCCACTGTAGTCCATGGTGGCAATGAGGATGACAATGGCACCAAGAAATCATTTTCCTCCTGGTAATTTTCATCTCAGAAGATGACAGCAGCATGACACAGCTCCCCCTTAACTCAGGAGCCTCCTTCCCTATGCTGGTATCAACTGTGTTTTTGGGAAGGCAGAGCATGAAACAACTCAAATGGTCTGGTTTCTCTGAGACCCTTTTTCCTCACCTGTTTCTCCCTGCCTTGCAGAAATCTGTCCTGCTGGAAGAGTAGGAGGTGGAACACTTGCTTAAAAAATACAAACAAGGGAGAAGTGTCACTTTCTTGCATTTAAAAAAATAAAATTTGAAGAATCTATACATTATTTCTGTGATAGCTCTCCTTATGCAAAAATACATGCAGCCCTCCTAGGAGACTTAGCATTGCTCCTCCCCTCTGAGATGGCTTTCTGCAGAGTAACAATACATTGTGAAGGGGGCATTGCTCTTCTTGTTTTTATTTCTTTTGCTCAACAGTTTGCAGTGACATCCCTTGTTATTCACTTCCTCCCTAGTGAGTTCAAACAATCCAGATCATTCAGCCTTTTCTCCCAGAAAATCCTTTTCACATCTTTGCTAGGCTCTGATCCTTATAAAGGTCAGTAACTTCAGCACTAATGCTGGCCCCCTTGCTAAACTGACTGCAGGGCCACCAAGGAATTTCACAGAATTCTCTCTTGTTCCGGCAACATACTGAAACTTAACTCACCACTTGCCCATGCTTCTGGAGAGTCAGTTATTATGAGGAGATTCAGAGCAGTAAGTACCTCATCCTTTCTTCTTTTGTGGGATTCTCCTGTTGAAGCTGGAGGAGCAATCACATAATATCTAGACGAGACACCAATGATGCAGATGACAATGTCCTCCCCTGAGGATCAGCACACTTATTTAAAATATGCTGAAATGCCCACTGGATGTTGCCTCTGGGGATGAGGTGGGATTTTATTATAAGAAATACTTTTTGCCTGAAGACCAGCAGAGATGACTGCTTCAGGGTAATGTGGCCATCTTTGTGGATGAACAATCATACAAAGGTATTTCAGAGATACATCTTTGAAGGATATCACTTCAAGTACATTGGCTGTCCAAGATACATCTATATGAACAAGCCTGCCCATTGCAAAAGATGTCTGGGCTTCTGTCCTTCAACCAATCTGAACTGAATGGACACACTGGTAGAGAATTCAAATTATGGCCTTTCAGTTCCCCCAGCTGACATAGGGCCAAAGACTGCTTTTCCTCCTGTTCTTTTTCAAAGCTTTTCTTTTTTATTTATTATTTTTTAAAACTTTCACTTTTAATTCTGCTAAGGTCACTGATACAGCCAGAATTCATCAGAGGGGGAAAAAAAATAAAAAGTTTTTTTTCTGTAGTTAATAGACATCAGACTTCAAATCTTTCTGTATCTATTCTTTTGATTACCTCAATAGAGTTGTTACATGTTAGTGTGGGTGTCATATCTGGGGCTGGAGAAAAGACAAACAGAAGATACTTTAAGATGTAATGAGGAGGGAAGATTTTTGGGATTAGTTCTTTTCCAGAGGTACTGAGGCTGAAGATTTTGCAATGATGGTTTGTCCCTTCCTTCATCTTAGTGACACAGCTTTACCCTGAGCTGAAAAGCTTCTTCTTCACTTCCAAGTAAGGTATTAAAAAATACTAATTGAAAACTAGAAATGCAAATACTACACATATTGCCTCGTATAACACATGCTGAATGCAGGAAAAATCTTCATGACTGGAAGTAGTCTTCATGGCTTAGCAAACATACTAAAAAATAATATTACTTATTTTAAATCAGTAAAGCACTTCCAGTGGTTTGGTACAAATGAAATGTCATCAGTTTAAATGACACAGATGACAAAGATGTTCCTGTTCCTTTCCCAGAAAGGATATAGATGTTTCATGTTTTATGAACCAGAATTTTAGTGCAAAAACAAAATAGAGGACTTATATGTACCTTAGGCACATTGTGCATGACACACCCACTAATGCTCTCAACACTTCCCTCCTCTATGACTGTAAACCAGGGACAATTATCTAAATAAATAAATCACCAAATAGGTAAATAAAGGAAGAAGATGCTAATATACCTAACTCTTCTTGTACTGGGGAGAAGACTCATCCTTGAGGAGTTCTTTTGAGAGAAAGCAAACCAGCCTGCTCATGTTTGGGAAGACCGAGCCACCAAAGCTTTTAACATATGAACCAGGAACAACAGAAGAAATGAGTGATTGTATCCTTGAAGAACTTTTCCAAGAACTCCATTATCTTCAAAGATTTTCTCCTTTCAATTCACAGAAAGGGAAAAAAAAAAAAAAGGTAGACCAAGGGAAAAAAGCACACTGGAGGTAGAAAAAATTGACTGAACAATTAGTAGAAGTGCCACAATACCTCAGTGGTACCTGGGACACAATACAAGAAGTTGACAGCATCCTTCCCTACTCAAGTAGGCACCTGCAAACGTGCCATAACTGTTGTATCAGTGCCTTTACTACATAAAAGCAACTAGTTCTTGGGTGAGGAAATAAAAATATTTTCCAGACATATGTCTTTGGAAACACCAGCACATCAATATCCTGAAAATAAAAACTAGGCTGACTAACCCTTTCAAATACATACCTTATTTCCATGACATACAGTGGTTGCCAGGTGAAAAATTTTGAGCCAGGCTATGTGGGAAGTTTTAAGAGGTGTCAGAAGCTCATAAGGCATCATCAGAGAGTACATATTAATCCTGCAACTTTTAAACACCATTAGTTGTTTGAAGTGGATACAGTCAACCTTCTCTCTGTCCTGTCTCCCTGTGCATTTGCTCACTCCCCTTGCCCAACACTAGTTTGTCTCCCGGTGCATCCCAGTGCTCTTTATTACACTAGAGTCTCACTCAAATCCATTCTCATATTTTGCCTTGGTCAACTGGGTGGAGAACTGGGCTGGGGAGAGCACAGGCTTTTGTAAAGGTAACATTAAGGTGCAATTATGCCATATAAAGGGATCATGAACTTGGCTTATGTTGTAGTCTCACATTTTCCATCATAGACCAACAGCAAGGAACTCTGAAGTGACCAGGATCTCCCTGATAGCAAAGCAAAGAGCACGAGAGACACCCCATGCGCAGAGCAGGTCCTGTCTTGCCTGTGAGCAGGAGAGGCGAGCACTGCCCACCAGTGCCTGCAGTGAGCTGGGGCCCTGCCAAGGCTGAGCCACTTGCCAGCTGGCTGCTGGCTGCCAGCTCCAACTGGAGCAGCACAATGAGCAGGCACTAATCCCCACAGCAGCGCTGGGCACCCACGAGATGCCCAGAGACGGCTTGTGAGCACTACTCTGAAACACCAGCCTAAGTTTTGAAGCAATGCCCCATGACATGCTGGTTCCAAGCATCTGTGCTGTGGCTCCTGTGCTGAGACTTTCAGGTTTCAACATTTCAAATTCAAAAGCTGCCAGAGGAAAGATTTATTTCTCACTTGAGAAATGGGAAATTGCCACACTCAACTGAGTACCTGGAGACAGCGAGTTCTGTGCTGTGGCCACACTCACAACCCTCATGAGACACAGACAAACCCTATGGCTTAGTTCTAACTCTAAATAAAGGGTAACTCAATTTTTATTTATTCTAAAACATCATTAACCTTTGCTGTTATAATCCAGAGACTTGTCTCACATATGATGACCAAACACCCCCTTAAATCTCAATAACTAAGTTCCCACTCCACTTAGTCTGCATCATACTTAGTCTTCCATGTAACACGTATCACATTAATGCACAGCATTAAGTGCAACACATTGAAAAGTGGATGTCTGATAAAATGGACATTAAAATCTTTAACTGTCATTCTTAAAAGTAACAGACAAAAATGGGAAAGTGTAACAGAAAAACCCCTTCCATATAATAAAAAGGTCGGTGAAAATGGGTATGGTGTGAGTGCCTACCACCACTCTTGCCTTTTCTCTTCCATCTCACACACCATCTCCTTCTGGGACTGCAAGGTTTATGGACCACCTCTTCTGTTTTCCCCACCTATTTACACAGCCTCTCATGGGACAGAGTCATAGATACCAGGAAAACAAATTTTGCTGCATGATAGAATCCCACTGTGAGTACTTTAAAGGTAATTAATATTGTACACATTGAAATTACTCCACAGCTTTTTGTTCAGCCAATATTAACTGTCATAATTTATGCTTAGCTCACTAATTACAAAAAGCTACACTTTCCTCAATGACTGAACGCAATTACTTACAAAAAAAAAGACAAGTAACAAAGTAATTTGAAAATTGCATGAATTTTTCACTACTTCTAACACTGAACTATATTTTCTATGTAATTTGCCTACTGCTGTTGTCTAATTTCTTTACTGTCCTAAGGTTACTACTTCACCTGAGAATTGTTCAAAATTCAATCTCTATCCAAGGGGATGCAGAGCACATGCCAGCACAATTGGAAAAGTTAGGAAAACCCTGCCCTGCCTGGACTGGACTGCATTGCCAGGACCATCTGCAGGGCTCTGTGTGGACACAGCAGTCCCCACACTTCATTTCTCAGGGCAGTTGTCCCAGAGCTCACAGGGATGGCCAGACCAGCCAAGGTGCCACTTCACGCCCTGCTGAGGGGGACAGCAAGGGCAGGTTTCTGATACATATCACTAACCTGAAAGCTGAGTGCTTGCACAGAACAGGAGGTCAAACATTGTCCTGCACTGCAGTGCACATCTAACTCCTTGGCACCAACCTTATTCTGTAAGTCCAGCTGCCGAGAGTTCTTATGAAGAGAAAAAAAAATATTTGCCCTGAACTCCTAATTATTATAAAATTGCATGTCTTTATTTATTCAGAACTAAGGTATTTTATTGCATTTTGCATCACCATTCAAATTTAGGAATAAAATGCATACATTGAACCATGATGCATACTTGACCGCAGTACCTCTGCAGTTTACAATGTTCAATCTGAACACATGAACCACTTGAAAAACATTATTGCTGATGATGGAATAGCTCCATCTTCTGGAATAAAAGTTCTGTTCTTGACAACCATCTTTATATCTCCAACACGGATCTCTATGTAAAAACTTCTATTTCAAGACCCAACTTAGATATTTTTATTGATGGCAGATGAATCTTGGGTAGAAAATCTGAGGAATTTAGGACAATGTGATTTCTTATAAACTTTAGGAAGCCTTACTTATTTCCTAATGATGCTGAAAATGCCTACACATTGTTCAACATGCCATACTAAAGACTGATCTTACTATTTAAGAAATATCTCTACTCTGATTTTGAGAACAAGAATTTAAATCTCTGTTTAGGACAAAACACTCAACACATACACTGAACTTTAAGCTTCATGTTTCAAAGTTTGCAGTTTTATAAAAGTGTGCTTGTGGTTAAACATTGTTGTAATCAGGGAGCGAGTGAAGCCCCTGCTGAAGTATCTGAAGTCTGAATACAGAGAAGGGGCTGCAAGTGATTCTTACTGCTATTTATCAAAACACTTAGAAGTATGTTTAAATGAAATATATCAGGTTATGCACATGATGCATTTTACACAGGTAATGAGTAACAACTCCTATACATAAAATTTAACTTATGGTCAATTCAGGTGTTAAAAAAGCAGGAGAGACCAGAATAAAACAATGACTACAATTCCTGATTTCATCCCCTTTATGTATCATGGGCATATTCTATGGCTGCTGTTTGAAAAAAGTGTTAATGAACTAAGTTCACAGAGGGAAAAGTGCATTGAAGCTGTTAGTGAACTACTCACTGGTGCTGTGCAGTATTTCTTGATTTCACAGGAAGGGCAACGCCACCAGAAAGAAATTTAAAATTAAATATGTACATCTCCATCTCCATTTGAAATAGTAGTAAATCTAAAAAGAATACATACTCAGACACACCAGAATAGCAGAAATTTAAATAACTTACTTAACAAAACAAAGCAACTGAAGCTTTATTTCTCTATATAGAAAGATGCATTCTTATGTGCATTCTTTTTAGCTAAGGAAAATGAAAAAGCCATGCAGCCCTTGCAAGAAATAAATGCTTAGGTGGTGATATATATACATAGAAAGTTTCTCCTTTAGTAGATGACTAATGCCATTTAGGAGAGACTTAAACTTATGACTACTTTATAGTAGAATATTCTACTACATTTTTTCAGTACAATAGTAAATCCATTGCTGGAACCACCATATTGTTTGCATCAATTAAATATGAGCAAATAACAAAACTTAAGCAGTTAAACATGTATCTGGAAATCAGACTACTTATGCAAAGTAAGCACAACGAAAGGATATAGAACAAATGAAAGGACTTTTCTTCAAGAAAAATTATCTTTCGACTTTCTGTAACTTCACATCTCATATGGCTTTTGAATGGAGGCATTAGTTGAAAGAATTTTCCCATTCACAGTCAAGTATTGCCTGTATTTAAATACAGCAATGGAAGGACAAAGGAAAGTTTAAAATTTAGCATACCATATTACTTCATGTAATATGGCATAGAACCCCTTTTTCTAAGGCTACAAAGGACAAATTTACATTAATATGAGGTACTGGCATTTATGATTGGGAAAGACGAAAAAGGATTATATAGCATTGTCATCAGACATTTATTTTTTTTTCTTTTCTTTTTCCTTTTTTTTTTTTGAGGGGTTTTTGGTTCTAGTTTTCTTTTTTACAAAATACATGTCTTGATGACCACATGCTCTAAGCTTATATTCATTTATTTGAATATATATTTTTTACTTGTAGGGGCAATTGAGAGAGAGTCACAAATAACGAAAGGACACTAAGGTTTTAATAAGGGCAACAAAAAATGTTTTCACCAGAATAGATTCACATTACAGTACACCAATATTGACAGCATTCTCTTTTGTCTATTTTTGGTACATAAGATGGAATCTCTCTACATAACCTTATAAGGCTTCAGTAACTAAAAAGTAAAAAACCTATTAGTTTACAATTCATTTAAAAATTCGGAAAGACACAGCAAGTTCTAAACTTTAGTAGTGCTACCCATACACAACCATCCGGTTTAAGAAGCCATTAAAAGAGCCTCCTTTCAAGAGAGCTTCCAACAGCAGAGTTGTGCAACATGGATGTCTCTTACTACAAGGGGAAAAAAAAAATTACACATGGCACATTCTCATTCATATTTTGCAATGTAAAAAGTTACAAACATACCTAATCAAATAAATAATAAAAAAAGAATCTGAAATGTGTTTGTTATGTATTCTAAAACCACTACGCAGAATATGGAACTTTCACTCACAGACTATTTACATGGTAATACCCAGGTGAGGGTACACACTGCTACAAAACTCATAAAACAAAGGGTAAACTTGAAATGTTTTCCATAGTAAAGGTCTAGCAGCATGACTATATCTAATGCTGTTTGTTTTCTTGACAGTTTTTGGAAGCTTGTTTTAATCTATGTCTTCATCCAGTTCATAATTGTCTTTATCATAAATATCTTTTACTAGAAGAACCCGTACGAGCATGTTTTCCAAAGTGTTGCGGTCCAGTGAGGTGGCAGTGTACCAGATGGGACTCTCCGCTGAGACAGAGCACTCTGGCTGCAGGTAGAACATGTCTGTCCTCTGATTCAGATTCTGGGGGCTGGAAGGAGGGGGGAAAAAAGGGGGTTAACAAACAGCCTCACGGGACAAAACAGTATGTTAGCAATTCCAAACTCCTACACCATCAACACTAACTGTGCCCAGGCAGGTTACAGTGTGGGGAAATACAGACTTGTTCAGAGAAGGAGCCACACCAGGTCCAGCCCAAGCCCAGACAGCCCCACATCCTCTGAGCAGCCTCAGACCCACATGCTTGGGACTTAGCAAGAATACAAGAGTCCACAGACTTTTCCAGCTTTCAAAAATCTGAAGATCCAGGACTTGTTAAACCGGGAAGTACTTTCTATGATTTCCAAACCCTGACATCATTAATTGCTCATACAATTGCTGGTTGATTTGGCTATCTCTGAATGCAGAGGCTGGGATTCCCTTGAAAAACTGAGAATGGTACTTCTGAGAAGCATAGAAATACAACAAGCTAAAATCCCTACTCCTCCTTCACTTGAAGGTTGGTTGTTTTAAAGCTTAATCCCTTAATTCCTTAGCCACTGAACTACGGAGTTCAATCCAGTTCAGAAATATGCTCTAAGACACTAGAGAAGACTCCTTTGGGGAATTTCTAGCAGTTTGTCCATTCAGGCAAGTCTCAGAAAAGACTTTTCAATTCTGTATGTACAGGTGCTCACTCATGCTCCCTCTTTCATAAATACTGTAGATCTCAGAAATTAACTCTATTTCATGTTTCTCCAGTAAAAATAAAAATTGTTACCAGCTTTTTTTGTCTTCCCAAAGTGGCTGCTAAGATTTCAGGTGTTGCTCTTCATCTGCTAAGGTAAACGTTGGCTTATTCTGCTCTCACACACATCACATTAAGAGCCAGATAAGAAACAAAATATGAATGTTTAAAATATTCTAATAATTTAAATATTTTAACCTCCTTCTTTCTTTCTTAGAAATCCAGTATTTTTATAGGAACAAGCAATCACAGAATCAATTAGGTTAGAAAAAGCCTCTAAGATTGTTGAGTCCAAGCTATGACTGAACACCACCATGCCAAGTAGACCATGACACTGAGTGCCACATCCAGTCTTTCCTCAAATATCTCCAGGGACAGTGACTCCACCATCTCCCTGTAAGTTCATTCTGATCTTTAATCACCCTTTATGTGAAGAAATTCCTCCTAATGTCCAGACTTCACCTCTCCTGGCACAACTTGAGATATAATGAGACAATAACACAGTGTTCATAGCTGTGAATGGAAGTATTCTGAAATTTCAGCTGCAGCTGTTCACTGGTTACCAGCTATATTTCAAACAGCTGGCATTACCTAAAATTTTACAATAGTTTTTAAAGTGTTAAATACTTCATTAAAATTATTTCAACAAAGATGCAAAGCATATTTTATTAGAGCAGAACCAAGAGAAGCAGTCTGCTGCTTTAGTTAACAATGGTGACAAGTGTCTGCAAGACAGCATGACTTGAAACCACACCATAAATGATGCTCTAAATGGGTTTAAGTGCATTCTTTTCCCCAAAGCTTTAGATGTCTCTAAAGGCAAAAAAAAAGAATTATGTGTTCTCTCTCCTCTAGTGGCTGTGTAACTTAGTTCAAAATCCAACCTCTGCTTTTTACCAACATATCCTCTCCAAACCATGACAGTTGACAGAGTGAAGGCAAAACCCCCCTGCAACAACTAGAATTAACTGAGGTTATGAAAAACAGGTGGTTGCATTAACAGACCACAAGCTACTCTTTACTTGTTTCTCTCTATAACAACATAATTGTACTTCTGCTGATGCTGAAGAGACAGACACCTCACCAACAAACTCCTCAGTAGTAAAGCCTACCAGATCCCTTGCTGGTAATTCTCTGCAGAGATAATTAGTGTTCCCAGATAAGAAAATTGAATCGTATTGCCATTCTCAGAAAGAGTCCTTGACAATTAACACCGAAGTACTCCACTGCTCCCACACTTTCTGCACATCTTGTTCAGACACAGAACCAGAGGTTTCAATACTTTCATTTAGGTATTTTTCAGAAGACCCCAATCCATTCCCTTTGTTGGAATGCATTCCATGTTGCATTACAACAGCTGGCTTCTGTACCTGATTTACTCTAGACCCCTTCTGTACTACCCTGTATGACACTTACCTTTTGGAGAGATAGCACTCAAACATTTTCACAGGGCATCTAGCTGGATCAGACGTGTTTTCTATTTGTTCAAATACTGGTACATCATCTTCGTGTTTCCTTTTCCCAGGAGTAATTTTATCTTTAAGAAGAAAATCAACAATATCTAAGACACAACTTCAAGTTATTTCACATTTTTCAGTACAGTTCCCCGTGTGGGCAGCCCACCAAGTACTGCAGGGCAGTCCCACATCTGCAAACTGGAAATGCCCCCCTCCCCAGTCACAGCAAAGTCACAGCATTTAACACAGAGACCAGCAGGCTCAAAGGGATCACTTAGTGCAGACACCCTGTAGCCTCCATGGACCACACACTCCAACTAGAGATCTGGGAGCTGAGAGCAGCTAAACTTTATGCAAAGGCAGAGCTCTGGCTCCTGGCAAGATGCCCAAATGCTCCTCAGAAGAGCACAACATGGATGCTCCTGCAATACTAATTTTCAACTGCCATAGTACCTTCACTATCAGCTCTGCACAGGGAAGACACTTGATATCGAAGACAAGCTTTGCTTTCCATTGTTAGAGGATTTTTCTTCCACTGTCTAAATACAGTGCCAAAAGAAAGTCTTAAGTGCTGCTCCACTGTTTTCAGGCCAAAATATTTAGTGTTAAAGTAGAAGAGAGTATTCAGAAGAGCAACAGGTGAATGTGATCCTAGCTGTTTAATCCTCCACAGATAATCTTCTTCAACTCGAGAGAATATTGATCCTTGGGGGGAAAAAAAAAGAACATTAGAGAAAATACAATGGACTAGCCCATAAACTGTCCAGGTGTGCAAAAAATCAAGATCCTGTTTACCATGAAACGTATCAAAATGCTCATGACAGAAGCCTCTAATAGACATATTTAATTTTATGTCCTCACCACCAAACCCACCTCTTAAAGACACAGACATTCACTGAGACAGTCAGTGGGAAATATCAGTACAGGCAATCTCACAGGGAACATTTCTGTTTAATTAGGACAGCACTGCTGACATGCTGCTCCCTCATTTTATTACATAAAAGCAAATGCTCAGGGGGAAATCTTAATTCAGTCATAAAAAGCACATTTTTAAGTTATTTTATTCTGCTCAGGTAAGGCCTAATAGCATACCTTGTTTCATATTACTAATGGCTATCTCACTTGAAAGCACTCCTTAATAGGATCATTAATAGGGTACAGGGAGGACCCAACACAAAGGCTCTCAAGAGCTACACAGAAAGCCAATATCAAAAAGAGAGAGGAAGGGGTCTGGCAAGGACAAACCCTCACTCAAGCGAGGATTATGAGCAAGATGGAAGCACCCATATTTATCTGCTTGGGAGAATCTGCTTTCTCCATGAACTGATGATCCTCCTGAGCAGAAGACTCATATCAGAGAGTCCTCCTAATTGAGCTGAGAAAGGCTTAAAATACTTCACTTGTTAGCCCTACCCACACATAGCCCAGTGCCTGTCTGTCTGCTACCACCTGGGAAAAATAGACCAAAAACCAAATTCAGCTCAGGTAAAAACTACACATCAAAGAGCTTACTTATTCTAACTTTTGCTCCTAAGAATGGACAGTTAATTTTAACAGGCAGTGGCAAAATCAACTCTTGCAGCATGGATTACCCAGAAACAAGTCAGTAAGAACAGGTACAGTCTTAACTGATATCTTAGATGATATCTTTATAATTCCTCATCAATTAATATCGCAATGCATAAAATGTTTAGATAGATAGATAGGTAGACAGACAGACAAACAGATAGACAGATATATAGATGCTAAGAATACAGAATTATTAAGAGATGAAAAACATAAATGACCAAAAAGAAAATTACCATCTGGAAGTATGCTCGGTTGCCAACTTCTAAGGATTTTATTTAACTCCTGTTCAAATGTCTGGTAGATTGGATCAATAAATATGTTGTCTTTTCGATTACTTCCGTATAAATACTACAGCGAAGAGAGAGAGACACAGCATTTACAATTCCAGATTAGAACCACTCCTGTGGTGCAGGGTTCTTTTTTTACAAATGTGCAAGCACTATACTGAAAAACAGTATCTAAAAGTAAAGCTATGACACTTTTCCAATATTTAACAGTTAAAAGTTACCTCCAGTATAATGTATGTTGTAAATTCCTAATTGTATCTGAATCACAGTTTAATTACAACGCTAACATTTGTCTCTAAGACTTCCTGTGTGCAATGAATGGGGAGTCATTAAAAAACCCCAAAACACAACAACTTATCTTTTCCGCCACCTAGGTCTTCAAAGAAGAAAACCCCACATGTAGCAAGAGTCAGCAATTTTAAATGTGAACTCTTGACAGTGACAAAAGCATCTTCAACACAGAAGTGGGAGCAAAAAAACCCCCCATATATTTGTGGTAACAATATACAGCAGTGAGAGAAAAATGACAGGATGGCGCAAGGTGCTTGCCTATTCTGCAATCTAATTATCTTAACCCTCTTGACCTTAGAGAGAGAAATTCTTCTAAACCTTTACCAAGAATTACTGGCTGAGGGCTATACCAGTATTTGACATTATCCTCTCTACAGGTATTTCTAAGAAAGGGAGGATTGGCTTCTTAAATTTTCCACTTCAGTGTTGTCTTTGCATGAACAAGCCTGTTGTTAGTGAAGACAATAAAAGTGACAGACAAGGTATGTACTCACTTCTG
>JAWWLZ010000001.1:44829604-44866740 GCA_035041345.1 Poliocrania exsul | reverse complement strand
CCTGGGGTTTGCCCCTCTGTTCCTGGCCCATTTTTCCCCCATGAATTTTTCTTTCTCTGGTTTGCATTAAACACTCATACTGAATGTTGGCAGTGAAAATGAAATCAGACTGACAATTGGTTCAAAACCAAATCACACACAAGCTTGTGAGAACTCAATGAGAAATATTTCTGCCTACTGGTTCAGAATAAGTGTTTGGCAAAACCCTGACAGCCCCAGTAGGAACCTGTGAAGCACCCCAGACCACCAGCACCACAGAGTCAATAGATGAATGATGTTGTCCAGCAGAGCAAACTGCAACACAACATCCAGCAACCATCTGCAAGCCTTCATTCCCACACCCTAATGCTGTGCTCTGCTAGGCTGCTGGCTCTAAGGGGGCAGGACTAGCATAAGCTGTTCCCATCTGGGATAAGCTCTCCAATAACCACAGCAAACAGGAAGGAACTGGATGGGCCTCTGAATCCCACAGCAGAGAAGAGGCTAAATCTACACTGGGACAAAGAATGAAGGCCATGGTGCAGCAGAGGAGCATGGCAGGCTAACATCATTTTCTAAACGAGCCCTCCCCACTAGATGCCTGCCTGACCACGGAGCAACCTTTAAAGTGTGGTATTTTTTAGGATCAGTACTTCAGAGTTATCAAAACCATTACTGAACCACTTCTGTCTGAAAGCAGAACAATTTCATTTCATCAAGTGAACCTGAACTGAGAGACTGTACCATCTAACTCAGGCACCAGTTTCCTGGAATAGAATTCACAATGCTTTAAGAAAACGTTATTCTATAAAATAAAAAAAACCAAACACTTAGGACTTGAAGACTCCTGGGCACTTCCTCTGTGCTCAAACCACATTACATCCAAAAGGAAAAGCTCCAGCCTGAGTGTGCATTTAGACACAGTGAGTACAGTAATTCTGGTGGAGGGGGAAAGTACTTTTTTGCTAACCTGTGGTTCCTACATTCTCTTCTTTTGAAGAGAAACATACTAAATTACCAAATATTGATCTTCAGCACAACTTTATTCTTAAATGACATCATTTAATCTCCTCTGAGCCCCTTCTGAGTTAAACAAAGCCAATATCTTTTACACAGCAGCAGACAATTTATTCTCTTTCAGAGGTACCCACATAGGAGTTGTCAGATGAAAAGAAGGACTAGGAAAATTATAGAGGATGATGGAGTTTTGTTGTACACTGGGACAACTACATTGCATTTAGTGCAATGTAGTTTAAACATGTTTCTTTAGAAGGGTAACAGACACACATTGGGTACAGTTTGCCATTATCACACAGATGATGACTGCAGCCCTTCACAGCTCAGAGAATCGACTGGGTTGGAAAAGACCTCCAAAATCATCAAGTCCAACCCTCGGTCCAGCTCCAGTCCCTTTACCAGATCATGGCACTCAGTGCCATGTCCAGTCTCAGTTTAAAAACTTCCAGGGATGGGGAATCCACCACCTCTCTGGGCAGGCCATTCCAATGTCTGATTACTCTCTCTGGAAAGAATTTTTTTCTGATCTCCAAGTTAAATTTCCCCTGGCAGAGCTTGAGCCCGTGCCCCCTTGTCCTACTGCTGACTGCTTATTGCTATTGCTCCCATGTCCCTCACTCACTGTCTGCCTTTGTCAAATGCAAACTCATCAGAACAGGGTACATCTTCCTACCAGTCTGAACAGCAGTGGCACAATTTGGCCAACAAATCAGGGCTGCTAACATCACCTGAATTAAACACTGGACACTAAGTATAAGCAGCAATTATGGTAAAGTGATCCATATGCTGTTCCGCTGGTGTTGCACCACTGTGTATGTGTATTGGGGCTCACGATAATTGTGTTGTGCCACACAAACTATAGTTCTGAAGAGCTGAAAAAAGTTTTACACATAACTAGCTTTCATGACTGACAAAATAGACAATGTCAAAGGCACAAAGAGCAAGGTAAAACTAATAAACCATTAGAGTTCCATTTTATAAACACATGCCTCATTCTGTGTATTGTTGCTCGGCTTAACATGAGTATTTTCAATTCAACAGGAAGATAGAGAGAGACAGTGAATCATGCAAGTGCAGAAGCAGAAAGCTAGCTGAATTTGAAACACCTTGCAGCAATATTGACTAAAAAGAATGTTTGCTTGTCAAATTTCAACCATGAGGTAAAGATATCAGCTAACTATAATTTTGCATCCTTGCAACACAGAAAAATTAGTGGAGATACAACTTATTTTAAAAATATTTCAATTAAAAAATTTGTTACTTGATTCAAGCCTTCTGCTTCAAGTATGAAAGTTTAAATAGGATTGCAAACCCTGTAAATAGCTTGCTTTCCACATCATATGCTTTTTTCATTATCTTGAATGAAATTTTCTGTGCTTTCAGCTCTGAACACTGCTTATTTTATCTGTGTTTTGCCTTATGTACCAATAATTAAGACATCCCCTGCTTAAAAGATAAGCTGTGGAACAGTTTTTCTAATTATCTAGCGATACATGTTACTGCTTTCACATATATTTAACTTGACTCCCTTCTACTTTACTCTGTGCATGACAGCCAATATAGCAGTTTCCTGCACTCAGTCCTGTCTACAGTCAGTAATATTCAGTCAGTTAGACCCTCTCCAAAAGACACTTCAATTAGCCGTTTGCATTATATGTTAAGTAACTGAAGTAGTAAAACCTTTACAGATCATGCCTTGTTTCATTCTGTTTTTACATTAGTCAACTTTAGCAAACAAAATGAAGCACATCATTTGAAACAACTATGTGATTTTTGACTGCTAATTACTTGCTTTAACCCAGCAAGGATGGCAAAATTATCACAATATACCAATTTGTATTTGAGTTTTCAGGATGGGTCTGCAAAATCATTTCCTATATAGAGAGCTTTCTACAATATGATTTACAGAGCAGAGCCTGTGTTCCAGATCATAGCCATATATTAAGAAAAGCTCCTAGCCAGTAAATCCATATTATCTCCCTTCTTCCTTGAAATGGGAGGAAGGTTACAGTCAAGCCAGCAGCTCCATTTCCCATCTCTACAGCCTCTACTAACCTCCTGAATCCCAAGACACAGATAATAGATGCTGTCAGGTGCATAGTTCTCTCCATTTGGCCTTCGAATTTCATTGACAAAATGTGTCAACCCATAGTTTAACTCAGCTGAAGTATGTGATAATAGATCTTCCTTTAATTTCACAGACTTTACTGTAAAATAGAGAAAAAAATGCTACATTATACAACAGAATTATCACACAGTGAGGGTGAGATGGGGTATTTTTTGAGTGGAAAGTGGGAAACTAGCTTTATATCCTCTCCACTAACCAGTGAACAAGACTAAAACGTACTAAGTAGTTAAAATGTTAGGTCTGTATTAGAATAAACAAGGCTACCAGAGTAAAGTCCAGTTAACCAAATGCAGTAACAATCCTAGCAAATGCACTGTCATGCACAGCTGAGGATGGCACAGAAGCAGCCCAAGATGCTGAAGTGAAGACAGTGGTGTGGAGGGGCACCTTCAGGGGAAATGGCAGTTTCCAATGATCCAACAGCATAACACAAGGGTGCCAGGATGCCTGTGGGAGGTGAAGGACAGCAGGAGTAGCAGCAATTCCCCTTTTCTGTCACAGTACAAATGTACATAGAGAGGAACGTTGCAGAAAGAGCAGTAAGGCTCCACAAGATCGAGGGCCACCTCGTGCGAGAGCTCCACAGCCAGGCAGTGCCAGCCTCAGATGAAGATCTCTTTCCAGGACAAAGAGTAGGATACCCCTGCCTTGCAAAATAGAAGTCCAGAAATGATGTGAACTCTGAGGTGAGTTAGAATATGAGGAAAAACAGGATGCAAAAAAAAAAAAAAAAATCAAAATGGTCACCAAAAGTCAGAAGAGCCAAGAAAGTGCTGTCCTAGCTTGCACAAGAAGCATGACACTCAGCATTTTGAACCAAATAGAGAAACCAGGAGAAAAAAAAGAGTTGGGCAACTCTGTGGTAAAATAATCATAGTCATAGTGGGAACATTAGGGACATGTGTATTAAAAATGCCACCTGAGAATCACAAGTACAGCAATTTTTGCTACCCAATAAGAATCTGGGTGCCAAACTTTTGGAAATACTTACTTGATTTCAGTTCTTCTAGTTCTGGAAGCTCTTCATCTAAACACCGTGACTTCACCCAGTGCTTCCACGCATTCACACCGTACGCGTATTTGAACGGGAAACTACACTCTGAGTTCTCAGAGCTGTCATCGTGTGACTGGTACTCAGACACCGCTTTCCTCTTGACTCCCTGCCATGGACACACAGTGGTTAACACTGCCAGCAGCTGGCAGCAGCAGTGACATAGAGCCTGGGCACTGCAGGCCAGAGTACAAACTGAACGTTCAGTGTAATGAAACACATGCTTCATTCAGGAGGTGGTTTCTTTGCTGATCATCCTTCTAAGGACAGCATCTACTTCAGCTGACAGGCATTTCTAATTCACCTCTGAAACTGGTTCTTAATAGACACAGTAACTTTTGGCAATATAGTTGCTCTATTGGTTCCAGTGTATTATGCAACAAACACATGATGCACCAGTAATTCAGTGTATTTATAGGATTCCATTGTGTTAATGCGCAAGAAACTAAAGATGCTACAAGTTTATGCCACAACCTCAACTTTTAGGCACCAGTGAACCCATCAATGGAAAAGCTAGCACCGGTCCCAAATTAAAGCATGTCCAGCAGTGGCTATGTGGATAATGTACAGTGGGTAACACTGACAGTTTAGACTCCAAATTTCATACTAGAAAGATGTATTTGTTCTTAGAAAGCTTTACTAGTAGGTGGCTGGATTTTTTAAAGCTGCAATATCTACTGCAGTTAATGGAACAAAATCATTTCAGCTTTGTGCCAGGCACAGGAAACTATTTCCTGTTAGTATTGTTCTAGATAAAAGAATACAGGTCATTTATTTGCAATGCCTAAACTAAGATTGGCTGAAAATTACAAGCAAATAAAAATGTTTCTTTTTAAACTCTTTTATATAAGAGATGCTACAGCTCCCACTACAAACCATGGTAATGCCAACATTCTTCCACATTACTACCAAATTAAACCAAGACAGCTTTGTTCAAAGTTCAAGGTAGAAAAACATTACTAAGAGTACAGTAAGTATACACAAACTAGCACATTACATCAATAGTTCTACCACTACGAAGCAAAAATGGGATCAGAATTCACAAATCACACTCCTTTTAAATTCAACAGTTATCTGCAATAGACATAGGACGGAAATAATTTCATTATATGAAATATATCAATTCACATCATAAAGATAGGATATTACATATTAATAGACAGTAACACATTTTAGAGCAGTATGAGAACTAAACTTAAATTTTATGCTTCTTTCGATATTTTTAATAGCATGAGAAAATTACCTTCTTTTTGGACCGAGGCCTTGGCTGTTCCTCATATTCTTCACCAAAAACAGGAGGTAACAAAAACTCATTTTCTGTATCAAGCTCCTCAGTTGCTGAAAATACATTAACAGAAATTTATTTCTAAACACCTTTTGAATAATACTGCTTTGAAAAAAACCATGAGCTATATCAGTGTGTATTAACATAAGGGGACCACAAAGGCACAGATAAACCAAACACTGGATTCTTATATTCAAAGACCTATTCTTATATTAAAAGTAAGACAAGGCTGTCAAAATGTTTATTTCTAAAAAAAATATAGAGAACACAATGCTCAACATTTTCAAGCATTATCTTAAGTCACTAAGGCAGCATTTCTTACAGTGGACTCCTACATAATTTTTTTCTGCCCAGATTGTCTTGGTAACAAGAAGTTTAAGTTATGGTGAGAACGAGCAGCTATGACTGGAAAAATACAGATTAACTGAGTACGTGCACTTTTGTTCATGCATTTCCATAATTTCTATTCATGTTTTATATTTTATAAACATGATATTTGATTAAAACCATTAGGAATCAGAAGTCAAACTCCTTCAGTGAAACTAGCTTTAGTCTATACCAGTGGTGGAGGTCTAGCTCATGATGGACATTACAGTAAGTTCATTAGGCAGATATATGGTAGTTCCCCAAAATACTGTTTATTTAACATTTCATGGGTAGGATGAAGGACTCTATTTCAGGCAACACAGCAGCATGAGACAACATATGAATGGATTTAATGTTGCAAGATCCACCTTTATTTACTTTACTGATGATGGTTCATCCTTCTTCTGGCCGTCAAACAATGCCTTCAGTCAAAATTGAATGCCCTTCTGATAGTCTCATTTCACCTCCTTCCTTCTCAAGACACCTCTCAAACTGGTCCAGATGAAACAGCACTCACATCCAAAGATTTAAGAACTCAGTTCAGTTACCTGTCTAAAAAGCAATCCTTCTCTTTCTCAATCTTATCTCAGAAGCACTTCAGTGTTATCAGTATCTCCTACAGACTGCTGTTACTTACTATTCCTCTTTGACTATTTCTTTCTTCCACAGTTTTCCTTTCTCACGTACCAAGCTTCACACAGAGACAGTTAAAAATCTGGTACTGAGGAAGCCATGGATCAAACTCATCACAATCTGACAAGTAAATGTCCTAAAATGAAGGTCAGACTAACTCCCAGGCTTTCTCTTTAAATTAGACATACAGCAAAGTGAGAAAGCCAGTCTGGGCATCTTCTGCAGCTCTCTACAGCAGAACACAAAAGGAGACTGTCAACACCAGCTACCCAGGTGAGGTATCAGAGTTGTATGCCCAATAGAAGCTATGCCAAGACGGACACTAACAATAGCCAGAAGCTTCCTTGGATCTTGGATTGATTAGGACATGGTGTAAGGAAACAGACACTGTTCCCTGCATTCTGCAGAGCGGTAGAAATCGTACTATATAAAAATCAAGCGTTTCTTTCAACAAAGGTCTCAAAGAAGTGATTCTGCTGCTAATTGGAATAATGCTACCTTTTAAAATATAAACATTAACAAGATATTAAAAGGTAACACAAGTGGTGGGTAGCATGCCAACTTGCAATTTTCTAACAAATTTGAGTGGGAAATTGACCCTTTTGTCATTTCTGCTCTAAACCATGGGAGTACTTGGTGATTGAAGAACGCGCAATCATCATGTTTTCCAAGACATATGCCATCTGAGTCCTTGAGCCCTCACAACAGCTTTCCTAAATCCACATTCAAACCAAATCATGCAGCTAAGTTCTTTGTGAAAGGTAAATTCTCCTTTTCTTTGCATTGTTTTAAATACTGTGTTTAGAAAGATGGAAGAACTAATTCACAAGTCTCCATTCTTACAAGGAAATGGCAAAGTTTTACCTAACAGTGAGTTAACTGGATCCTGAAATCAAATAAAGCTTCTCTGAAATGATGATTAAACAAGGTACAATGGCCACTCACAATGTCACAGTATTTATTAAAATCACAGAAAGATTACCTCTTGGAAAGTCTATTTCAATATCAAGGTCTGGCTCATATGGAACATCAGGCAAGCTTGTCCGTGACTCTGTTTCTGAGTTTAGTAGGTTTGAGTCAGCTATCACACCTGCTAAAAAAAAAAAAAAGAAAAGGAAAAACTCATTATTTTAACCAACACATGGATTAGTAAACAGGGCAGATTTAGAACTTTAGATGCCAAGTGGTTCTAAAGTTGCTTGTTCTGCTCATCACCGTCCCACATTTTGTTGTTCTTGGGATCTCAGATCTACTTCTCCAATCTAATTTCCCTCAGACATAAAAGATATATACTAGCCCTTTGTCCTTCTTCATTAAGATGAGTCAGTCAGCAAAACACATGTATAGAAAAATCAAATACTGGGGATCCTATCAGCCAATTACAGAACTCAAACAAGCCTGATAAACCTATTTTTCTACCTGATTCTGTCACAATGGGACAAATATTCAAGTTTGTTTTAGTAATATCTGTTTCACAAACAAGGCAAGCAAGCAGGGAGAAACAAAGTTTGGCCTCTTTCCAACTTCTGGCAAAGACAGATTTCTCCAAATTCAGTCCTCTGCAAATGAGCAAGCTCTGATGCCATACATCTGCTCATTTGGGTGTACCTCACAAAACAGAGCAAGGACCTGCAAGTGACAATCTTGCAGCACTACCAGAAATGTGTAGTTGTAGTGAGGGAATGGCAATGTTTGAAAGCAGTAAGCCTCTTGGGACTGTAGTTCCACTGGCCTCCTATTTACCAGGCACAAGGCATAAGTTCATATCATTTATCAACATCCTTTCAGACATCTGTTCGAAGGCTTGAAAAAGTCCCAAAATTTCACTTGAGTGAAGGCAAATTTAAAGATACAGAAGAGGCTTGAGAATTTTGGCAGGCGGAGCCAGGAAAGAGGAACAGAGATATGTGCACTGAGAAAATATAATTACAGAATACGTAATTTTGATCTTCAGACATAAATTTTTATTATGAGAATAATGTTGATAATGCACTGGTGTGTTGGTCGTTCAGTTTCCCATGTTCTGCCAGAGAGCAGGTGCACAAGAAGCTGAGAGGGAGCATGTCCAGAACAGCTGAGCTGAAACATCCAAAGGGACATCCCATACCACAGAATGCAATGTTCACTATATATGAAGGGGAGTTGGCTGGGGATCCAGTGAATGCTGCTTGGGGCAGGATGGGCATCCATCAGCAGGTGGTGAGCAACTGCATTGTGTATCACTTAGTTTTCTTGGGTTTTATTCCTCTCTCTCTCCCCTTTTCATGGTATTTATTAGTATTAGTACCATTACTGTATATTATTTCAATTATTAAACTGTTCTTAACTCACAAGGTCTACTTTTTTTTCTGATTCTCCTCCCCACCAGGTGTGAGGGAAGTAAGCAAGTGGCTGTGTGGTATTTAGTTGCCCTCTGGGGTTAAACCATCAAGGCAACTTAATATAAGATCTCAGTGACAGCACTGTTGTACTCAAACTTTCCCACTAAACCCAAGACTTCTCTGGATTCACACACATCCCTCAGCAGTCCAAGGAGCTAGAAACGTATCAGGAAACTCACCAGCCATATCAGAAGCTTCAGCTTTTCCAGTGTGCTCAGGTACCACCCCTGACAAGTTCAGCAGCTCGGTTTCCAGAGGATCTGAGGGCACTTTTCCCCTCAGCTCTTCTATTGCCGCATGGATTTTTTCACTGCTATCCAGAGTACTGGGCAAAAACACTGGAACTGGCACCTGTGCAGTCAAGGAGGCAGAGATAATTAGAAAAAATGCTGCAACAAAGCATCAACAGTAGCCAACACAGAAGAAAACTCCATACTCCTCTTCCAAAAGACAGAGTTAATGCAGATTAGAAACAAATCACTCCAATGTGAACTAACAAAACATGTTGACAGGTTAAAAAGCTCAATATAAATTACTGAGAACAGAAGGAAAAGCAGGAAAGAATACAGAAAAAATAAAAACATGACAAAATATAGATGGTCAAAACGACTTTGGAGCTTCAAACAGATCTCATTAGAACCTCAGATGAATAGTTTGGACAAATCAGCATCCTATCTTAGTGGTTTGTTGGTGAAACATGGAATTTTAGGAAATCAGGGTGGTTTTCCTCACCATTTGGATGAGATTAGGTATATAAGTGATAATAAATTATAGAGTTATTTTCTTTTGCCAATACAAGTTCAGGTTTGGGGTTATTTTCCTTTGCTTTTCTTCCTTCTGTTTATCCCATTCTGCCATCCCTTCTCAATATAACCTTTTTGGCTTCCTCATTACCAGAACAAATCTTGCTGTTTCAGGCCTATTCAGCAAACTCAGAGTATCACTCAGAATTGTTCCTAAAACGTTCAGCAGCACAAGATTTGCACACAGAAAGCAGGCAGATAAGTCCTAAATTAAAATCGGGTAATTAAGTGCCACTGGCAGACTCTAATGCTTTTGCAATTAGTGCTGCAGCATCCTGCAATCCTTTAAATAGAACAAAACAAGAAAAGCTAACAATATGAAGTGGTTTCCCCCAACACAATTTTAAAATGAAGCTAAAGTTTCACTTACAGGAACAGGAACTGTTGTAGGAACAGGAATAGTTTGACTATACATGTTCATAGGCACCGGAACATAGATAGGTACAGGAATAGGCACTGGGACATACTCTTTTTTCCAATCACCTTCTGTTAAAAGAAACAAGAAAAAGGTAAACACTGCCATGTTTTCAAACACATTTTACACCTGCCATATAGTGAAAAAAAAATCAGAATATTTGCAGTATGTTCAAAGAAAGTAACAGTTAAGGAAAATCTGCAATGAAGAAAGTGGTAGTTCCAGCAGAGTTCAGGAGTTACCTGTCTGAGAAGACTTTGTCTGCATATGAGGTTTACAGTACGTGGCTTTTGTCATTGTCAAAGGCTTGCAAAGAACTGCCTTGTTCTTCATTTCTCTGTTAGGTGTTGGAGAAGGTGGTGGTGCTGAGCCCTGCAGACAAGCAAATAAGAGAATGTGCTGTTGCACCACACCAATTCCAACATGAAGTTCTTGACTTAATGTATCGGCTGATACTTTTCATAAATGAGATACTGAAGAGGAAGCTCACAAAAGCTCAACACACCAGCACCAAACTAGTATTCTGTAACTGCAAGCTATTCTACATGCCTAGTAATGAGCTGCCAGTGCCAGGAACATAACAACATTCAGTTGTGTTTGACTCAGTCAGGGCTAGCATTGTAACAACTTCTGGCTCATTTGTTCTTTTTTTTTTTTTTTTTTTTAATTTAAGGGAAAGATTTTGTTTACATGCTTGTTTAAATGAAAGCACAATTTAAGCAATTTTACAATGTAAAAAATAATTTTATTTGTAAAAAGAATTCACTATAAGCAGCATAGCAAACTTTTGGCTCAAGGTCTGACCTTCTTGAATTATGCTATAATCCAAAGATCATATTTAAAAAAAAAAGTATTTCTGAATAAAAATTCTTTCAACAATTTTTTAGTACCTAAAGTATAGACTTTGAGCTCCCTCTGCTGGCTCTGCAATAGTGACAAAAAATACTTGGGAACATCCCATATTGCTCAAACTGCATCCTTAGAGACAAGCAGGAAAAATTACCCCTTGTTCCAGACATGGTTTTTGTACCCTAGCACCTGTTTTAGAACCTGATTTAAGAAACACTCAGTTTTATTTGGCCATATGTAGGAAGATTAGCTCCACTTGTCCTTCTAAATACAGCAAGAAAATAAAATCCCAAGAACAGCACTACACTCTAACAGGTGTACACTTTCTAAAATACACTAAAAAATACTGCTTCACATATAGCTTTGACATGGTCTTTAAAATTTTATGGACTGAATGCACATAATTAAACATAAAATACTAGAAGTTTTTAACATGACAGTTTAGCTTGACTGATGTCTCCAGTAACCTAAGCAATTTTATTTTCTGTGTTTTTCATAAATATATTTATAATGCCATCAAAAAACTTGTGCTTGAACGCAAGATTTATCTTTAATGCCTATTTGCATTTAAAAGGTGAGCCAATTTTTTCCTTGGAAAAAATAGGCAGTTCTGAGACCTCCCATGTGACAAACAAATCAAAACTAAACTAAATTTCAAACAAAACACACTGAACTAACTGAAATAATACTAGTATTTTTGACAAGTTGACAAACATTGAAACTCTAAAATGCTCCACTGATGATCCCCACTCTCCCAGACAGGAATCCTGCAAAAGGTCAGTTATGCTTCCCTACTCTGTCACCTGCAGCAAAGTCAATTAGACCCTGAGCACCCAGAGCATTCTGCTATTGGGAATGATAAAACTGAAGATCCAAAGCCTTATTTTCAGCCTTTCAAAGCTTAGCTACAATCTTAATATTCTAATTGGCCAGTGGAATTCTCTTCCCTTTCTATACTCAATAAATGCACCTAAATATGTGAATAAGACACACAGTTAGTTGATTAACTTTGAAGCAACACTTGAATGCACTATAGGTATAAAACACATGGCTGATGATTTAGTTTCCCAGAACACATTGAAAGGATAAAGTATGAACATTTAAAAATTTTATTTCAGCTACTGACATGAATAAAACTAAAACACTCCATAAATTATCATTCAAAAAGACTAATTTTTGGTTTTAAATAGCATCCCTTCAAGTCCCCAGGATCTCACATTTTAAATACATATATGTATATATGTATATATTTATATGTCTATATTTATATATATATATATATTTATGAGTGTGTATGTTAAATATAGGTACTTACCGTTATTTTTGACCGGGGGGTTTGACAGCCCTGATCTAAAAGTATAAGGAAACATTTTTAGAATTATTTTTCTGCTCTTTGAAAATCGAAGCACATTTCACTAAGCAACCCCTGGCAACATCTCTAATCAATATAACATTAAATTAACAGCACTGATGAGCACCACACTGCAGGTGGGAACAGCACACAAGACTCTTCCCTCACAGCCACCTCACTACTCTGGTAATGAGTCTTATACAAATGCAAATGCTGAATTCAATGCTCTAGCCAGATGTGAATACAGCTTCTTCCAGAAAAGTAAATACCATAATGTTCAGATATGAAAATGGCTATACAAAGAAGGTGTGTTCCCATATTACAATAATTTAAAAGCTGATTTATTTGAACTTTGCCTGACTTGCCATTTATACCATGCAAACATGCACTCTGCAAATTAACGCAGTACCTATTGCCAACAGAAAGGAAAAAAAAAGCAGTGTGTTCCTCTTATCTAGATACTTTAACTCCATTTTCTTTTCATTTCCATTTCACTTATTTCCTTTTAATTCCATTTATTTCTTTTTTTTTTCATTCTTAGTGCATTTATCTACTCTGTGACCAAAAGGCATTTTGAGAAGTGTTTGCACAGAGCCACTAATGACAAACTGGAGCACAACAAAAAGAGGAAAACATCTTCTGTTCCCATAATGACACAACACTAAAGTTACACTTAACCCAAAACAGCTCAGTGGTGCCTGTGATGACAACATAAAATAGGATCATCTCTAACGCTGTTTATTATACCACATAAATAATTCATGCAGCTTTCAATTGTTCATGTAAAGGAAGCGTCCTGTTGGACATTTATGAGCCATGCAGCAGCACATACCATAGTACAAGTTCTCGGGCCCTTTCTGGGTTGCCAGGTTTGGCTCGTTCTGCTGGCAGTAGAAGCGGAGCAGGCAGTGCTGATCACAGAAGTGCTTCATTTCACCGCGCCACTGCACCTTCTCTTTGAGGGTTCCTTGGGACTTACAACAGTCACACCGCACAGCCTTAAGGCAAAGGAAGATTTGGACATTTTTAAACAAGCCTTAGAAGAAAAACTATTTCTACATTTTAAAAGGTTACATTTTTAAGAGTACTAAGGACTCATTACCACTACAGAGTTAAGCCTTGCTCGCTCACTTACAGCAGTCACGCTACCCTCTAACCTGTGTACACAGGCACATCTGTTACATCATGCTTGATTGTTTGCTGAGGGTTAACACCCACAATAAATCTGCTTTGTTTTACTAATTCTTCATTAAGTCTTTAAAAATTGCTGACTTCTAAACAGTCAGCAAAAAATGAATTTTAGGTATTAATTCTAACTAATTCCATTTAAGCATTCTGCGTAACAAGAGCAGAAAGTGACAGACTCCTTAATGACTCTATTGACAAATAGAGTTCTTTTTTGACCCTCCAAAGTTTGGTGTTTTTTTAAGTCACCAATAGAATCACTTCTCTAGGTATCAAATCAGCCCTTTAGTGTAAGTAGATTTTATATTTTTATTATTTTCATTGTTTGGTAACAATTTTACATTCCAATTCTTTAGTTCATCCAAATTTCTATGTGATTTATAAACAACAATTGCTCTCAAACTAAAGAGGGCTCCCCAAAATCTAGTTGGCCAGTAACTTGAAACTCAAACACTATCATTCACCAGCCTACACAATATTTTTGTGAGGCACCCCTAAGATACTGTTTTCTTCCAAAAGGGATTCCACTGCATTTAATCTGCCAGGCTAGAAATTATTATCTGAACAGTAGTATCTCAACAGCTCGCCCTGATATTACTTGCAGCCTCCATCCTAAAGCAGACCTTGAAAAATAAAAGCTTTATAGATGCTCAGGAATCCAAAGTAAGTCAACAATATAGCCAGGAGAGTAAGAGGGAAGCTATAATAATATGCAACATAAAACATTAATACATAAAACCATACACAACACTGCAGTTATGCACAAGGCTCTGATGGCTTAAGAAACAAAACAAACCAAAAAAAAAAAGCCCAACTGTAGTTTTAAGTGACTCCAAAAACATATGAACAGGTCAATTAGTTCAAACTTAAAAAATTCCTTCTCCATTACTTGAACAGTCTGGTACCATCCTCTGACAATGTAAGAAATTAAGCTCTCAGTTGTAATTTTCAATTATTTAAAGATGATACATAGAGAGATTTGATTCTAACAGTATAACCAGCTTTTAATTGGGAGCAATTAAAGCTGCAGCTTCAGGATCACCTCACAAAAAGGGCAGGTATTTCTCTTCCCCCTCCTCTGTGCAAGTGTCAGCAGGAGTGCTTACACACCTGCAGGACACACAAGGTCAGAGACTTTATCCCCTGCATTATCCCCATCCTCCCTCAAATTTGTTACATTTATCACTTGGACTTTCTGCTGATGCTGATCCACAGTTCTTTTGGCAGCAGAGATCTCAGTGGGACAAAAGAGCAAGTAAGGTGTGTTCTTGGAAGGGAGTGAGGAAGAAGACGAAGTGTAGAGTGTTTCCAAACTAGTCTAGATTTATCAGTTCAAGGAAGCTGTGAATTCACACATTTAAAGCAAATGCCTCTTCCAAAGCTACCAAAAGACTGAAATACCAGTAGATAAAAATTATGTATAATTCACTCAAGTTTTAAATCTCAATCCCACCTAACACTGATTGACAGCTGACCCATGTACAGAAAAGCCCATCAATTCTGACCTGCTGCACACTGCTTGACTATTAAAACACCACTTTTTGCTCATTTTTTTCTCTCCTTCAGAGAAAGAAAAAGCAACTACAGCCTTCCTACAGCAGGGTCTGTTGTGATAGGACAATGAGTAACGGCTTTAAATTGAAGGAGGGTCAATTTGGATTGGATATCACGAAGAAGCTTTTTAGAATGAGGGTGGTGAAACACTGGAACAGGTTACCCAGAGAGGTTGTAGATAGCCCATCCCAAGAAATATTCAAGGCCAGGTCGGATGGGACTCTGGGCAACTTCATCTTGTTGACAATGTCCCTGCTCATTGCAGGGGTGTTGGACTAGAAGGTCTTTAAGGGTCCCTTCCAACCTAAACTCTTCTGTGATTCTATGATTTCTGCAATGGTTCTCTCCCTCTTCTGGTTAGTTGTGTTCATTTAGGCCTTTGAATAAGTATATTATTGTATCTTCTGGGCTGCTACAAAGTTAATTAGGTAAAAAAAAAAATCTGTTTTGCTTCCCCATGGAAATTACTATTTCTTAGCAAACCTGAGATTCCTTTATAGTGATGTTTCACTTCTCATCCCTACATTTGCTACATCATAATTCTATCATTTAATTAATCGTGCTTACAGTCAATATTATACATCCTTCTATGCACTGAAGTTTCCTGATACTTTCTTGCTCACCCACTGCGCCCTGACCATGAAATTTATTGGAAGTCAAAGTGAACTAATGGTTTTCACGACATTCTACGATTTTATGACTTTCTGCTTTTTCCTTCCTTCCTTCCCCTTTCCATTTGTTTTCATTTGGGATATTGGCATTATATGTTAATTGACTCTACAAAATAACTGCCTTCAAGTCTGCTCTATCTCTGTGTTTCCAAAAAGCCCATCTCTACTCCCTGTGCTTCAACTGCACTTGAGTCCTTTGCCACTCATGACTACTTTTGGTGTATTTCTTTTCCCATTTCTTCAACATGTTCAAATGGGCATGGTGACTAGTATAAACCACTGATGTTTGCCTCAAATTGGGGTTAAAGAAAAAACTTTTCATATGTGGGGGCTTTTACTTACGTTTTTAATCCTTCCATCACCTGTTTCTAAATGTTCATCAACAGTATTAACTCGACCTAATCTTAGCTGTCTCTTACGACTTCAGTTGCAACAAATAGGAAGCAAAAGATGTTTCCAGAGAGTGAATAAGAGAAAGGAGATCAACTATTCTGAAAGTGTACTTACTGGAAATTGAGATGCCATCTACAGAACGGCTGAATTCAGACAAGAGAAACTCCACAAGGCTGTCTTGCTGCCTTTACCATTTTGATTAACGCTGGCTCCAGTTTTGCATTTTACCACTGCTGACAATCGTTGCTATCTGAGCTCACCAGCCACAACCATTTTTCTATGACTCAGACTGTAGCTCCCCACCTCCTACTCCTCCTTGCTGCAGACACCTGACCTCCACTGTATACACAGTCCCCACTGCACATGCTGAGTCTTATGAATTCTCCACTGTAGCCTCGAATGACCTGTGTACACTTCAGCTGCAGTACTTTCAGCAATGTTTCTCAATGTATATTGAAAGAAAAAGATTTCTGTGCTGTTCTCAGAACTGTACACTCTTTTCCAAGGTACTTGTCATGCTCCAGGATAACATCGAATGATTGAAATGGTCATCAAACATCAAGCTATTAAAACTTTTATATTGAAATTTCCCAGGTATTTTTCAGATTAATATCCAAACCATTGCATTCAAGTTTACAGGAGGACTTCCAATAGCTTGGGGAGCTAACCTTAAGACACCAAAAACTTCACTTCTTGTCTAAAAGGTGTGTGGACAAAATACAGCAGAAATTTCCTCAGAAATAGGCACCAACTGGTAACTGCAGCAGTTGCCCAACAGATGATTAGGACTAAACTATTCTTTTATATTTCAATGCCTCATATTAGCTTTAAAGGACACTTCTGGATAAGTCTGATGAACTTCTAACACTTCTAGGTAACAGTTGTTGTGCTTCTAACCATTGTTAGCTTTTTCTGGCTTTTTGAGAAGAGAATTTTAGCATTCAGGAACATTCTCCCATAATGCTTGATTATTTTTAAAGGTTATGGTGTTTTTCAGATAATACTACATGAGAAAGATGTGTCCATAAAAAAAAGTAGACAAAGAAGATGGAGACAAACACTTGTTTAATGAACACAATGATGGTGTTAAAACATTACTAGGTTATTACTACTTAGTTCTCTTTCAGGTATACAGTCATTGAAACTCCAAAATAACACTGAACATTGCATAAATGAGACAAAGCTCATACATATGTAACTATTCTTTTAAGAAGCTAACAGACAAAACAGCTAATGAAGTACAAATTCGGGGAGTGGTCTTTATCTAGTCTGTCTTCCTACGTTTCAATCATCATCTATTTAGGGCTAGGTAAGAACATGAGCTAACAATGTACTACCAAATCTAAGATATCTGGAGTGACTTTCATAAAAGTGGGAAAAGTTATGAGCAAGGATGTAGAGGAAAAAAAAAAAGACAATTTAAGCAAAAGACACAATTTCCCAAAACCTATTATACGTCTTCCCCGTATAATAAATTCCAAACCTTTATAACCAAAGCCCAACTATGTAAAGGCTTTAAGAAGCACTTGAAAAAAATTACTATCAACAATTCCTCAACATGTAACACTACTTCCACTAGCAAGTGTAACATTCAGAAAGTAGAAACATCTACCACCTCAGCCTCATCCAGAACATCAAAAATCACTATTTACCAGCAAATCCATTTAAAAGGATTTCACATCGTCATATCTAACCTTCCTGTAACACTGTACCATCAGCATTTCTTAAACAGATTTCATGGGCCAATTAAGTTATTACCTTATCCCATGAATTAGGGTAACCTGAAGTCTGAGTTTTCAAGTGGTTCTCAAAGCTGAATTACAGTACAAGCTTCCATAGAAGCTTACGCACATGAAACTGGTTTGGTATGCACAACTCCAGGCTACATTATTTGCTGGATCACCAAAGATTTCTAAAGCACACCAAAGATTCATTAAGTTCTCTACCAGAAGGCACTTTTTATGCAGGGATAAATTTCACCTCATACCCCAAGTTTTAAGGCATATAGATTCAATATTATTGTATGAAGTTAACATTTTAGTTAAGAACTTTGCAGCCAAGCTTCATTCCCCTATTTTCAAAAGAGACAAAAGAAACACATTGAGGTCTTCAGTAGTTTTCAAAATGTCTAACAGGACCCTACATACATTTTGCAAAATAAAGAATTCACAGTGTTTGGCTGTAACATTTCTGGAACCAGCCATTCCAAAATATCAGCTACATCTTCACATTCAGTTCTTTTAAGGTAGGTAGATCATCTTGAATTACAGACTTGTGTCTAGCCCTCTAACATTTCAAGCTTTTTATTGCCTTCCAGGCTGCGTGCAGAGTTTTGGCACCGTGATGAATTTTGTACTGTCTTTTTGCAATTGCATCCACAAGTGTAGTTCTTGTTTTGATATTATCAGTGTAGCTTTCCAGGATGTTCACACCAGAGATCAAATATTTTATATCCATGGCACTAATCGCAGGTTTTCATCTTTTTCTTTCACAAAAAATGTAAACAAAACCTCTTAATGTGAACTCTTTGCTGGTTGTGCTTCACAAGGTAGTTAAACTTCCAGAGATTTAGAAATAGATGCCATCTGTTTGATTTAAACTTTTATTAGAAATCCATTTGGTCTTGCTTTTCCCTTTGGAATCCTTTCCACTGGGAAACACTGAACAATCAAAGCCTCTGCAGTTCAAACTGTGGGAGAAGGGAAAAGGCAAAAAAAGAGGCAAAAACAGGAAGAAGAAAAACTCCACTAACCTAGTTTATTGTCAGTCAGCTGAAGGTATCCTCCTGCTACTAACAGTGTTGTCAACATTCTGAATACACATTTAAGAAGTTTTGACAAGAAAAATGTGGTATCAATTGAGAAAAAATTAGAATTGTAAAGTAACAAATATACATAGTAATTTCTTGGGTTTATGTAACTCAAGACTTCCTTGCCAAATGAATTAATAAAATCAGGTGACAGAAATGCTGCTCTAAGATCTAGAAAAACTCAAATGATGAAATTAATACATTTGCTTGTTGTATAGCAAATGCTTTGCTGAAGTAATCCATATTTGCTGCACAGTCCTTGAGATATCCTCACATGTGCATTTTTGGTTTTTTTAACTGTGGAGCTCTCGTCAAAAATTCTGAGTTACTTGCCTTGTAGTACCAGTCCTGAAATTTTTTACAGCACTCTTCACTGCAGAAATCTCTCACTACACCATCAAGTTCCTTAGTTGCTCCCTTTTTGCACAGCTGTGAGCAGTAATTACAAGAAACACATCTCAGTCCTAACCGTCTTGCAAAGTCTTGTTTATATAGCAGCTTGCAGCCTGGAAACAGATTTTAAACATTAGGAACAAAGTAATTTTTACAGAGAGATATCACAGTTAAGAGTTAAATATCGAAAATTCAATGAATACAATAACAGCTAACAATTGGGGCTTCAGGCAAATTCAGGTTGCATAATAAAACTGTATTTCAAGACATATTTATCTGAACACCTTTCCTGCACAACTCTACAGTTTTCTGTGATGCCTTTTTTCAAAATCCTGTGGTGAATCTTTGCTTATCAAATCCTTGAATAAACAGTCAGGAAAAAATACATCATTTTCTTTTAATACAGACTCATACAATGCATTGACTTGGAATTACATTGCTTGGTTACACATCCTTAGAATGCCAGACATCCAGACAACACTATCTGCTAAAGAAATACCTATCTGCAGGGATCAACTTTATTTAATTACTACCTTTATTCATATTAATACCACAAACCACTTATGACAACTTATCAATTTTTACAAACACTAATATGTACAAGATGACCCAAGAACTAAGGAGTTTGTTAAAAAATATGACTATAAAGTAAGTAATGACCAGTACTGAGAATAATTATGCAATGAAAGGAGATTACATATGAAATTTGTGAAGAATTTGTATGCAATTAATATTTTAATTTTTCTTCTCACATTGGGGTTGGGTGGGGGTGTTGGTTATTTTAGTTTGGGCTGGTTGGGGTTTTTTGTGTTGGTTTTATTTTTTCATTTGTTATGCAGTCATAATGCCAAGGTTGCTGTAATGACAGCTGTATTCTTCCACAATCTGATCCTCCCTCAAGCAAATTAGAAAAGACATTCTAACATATTAAATGTGTTAAAAGATGAACACTGTAGCTATTATATAGGCTATTTTGAGAATATAATGTATTTAAACTACCTCAAATCTAGTCTCTGTTCAGCTGGTGCCTAAATCATATACCACATGCCTCTGTAATCGTCCTAATTTTATAGAAGAGAACAGAACGAGACGACAAAGTAACTCTTATGTCAAACACTGGAGGGACAAGATAACATTTACACAGACCTAAGGTACTGCACCCTGTTTCTATGACCTCCTAAATATCACAATACCATCAAAGACCAGAACTCAAGTCTTTCAGCTGTCCACTCTGGAAGGGCATATATACAGTCTAACAGATGCAGATGTCTGTACTCCAGTATGTTATGAAACTCAGTATGTAACAAACAAGCTGCACTTCCTCTGCCGTATAGAGTACCATGTTCAGTAATTTCAATTAACTGACTTGTGCTGTTGTCTATTAGGGTGGAGTTCACATGTGTGAAACAGATACTACTTTTAAATCACTCAAAGCACAAAAATGTAAATGGAAGCTGCAGCAGGGCAGCATCTTCCAAAAGGTTATTGAGGAACTTTACCTTGCAATGCAACAAGCTTTGCTAACAAATTAAAATTACTAGTAATTGCAAAACAAGACCATCAGAGAATATTGCCCAAATAAGACCCTGTAGGTACTAACAGTTTTAAGCTTCCTTTTTTTAAAGTTCTATATCTGGTTCTTTAAAAACAGATAAAGAAAATTACTAACACAGAAAACAGGCAGTGCAGATTGAAAGTGTTAAATCAAGCAATCATCCTTACAGTACAACTAATTTGTATTTTAAATATACTGCTTTGAAGGAACAGCAATTCTATAGATACCAGTGTGTGCAAGCTATTAGTTAAAAGTACCCATTGCAAGCATTCAACACTTCTTGCCAGTATTTCTGACTCCTTGCCATATCTCTCTATTATTGTATGGTCTGTCACACTCTTCCCAGTTCTTTACAATTCCAGAGACAGTTTAGCACCACAATGTACCCTTCTCTTCAGTTGTGTCTTAGAAAAGCCATCCAATGCTTCATCAGCTTTTCAAAGCTACAGATTAGTAGTCCTCCTCTACTACCAATTAGGTAACCTGTGTCCCCCTGGCTAAATAGTTTACAAAAAGAGATGGACAAAGTTGACATTTTTCTTGGCTGCTAAACTACAGGAAGTAAAATTAAGATGCTGCTGCTGTCATATAAAAAAAAAAAAAGTTATCAGGTAAGAAATTTTCCATTCTACAGTCAAACATCTCTCACACCCCTATGACTCATGGTAAAAATGAGAAGTGAACTTTAAATAAGGGGAAACAAAAAGTCCAACATTCCAGCCATCAAGACTAAATACCTGAAAAACGTGAGGGTTTTTTCATAGATCACTGGGGTACTTGCTGAAGGAGGCCTCTACAGAAGATAGAAAATCCATGTCTATAAAACTTCAGATATTGACATTAGATTGTTACAATCCTAAAGACTGCTAAAATGGAAGTACAAAGGCTTTTGCAATATCATGAGTAAAATTCTTCAGATTTGTCTGAAACTTTTTTAAAGTCTTTGTAATAGGTAACATAATCTACCTGGCCAGGAAATATTCGGTTTAGCTTCAAGATCTTGTCACTTCAGACAAAGAGAAAATAAAGTAACTTTTCTAGGTTCTTGGTGCAACCTAGGATACACTTTTTTATGATAAATGCTATGGTTCTAACTGGAATTGTAAGTCATTCTTTGTATGGAAAAAAGTATTCCCGTTCAGCCAAACAGATTCTGAGCTCCAGCAACTTGGTCTTCATGGTGCACAAGGGAAATCCTGAATCTATGTAGCAGCGGCAGCATCCAGGATGGCTTTGTAGATGTGACTGTGAAGTGGGCTTTGACTTACAGTACGTTGTGTAATACCAAAAGCACTGACCTTTCTAATATCAACACTAAAATCCTGAGAGTTTGGCCAGCCTAACTCCCCTGAGGACTTGGGAGTTCCTGAGTACACGTACTGCCTAAAACAAACAGCTGACAACATCAACGTTTTGAACAAAAAGTTATGAGTCAAATCCTAAGTTCCTCAGGATTTCGGCTACAACACCAGACATGCAAGTTACAGTGTGACCAGATGCAAACCTCTAGTGGTTTAAAGTGGCTGAGAGAAAACAGCTCTTATTTTCACAGAAACATGTCATTTGGCTCAAGGGGCACCAGGAATCAATTATCAAAGTTCTAACAGACCAGCCTGCAAGTCACCCATCTGAAGAAGACCACTAAGGAGCATCAGACAAAGTATTTCTCAAAGTATATCTCAAAATCTGAAGCAGGCAAAAAAGTAGTAGCTGAGTGTCTGCTAAATTATCATAACACATCATTAATTATGCTATTAGAATTCTGGCTTCCAAGCAAAGTCCAACACAAAACACACCTCTTCCAACAATCTGGAATTTTGGTTCCCCACATAAATGGTAGAGAGAAGACAAGCACCTGAACACCTACAACAGGAGATTACTGACAAGGCAGCACCCAAGCAGTTCCTCCAAAACTTTACCTCAGGGAGGCTCCAGGTTAAGAGAGCTTCCTTTCTCTCTGCAGATCCAAGAGCTGCTAGGTCCAGCCCTGTGGAGCTGCCCATGGCAGGAAAACTGCTTCACCTGACTGACTGTAGACTCAGTGCAAGCAAGCTACTTAAGAACCTGATCCTATTCCACCAGTACCTACCTGAATTACAGAAACTTCAGTACATTTCCACATCAAGTAGCTGTGAAAAGGAATGTTGAACTTAGAAATATTCCCAAGTCCTCAACATCAGTCTCTTTTTATCACAGAGAAGAATATCTTTTACAGAAACTAACTGTTCCATCCTAAAAGAAATTGGATTTTTAACTCTGAGAGGCTGTACTTACTAGACTGTATTTGTCCTTCAAGTAATACACAAGGCCTGCTGTCCTATCTTGTAATCAGTGTTATCCATTAACAACTTCATCTAGAGAAGAATTACAACAGGCCTGTACTATCTCAAGCCTGCAGCATCACAACCTTGGTCTTAAAGATTTCTGGAGCTACGTTCCATCCACATTTTTCTGCTGTATCTCCCTTTGAACTGATTTGCACGGAATAGCTACCTCTTCCATGCCCACATTCCTATCACCTGCTGCCTCTGGATTCATAATAAACATCACTACTCTGAGGAAAACTGATGCAAGGAATCCAAACTTTGCGTCCTGCTTGGATTGCCATTAAAGCAGACCTCATCCTCTCTATGTAACAGAGAAGCTGTGAACCACATCCTTCCTTGTCATTAGCTTAAAAACCTTTTACTATTATTATTTAATCCCACTTTTACACACCTGCAGTTTATCCTAATATTTTCTGATAATTAGATACTATCTCCTTCCTTTCTCCTTCCTCCCACTCTCACCCAGTTACTCATGTTTAGCTTGTTCTGAAATCTTTCCAGGTTGATTATTCTTTCAGGTTAATAAGAAGCATCTTTATAAGCTTCCTTCTTCTTGTGCTCATAATCTCAGCATCTTAAATTGCATCACCCCTTACCAGCAACAGCCAATGTTGTCTTTACTTAAAGAACTATCTCAAATCTCTTTCAAAGACACAACAGTGGAACTAACACTGAGGAATGATAATGTAACAAGGACCACTGGTGTTGAACAACGCACAGGATTTCCCTTGATACTCTTCACTTTATCAGAAATTAACTCTACACAAATTAAAAAAAAATCTCAAAGTTGAGCACAACTTGCACTCAAAATTTAAATGGCATTACTTGAACAGTATCAATGTCCTCTCTCCACACAGAAGGAAGATAAACAATCTCTCTTTTAGCTACAAGAACACTGCCAGAAATATCAAAATCCAGGTTAACAAGTTAAAAATTTCAAGTAATTTCAGAAGATATGCATCCAAAAAGCACTAATTGGAAACTACATCTACACAACCAGACTCTACCAGAACTAGAACACCACAAGAACCAACTGTCCAGCTCTTCCACGTGCATTTGATTAGAAGCTGTGGAACTGTTTTCCTTCAGCATAGCCAGGAGTCTTCACTTGGTGGTTCTGTTGCAAGGGACCCTGTTAAATACTTCATAAGGGACTTGTCAGATCTGAATATGTTGTCTCTTTCCCTTAAGTCATTTTTATCAGCAGAAAAGAATATTCGACCTTTTACAGTAACAACATTTGTTTGGAAATTGCAGCTCAAAGATTTCAGCCCAGACTACAGCCTGAACGACTGTGCTCTGCCATCAGAGTCCCCTAAGGAAAACTGTCCCACTGTAACTTTTGTCCACAGCAGCCAAAGCAGGTCATATTCTCTCAGAAAAGCTTGGGCACCTCAAACTCCCTCCAAAGCTGACTTCCACCTCTCTACTAACTTCATTTGTGGGAAAGGAATACATTCCCTCAACAACAACATGACTCTTGCAACTGTGAAAGGGCATTTTTACGGATCATACATTTTACAGTATTTAAGACAAGCTCTGCTTTTCATTTATACCCTTTTGCCAGGATATTCCAAACCAGCACCAAATAAACCTACAAAGAAAGCCACCAGGAAGATAGTATTTTAGGTCAGAATTTATCTCAAGAGGGACATTGCCAAAACAAATGGTCATGAGAAAAACCAAACTCTCTAATATTGTAGGCTAGAACTAAAAAAGCACCATAGCAAGAACAAGTTATTTTAACAAGGCTGGCCTCTGTCAAGAGCTGCAGAAAGGGAGGTAACAGCTCTATGAAATACAAATCCAAGAGCTGGTTAAAGATTTTATTATGCAAAACATTCATGTCACAGTTACGTTTTACACATACTAAGTATATTTTCTTTTCCCCCTTCTAACCCCATTCTATACTACTTGCCAATTGTTTCATAGCTTGATAGCTATTTGCATAAAAAAGTTGCTTTTCTATGGCCTTCAAAAATTTCTGTATGCTAGCCCAAATTCTGTCCATTTTATTTCTAAAAGCTGTGTCAGTGTCTCTAAATTAGATAGCTGATAATGTGAACTATTAAAAAGCTGTTTCTGCAGCCTTCACTTTAAAAATAATGAGCAACACTTCATATCACATGTGAGTTTTCAAATCAGTTTTTTTTTTCTTTTTTTAATAATAAGTATTGTTATAAATTTCAGGTAGTACCTTAACTGGTTGTGAAACACTGTTCTGTAAGCACCTTTGTGAGATTTAACACACTTGTGTTTAGGATAATCTCAGTATCTGTATATTTACATATAAATCTAAAAATTAATCAACTTATCATTTAATAGTATACTTTACTGAACAATTCTCTGTGCAGGAGTGGTTGGAAAAATCCCACTCTAAAATCTATAGTGCTTTAAATGAATACACATCTTTCCAAGAGATAATAACCTGATGTTCTAAATTTCTTTTTCCACTTGTTAGCCTGACAGTATTTTAAAGAAGCTTATCTCTACTCAGATGAAATATCAGAATTGTCTACACTGAGTTTAACTTGCAGAATTCCAGAAAATTATTATCAAGTTATCAAGATGATAGTACAGTTGTTGTTTTCATAGCTCTGTTTTATCTGTATTATCCATTTGAAAGGAATTCTCAAGCATCAGATAACAGAGTTACTCCACAGCTTATTGACCTTCTCCTTCCAAGAAGGAGACTACCAGATATGAATCAGTGTTATTAAAATGTGCATCATACATTTATTAAGCCTGTGTTATTTAAATCATAACACTCAGTTCTAGTCTACAAATAAAAAAAAATCATGGTGATACTCAGCATAAAATAGTTTCATTGCTGGATTGCCAAAGATTTTCTTATCCTAGACTCTCAGAAAGGATATATGTTAACAAAAAACCCAAGCCCCAATAACTTGAAGATTTCCTCAGGAATAAAAACTTCCACAGCCCATCCTCAACTGTCATTCATGCAACTATACATACATAAAAATATGCACGCAACTTTGGTCTTCTTACTTTAAGTGTGTGTAATAGGTAACTTATTTAATTTAGATACTAGTATTTTGCAATGCTGCATTCAGGGGAATTCACCACCAGGGGAACAGACAGAACTCTTTCCACTAGTCCATTCATGTTGTTCATTCTCCACAAAGCATCTAAGTTTTGGACAAAACCAGAAAAAAACCCTACTATACTTCATGAAAGAATTAATAATCATTTTTAGCACAAAATCTAGGTCAGTTTTAATTACACCTTACTGTAATGGAAGTTTCAGCTACTCTCTGAACAGATTTTTAAATATCTCAAAAGAAACAGAGCTGAAATAAAACTGCACAGAAATACTGATCCCAGAGACTTTAATGTGGGTGCTTGGGTTTGTGTGTAAATACATAGGCATATGCAGGTGTAAAAAAACCTCTTTGAGTATGAAGAATGTGAGCAGAGCAATGATGACTTCTACTAGTTTTTCTACTTCACAAACAGTTGGAGATGGATCTGGGAAAAGGCTGTGACACTGAGGACAAACTGGTGGTGTCAGGTGCCTGGAAAAGGGGGAAAAAGCACCTATCAACTCTGAAGATAAAACTACTTGTCGACCTGCACTCAGTCCATCAAAAGTCCTGGCACTCTCTTTCCCATGTCACATCTAAACACTGTTAGCTCTGGATTGCACTGTATCTGCAGCCATTGATGACAGTCACTGGTTTTCCTTTAAAATACATAGTCTAGGTTATTCCTATGGAGTTTCTGTCCAGGTCATCAGTTTATTTGCATCAGGAACACATCAGCTCTTTGTCATGTGCATCACCTCAGCTACAGCTCACAGATACGCACCAGATTTATTCAAGGTATAATCTACTTTATGGTGCTTCTGACTACTCTGCCTTTATTATTCAGTGTTTCAGACCACCACAATAAGATAAAACTTTGGGTTTATGGTAACATTTCACAGGTGTTTGCTCTTAAGCTGGCAGTCCAACACTTGCAAACTCAAGACTCACGCGAAGACATCTGGCAAAATAGATTCCCCCCCACTTGGTAACTACATTCATACAGCAGAGACTGCTTTTATTTCTCTCCTTCCTCAAATTTTCAAATATGAAACACAAGTCCTCACTTCTCTCAAGCCTCCACATACAGAAGTAATAAATGGTGTATCTGGCATTATGAATCTTACTGAGTTCATTGTAACAGCCACCAGGCTTTAAAATGAGGGAGCTGTAAAAATTCACAGTAATACAAGCATATACTGCAATCTCCAGAAAAGCAGTTTGTTCTTGTTTGAATATATTCTGTAGAGTTTTTTTATCCACAGAAACAATTTCTAGCTAGAGCAGTGCAACGATACACTGTAAAGCTGGGCCTTGCTTGGTCCTTTCTTTACTCTCCAGTTACCACTTCGCCATTGCAGAACATGGAAAAAAAACCTGTCACCACACTCCACTCCTCAGAAACAAAAGATTGCAGAGTCCAGTTACAAGGGAATGGCATGGAAGGAAGGCTGCCTCCAATTCTGCACTCAACTCCTCCCCAGCTCAACAGGATCCTCCATGTAAATGGGCACCTCTACTGTTTAATCTGCTTTAAAGCAGAAATCTTCAGTAGGGTTTAACAAGTAACAGTGAAAGCATTAATATTGTAACTGAAGAAAAACAATATTAACCATATTCTTCAGAGATAGGTCATCCGAACTCATAGTTAAAACTTCTAAGGACTTCTATCTAAGATCATGATTAAATACCAGTATCAAAGGAGAGCTCACCAGAAGTGGAAAGGATATGTCCTTTTTAAGACTCTATTTTGCTGTTTCTGTTAAAACCATGTTATAATGCAACTTTAAAGAATCCTATGCCCATATAATTCTTTTTTAGTTTGTATTCTTTTTGAAAATTTAAGTAATTAGTCAAGAAAATTATAGTGACAGTAATCAACAAAGATAGATCAACAGGCATCATTCAAGCTACTGCTTAAATAACCATTCTAAGACAACAAAGAACATCCACTGTTGCATTAAATTTTGAAAACACTAATCAAAGAGAAAGTGCAGTTACTGTTGGTATATGTTCTGCTGCATACATGTTTAAAAAATTAATTTTTTTGTGCACATGTATATACGCATGTGCCTACATATGTGCATGGATTTATATGCACACACACTCAATAGTGTTACCTGCTCTTCCTTAACCTGCAGTAGGTCATGAAAAGCTCTAAAGGTGGCTCAGATAAATTCACAACTACATGCATTAATAATAATGGGTACATGCACTTCATTAATAATAAGAAGGAAGCAACTTGTTTTAGCCTCAAATACAACAGAATGACTTGTTACCTTAAATTTTAACATTACCTCTTAACTAAGTCAACTGCAGTAGAACTACAATGACCAATACCTTAGGAAAAACCAAATGCATACATACCTTCACTACAAAAGGGTCTTTTGATACCAGAGAAATTCACCGTCTCATGCAGCGTTTTCTCTTCTTGACAGTATTCACAGTATGTAACAATGCAGTGCAGTTTCTTATAATCATCAGAACATGCTCTGCTGCAGAACTGATACACTTTGTTCTAAATGCAAAGTTGCAAAGCATCATGAATAGGGTTAATGGGTAAAATCTTGAGGGCTGGATAGTGCAACATTAAATAATAGTTCCCATTAAGCCTCAACTTGCAAAGTAAACAGAAGTGCAAACACACAATTAGGGTACGATTCTAATGCTAAAAATTAACAAATCCCAGTTAAGCTGATAGTGAGTGCTACAAATACTCATTATTTCACAGGAAAATACTGAACAGAAAATACACCAATCAATCTTAGCATACTCTTTCGATACTTCTGTCAGTTCATAGAGAAATGCAGTAATAGTCTATCATATCTGCAATAACTGAAGATGAAAGCAGATTTCAGACTTGGAGCTGATCTGAGAAATTACATTTTTCTTTAAGTTGCACAGATACTATTTATGATCAAAGACTTCTGCTTTTATCCATACTGAAGTTATATGATATTCTACATAACTAGGTAATTTTAACTGAACTTTTTAAGCTTATGAAGTAGCTAAGTACAAAAATTGTATTGGAGTTCAAAGTTTAAACTTTTTAACACTTCATCATTCTAATATAACACCAAAAGCTCCCTTACCTCCCATTCCAGTACTTCTGGCTTTGAACAAAAAGAACTTTTGCAATAATTACATTTCAATTGAATATCACTGGAAGAGACAAACTGACCATTTGTTGAAGACTGCACACTGAGAGTCTGAAAAACATAAATATATATTATACACACATCACTAAAGAAGGAATTTACTTCTAGAATGGTGAGGGTTTCCAATTAAACTTACAGTGTTTGAGAATTTGGGAATTTGTTTATAAACTCAGGAGCATTATGGCAAAAGCACAGCAGGTTGGTCTTCTACCTTAATTCCTTTTCCCTTGTCATCTTATATTTTCCCATTTTGAATCTTTACCCTTGCTTCCATCATTATTACTTTAACTCATATTTTTTTACCTTACCTTTCTAATACCTGTTATTTCAGGGTAAATTTTTGTAAAAATGAAAAAAGTCTCCCAAAACTGAACACCTGTTAATTACAAAACACACCTTTTCAGAAAAATACGCTTCACAGTTTGCATTATTTTGGTCACAGAACTTCAGATAAAGACCCACAAACAAATATTTCCAAATCCAAATGTTACCAAGGCAGATTATCAACACCTTAGGTAAGCACACCACTTGAAGATACAAATACTAAAGTAAAAGGCTTTCAGTGAGAAACTGAGCATCTACTCAGATTAAGAAAAAAACAGTTAACAGTCCCAGCTAGCCTCAATCACCATGGCAGGAAGATAGAATTATGCAATTTTTAGACAATTATTCAAACAATCCAAGGTTTTAAGATTGAGAAAAATACTACAGATTGCATGTACACGTATGAGAATTCAATTCTGTAACTGAGTGATTTCCTTAATACATTTCTGAGGCAATCAGAAGATAAGAGAACTCAATTATGCAGTACCAGTATCTTCCAAGTAGGTCTTACGTGCCTACAGAACAGTCTTTTTGCACATTCCCTAATCAAGTAAAAACTATTGATGCATTACATATGCCATGTTCAAGACAAAAAAATTGAATCAGTAGCGATCACAGATACTTGAAGAATCCAGAGGAAAAATTTCTTACATCTGTCTTCTCAAAAAACTTTCTCACACCATTTGCTACAAGACAAATATATTTAAAGATGAGTTCTCTTTAGACAGATTTGTTACTACCTCTATACTTTGTAACAGTGAAAATTCAAAACATTTCTGTTACAGGACACTTCTCTTCAGACTGTCATGTTAGTAAGAGTCAAGCTACACTAAAAAATAAAGAAAAATTGACATGAGACATTACTGATACAAACCCTGACATAAGTGGTGCTGCAGGGTTCTAGCTAGCAGTGCACACAGTATCATTTTGCATTAATTCTCTGTCAGGAGTTTGCAGGCATGAAACAGTCATGCACACTGCCCAGCCACAGACAGGACCTGAGAACCAAATGCCATAAAGCAGAAGAGATGACACCTTTACCCAATGGCCCACTGGCCCATAACAACTTTAGCACAGCCTGATGGCCACACACAGTATTGTCATATTTTTCCCACTATATGCTACAAGTGTCTCTGTGGCTGAGTGAGGTTTGCTATTCTTTAGCTGCTCTAAACAAGGGAGCTGAAGAGTTGCACTAACATGGGAGCCACAAAGGTCCAATCTGGACACTTCTTTGCAGGTTTCTTCCCAGAGCAAACACCATGCTCAACACAGGCTGCTACGTGGGTTATGTAAGCACAGTGGAGTCCTAGAGGCTCTGGCTGAAAACTAGAAGGGATCAAGAAGCAAGTATACCCACCACCTCTAGTCCAGGAATGAAGGAAATGTAAAGAACTAGCAGATGTGGCAAATTGTACAGAAACACTGGAGACAGCGGGATGAATGAAGATGAGATTTACTAAGTGATCATCAAATGAAAAGCAAAAGTGTTTTTCACGTAATTAACTTTAAATATGGGACCAAAACACCCTATTTGGAGGGCTATGAGTTAAAACATTTTTTTTCTTGTTTTCTGAGGTATGTCACTCTTAGCTTCTTTTATTTCTTTTCCCAACTGTTTACTGGGGTAGAAATTCAGACTCACATAGTCTAGGGGACTATTAACAGAACAATAACAAAAGCTAGAGATGTGAGAACACCTGAGTTTGAGACTCTTTAAAATAAGAGAATTGTTCTAGAGAATATTTACACAGAATTATAGATTAAATTAAATCTAAACTAGTAAGCATTACTTTTTATAAAATAAACCCAATGTTTTTTATCATGAACTCCTATGATCAACCAGGTATTTTCCCAGAAATCTGTAAAGAACTGAATTCATATTACTGAAAGCAATAAACCAAGCAGAAGATAGTTTTAAAATCAACAATTAATAACAAGATTATTTTGTATGCCTGTTTAAAGTTTCTATTATCCTGCTTACAATTAAGGACTGCTTCTGCATAGTATTTTAATGACTCAAGATGACATGCATACAGTATTTTCATCATCCTGCTTTGTCTCTAACTTAAAAGATACTTAAAGTATCTGGGAGCATTACTACACACAGAGAATTACACAGCAAAAAAGATCATAAATTCATTAAAAGCTTTCACAGGTCATCCTGAACAGCACAGTTTTATCTATGTTGTGCTTTTAAAAAGGTATCTTTGAAGTCATGAACATATAGTCCCTCTTTAGAGAGCCTGCCCTGAACAACAAGGGCATGGGAAGTGCCAAGGAAAGCAAAAACTCCTTGTAAAGCCCTTTTCAGCCTTCAGTGCAACCAACTTGAACCGCACTAAGCTGCCAAATGACTAATGCACAGCAGCACAGCAGTCCAGGCACAGCCCAGGACTCTTCTGAGAAGCCCACAATGGCAGCACAGCTTCTGGCCTGCCCCTGCCACCGCAGTGTGTGTGACAGAGGGGTTACCCTTGCTCACAGCAACACAAAACCTAACTGTGCAAACATTTCTGTACATAAGGGTACCTGTGGGAGAGCTAACAGGCAGCCAGACTGTGGTTAGGTTTTTCTTGGTTGAGAAAAAAAAAGGAGTCTTTGAAAGAACCAAAATATTCTAAATGCAAATGAGAGAGGCAAACACACCTGAGGAATCTTCTACATACTGTCATCCACCAGGACTCTTCCACAAGCAAAATGAAAGGCTTGAAATTAAACAGGGAAGCGACTAAACACATGCACACACAGACCTTCTAGCCTGAGCATGGAAGCTTCAATTATTGCTACTATGAGCAAACATACAAAAGTATTTCTGCGTGTGTACAAGAAAGAGAGATGTAAGGTAGAGAACAAAGAACATTTCCAAACACCACCACAATGTTGAAAGAGAACAATATAACCAGAGCGAGTGCCCTGCTCAAAAACACTGTACCTATAATTCATACCCATACTACTCTCCAGATACATCCACAAATTGGAAAAAAAATCGAAACAAACCATTCAAAGCTTTAGCACAGATTTTCCAAAGATTTTACACAGACTTGTGTTTTGCAAGATGGCTTGTACTTTCAGACACTTACACAGTTCCTAACTTTGAGAAGACGTTTTTACTACAGCCTACATGTTCACAATAAATAAACATGCAGTTAATTTGTCCCTTAGGAGCAAGATCTTCAACTCATCCAGTGAAGGTATCAATAGTAAAACTGGTTTAAAACAATACACCTTGGGAGCAGTTCTGTCCTTAACTCTGCAATAACATCCTCCAAGACAGTGCATGAAAAACAAGATACAGTCCCACTATTCTACCACCAACTACAAAACAAAAATCACATAAAGCAGGCTGTTCTCCATCTTATAGTCTCTTTCTCATAAGGATCCATGATCCTGCAAGGTGGCAGCACAAAAGAGAATATGGATATGGACATAAATTGTGCAACAAGCAACTCAACTGAATCTATCCCATATTTTAATCCATGAGAAGAACAATTAGCTAGAAACAAAAGATAAAATTATAATCAGCCCTAAAGTATTGTTACCAAATTGTGAAATTAAGTATTCCAACCTATTTGTAAACCAAAAGGACTAAAAGTTTTGCAGAAAGCAAGAGACATAGCCCTGAAATAGCAACTATTCTCTTCTGTCATGTCATAGTAACCATCTACAGCTATTCTGTTTATCATTTCCACGGACAGATATCTACCAAATTCCTTAGGATGGAAACATAAAACATGGCTGGATGTCCTATCCAGGGTATATTAAAGAAGCAATTAAAAGACTGATTTGTTGCCCAGTTGACAGAAAACAGCAAAGTTCAATGACAAATGGGAAAACCCTGTGTGGGTGTAACTGCTCAGTAACACACGAGGAGGTAATTATCAATTATACAGTGCACATCTTGCAAAACTGTTCTTACATACACTTTCTTTACAAATATTCTTTGATCACCTAGAGATGAATCACTACAACACATTTCCCATGTGCTTTAACCTTCAGTCATACTGAAAACATAACGTTTTCAATAAGCAGACTTCCAGTGTGCCTGTCATTAGCCTTCCAACAGTTTGTGCACATAATCTGAACAGTTACTTTCATCCATAAACACAACAGCTTAGGCCCCAACCTTTCATTTCAGAGACAGTCAATATTCCCCACGACAGACTTTAGTTAGCACTATATTCAATATAAGACTTCTGTTAATGTACTTAGTATAAAAAAGACTAAATTTGTCAATTTTCAACACAGGCCAGCAAGGCTCACCTTGAAGGCTCAGCCATGAAGAGGCTGAGGTGGTAAAAATAAGATGAGCAGTGATATTGCTTTTTGTTTTCTTATGATACCAAGGAGAAACTGGTTGTTATGATCCAATTCCATAAGCTTAAGACAGCAGCCAGTGTTATCATTATGAAACAGATCAAAGAAATTATGAGCCAGAAGCATCTGCTTTGTTAATTATAACTCATAAGCATGTATATACAAGCAAGTTAGTTTAATATGCAAATACTTAACACAAACACAGGCACACAAATATTTAGGGAGGAAAAGATTTAACACAACAGCTAACCTGAAATTTAGCTACACAACTGGAACTGCAAAAGTTGTACAATTTTCCATCAGGCATTGTGGCTTGATATTGAGGTAAACAGTTTCGTTTACAAAAGTGGCAAATAATTTCCATACCTAAAAGAAAAACGTAGTTTACAAACAAAATAAACACAAAATAATAGTAAAAAAAAAAAGTATATACAGGTCACCCCTTTCCACGACTTCAATGTAAAAAGCTACAAATTTGTTTTCCAGTCAGCTTCTACAAGTCACACAAAATTAAAGATCAGCATTAAACATGAAAATGCACCTTCTTCCATAAAATTCACTAGAGCACTTTCAACTTCAGATTGAGATCTATGACTGCTTTGCATATTGAAGAACACATTTTGAGTTATCTACCAGTTATTTCACCTAGATTAAAAACTTTACCTTGCATTATAACCACCTCCTCCTTCTCCATCTTTGCTTGAGGTAAAAAAATGGGGTGGGATTGGATCTCCCACAAAAGAATATGAATTCATATGCACAAAAGCTGCACTACCATACTGTGACCCAACAGAACACATTAAGTCTTAGCATTTTTTCACAGGAAGCCTTAAGACAGTTGAAAATTGTTTCCAACATCAAGAAAAAAGGATGGTGGGAAAATGACCCCTTCATGGGTCCATTTACTGGTGTTGAATACCACATGGTCTTTTTCTCTCTTTTTTTTTTTTTAAGTTAAAAGACCCTGTGAAGTCACATCTCATAGACTAACTGTGAAACAAAACCACCCACCCCCAGTGCTCAATTTCAAAAAAGTCTGCTCTTAGCAGTGATGACAATCCATCATCCTTTTCACTTACTTTGTGATTCTGCATATTTTGATTTGTGTGTGTTCATGCATACAGTTGAGCAGTATGGCTCCATATATCCATTAGGTCCTATGCACTGAGTCATGTCAAAAAACCTGCACTGGGCTCTGCAGCCAGTGCAAGATGTTAATTTGCCACATTTCTAAAACACAAAACAAAGTAAAACAATGCATTAGTTAAAACTATGCTTGGCTTTTGACTTCAAATTATGGTCTAAAAAAAAAAAAAAAAACCCCAACAAAACAAAACACAAAACCATAGAAGGAAACTTATTTTTGCAGTCTGCTCCTCCAGAAGACCCTTCCTACATTAACTTCCTCTCATAATCATTCTCTCAAGAGCTATTGCTGGTCTCTTACTCCAGGGGAAAAGTCAGTGTTTTTGCTCAAAACACAGTCAGCTAAAACTCCTCTGTGCAAAAACAAAACACGTACACGCCCCCTTCCAAAAACTCAAACTAACCAAAAAAAGCCAACTACATCCAAATCATCTGCAAACTGTGAATGGTAGTAAGAGTATAGAGCAAGTTGCGCTGAGTTGGAGAGTTGGAAATAACTATGTTCCTCTCTTCCTGCTGACAGGACAACGGTTGTAAGAAAAGAAACCGGAATTTGGCATTGTAAATACAATTCACAGAATGGATAAGGTCAGGAGGGACCTGTGGTCCAACCTCCCTGCTCAAGCAGGGTCTTCCCAAGGCACACTGCATAGGATTGCATCCCAATGGATCGGCGTATCTCCAGTGAGGCAGACTCCACAACCACTCGGGGCAATCAGTTCCATGGCACAGTCACCCACCCAATAAGGAAGTTACGAACATGAAGATTAAATAATGGACCTGAACTTCCAAAAAAAAAAAAAAATTCGTACTCTCCAATCCTCCAGGCAGGAGGAAAACACTGCAGAGTTTTCTAATGTTCCCTACTGAAACCAATGAGGAACTGGGATTGGATAACAGACTCAATTTTGACATCTCTTGACACAGCAGTCCATCAAGTTTTCCACAGAATGGAATAAATATTCTTACAAAATGCACAGAAAAGCTGCACCAAGCAGAAATACCAATGACACAGCCAACATACAAAACCAATAGTTCTGATGTGCTACATTTATTATGTATTGTCATTGTTAGGCAAATATCTCAAGCACCATAAAGCAAGTTTCAGAAAAAAAATATCTAGACACCTTCCCTGCCCATAGAAACAGTATAGTGTTTTCGACACTGATCACAGAAAATTCCTCATTTCAACAGCAATGAGCCTCCTTCCAGACAGTACCTTACTGAGTACTAGAAAGGACCTTATCATCACCTAGGCACTTAAGATTTCTTGCTTTCTGTTGAGAAATTTTGGCACTACCTCTTCCTCTTTTCCTATTCTCAAGGACTGAAGGGGGAAGGAAAGGCAAAGCATGTTTCATAGGTGCTTCATTTTGTACAGAGTAAGAGAATCTTCAGAGGTTATCTTTGCTCTTCCTATCTACCTACATTTGAGAACTAGCTAAAGCCAGTGTTACAGACAGTCATGAAATTTACGGTTCTGTAACAAGTCATCTCCCCTATACTAAGAACATGCAGATAAAAACACACAAACATACGCCACGACTGTGCCACAAACTGGACATAGCACCTTGCAGAGACCAGCAAAACTACCATCCAACTTCACAACTGCCACATGCTGCTTTGATGAAACCTTTGCTGTGGTTTTTCTCCTAAAAGAGGCATCTGTCAAGATATCAAACTTCTGCCTAGTGGAGGGTATAAAATACAACTCTATATTTCCTATCTTGTATTTTTTTCTGTTTGCCTTTAAACATGCTACCCAGCACCTAATTATCTTCCTAATGAGCCACAATATTGATAAAATTCACACTAAGGACCAAGCCCCAAATGCAGCAATTATACTGTTCTAGAGTCAGAGCTATTCTGCCAATATATGTTCATCTCCTCTCACAGGCTAATAGACAAAGCAGGCCATCACCTTCCTGGAGAAGAGGAGGCTCAGAGGTGACCTCATCACTGTCTAGAACTACCTGAAGGAAGTTCTAGCCAGGTGGGAGTT
>JAWWLZ010000001.1:44799404-44812432 GCA_035041345.1 Poliocrania exsul | reverse complement strand
CGCTGTGCCTCACCTAAAAAATCCACTGTGCAGGCTGGAAGGGCACACCCACGTGGGGAGAGCCCTGCCCGAATCTGCATTCGTGAGGTCTGGCCATACATACAGCTTCATGTTCTGCTTCTAACTACAATGGCTTTTCAGGTTGTTCCCATTCTTTCTCACTCATTCCTGCTCTAAACTGCTATAAAATTATTTCTTACTCTCATCTGTACCATTTATTTGCAAAGCCATCTTGCAAAAAATGACCTCTTTTAAGAGCTGAAAAAAATGTGTTAGTACAACTTGGTGCAGAGGTGGGGAGAAACACAGTACTGAAGTTTTACAGGAGGTCTTGAAACATATCAAGCTACATATACAATAATAACGCGGTTCAGATCAGGGCAATTCTGAGCTACATCCTCAATCTCCTACATATTGGCTCTGTTTCTGGAGCATCTTTGGAGCACAAAACTAGTTTCTACTGAGAGAAATAAAACTTGGTTCAGTCCAAAGCATGTGAAATTCATGTACCCGGACTTCTTCAAGACCTTTGCTGTGGTCCTCTAAAGCATTCTTACAGCTAAATTGGAGACACAGATTTGATGGACAGGGAATTGGCTGGATGATTACATCCAAAGAACCAGTTAATGGCTCAACATCCAAGTGGAAACCAGTAACAAGCTGTGTCCCTCAAGGGTCCATACTGGGACTGATGCTGTTTAGTACCTTCATCAACAACACCAACAGTGAAATTAAGCACACCTCAGCAGAGGTACTGCTAACACCAAGCTGAGTGGTGCAGCTGATAAACCAGAGGGATAGAATGCCACACAGAGGGACCTTGACAGCCTGGAGGAATGAGCCCATCCGAACACCATAAAGCTCAACAAGACCAAGTGCAAGGTCTTTCCTTTCCATCAGGGTAATCCTCAATATCAGTACAAACTGGGGATTGAAGGCAGCCCTGCAGAAAAGGGCCTGGGAACACTGGTAGATGAAAAACTTGATATGAGCGAGCACCATACTCGCAGGGTGATTCTGTCCCTCTTCTCTGCTCTCCTGAGACCCCACCTGGAGTGCTGCATCCAGCTCTGGGGTCCCCTGTACAAGACAGAAATGAGCCTATTAAAGCAGGTACAGAGGAGGGACACAAATAGTGACAGAAGGCTGGAACATTGCTCCTGTGAAGAACAGCAAAGATTTGGCATTGCTCACTCTGGAGAAGACTAGGGAGACCTTATTGCAGCTTTTCAATATATAAAGGGACTTATAAAAAAGATGGAGAAAGACTTTTTATAACAAGCCCTATAGTAACAAGGCAATGCCTTGAAAACTGAAAGAAGGTAGGTTTACATTGGATACAACAAATAAATTTTATACAACGAAGACGGCAAGACACTGGAATGGGTTACCCAGAGAAGCTGTGGATGCCCCATCGCTGAAAGTGTTCAAGGTCAGGTTGGATGGGGCTTTGAGTAATCTCATCCAGTGAAAGATGTTCCTGCTCATGGCAGGGTGGCTGGATTAGGTGATAGGTCCCTTCCAACCAAAGCCATTCTATCAAATGTACTGCAATGCTTACTGGGGACATCAGGTTCTAAATTAATGTGTCAGACAGAAGTCTCACTGTTATGCACCTGCTGCTTCATCCACAGTGGAGGTACTTAGCCAAGAGCAATAGACTCACACTGACCCTGAAGAAATCTTCCAAACCACACATATATATTCATAGAATTGTTTAGGTTGGAAAAGACATTGAGGATCATCAGGTCCAACCTTAACCCAGCACTGTCAAGTCCACCACTAAACTACGTCCCAAGGATCACATCTACACCTCTTTCAAATACCTCTAGGCATGGAGACTCAATAGGGTTCCCTGGGCAGGCTGTTCCAATACTTGATAACTCTTTCAGTGAAGACAATTTTTCTAATGTATTATGTGATTTGAGTATATTTTAGTCTGGAGTCACATATAAGGTAGTGATGGGGATGAAGGGAACCAAGACCTTTCATACACACTAAGCTAAATGACTAAGCAGTGCCAATGCTAAAAACAGTTTAATCAAACATTCTATAATCAAATATTTCACAATTTATTTTTAGCTTTTAAGGAAACACTCAAATTTATAACTTACCAGGATTATGATGAGTCACAGATTCTCCATTTTGAAATACATCTCCAGCCACGTTCATTCTACCAGGATTGAAAGGTCCTACACCAGTCTTGGTCTGTGAAGTCAAAGATGGGGTGTATGTTTGCAAATTAACACCAAAATTACGTGACTGCAGTCCGTTAGATACATCTCCCAAGCTGGCATTCTGCAGTGACGTTACATGGGTAATCATTAAGTTCATGTCACGCCCTCCAGTATTTGCCAAATGACCGTCACTGACAGAGCTCATAGCACCTGTTTCTAATGTAGTAACATTAGCTATCTGAATTTCAGAGTCTGGTTCTGTGGTTATACCACTATTACCTACTCCTGAATTTACCTTACTTCTTGAAAAACTGGAAGCTGAGAATTCCATTTCGTTGGTTCTATTCTTACACTCTGGAAGCCTTCGTTCATTAAAACTGGAAGCATTCTTCTCCTGTCCTTGATTTGTCTCAATGTCTTCTTCATCATCAATAATAATAGTTTCACTTACACTCCCCTTTTGAGAATTTAAGTCTTTTGGAGGAGAAAGCATTTTGCAATCATTCCCTTGAAGTTCTTCATTTTTGGATGATGTAAACGCAGTGTTCCTTTGATCTGCTACCAGTGACGTAGAATTTTGTGGAGGTTGTACAGGTTCAATAAAAACTACATCATCATCGTCTTCTATAGGCAAGTTTTGGAATTTATTAGGTCTAGAAACCAAAGAACTCGGTGGCCCTCCAAATGTATTTCCTACATTTGCAAGACCTGCTGCCATGGTGGTATTCCCTAGCAGACCAGGAGTATATTCAGACAGGTCTAATCCTCCCAGAGGACTTGTGTCCATTCCAGATGTGCTGTTTGAAGAAAAACAAAGCAAGAAAAACAACAAACAATTTCAGAGCAAGATACAACTTTCCAATAACAGTTATTTATAATAATTACATAATTGTTTCAGCTTTTACTTAATTTTTTTCCTGAGATAATCTAAAAGGAAAACCAAAGTTTTTCTATGCTCTTCTTTGAATGTCTTCACATTAATTTATTTTCTAATCCTATACTAGGGAAAAAATACTGCCATAACTAACATTTCACACACAATAGCTGCATGCTGTTATGTTTAGCAATACATATACATACAGGAAATACAACTTTTGATGGCATTTATTACATTATTCTGATTTCTCAGTCTCTTTCCCATCCCACAGAAGGACAAAAAGAGCCTTTAACACTGCTTTTGCTAGACTGCAAAGCAAGATCGAAAGTTAGACATGCAGAAAGAAACTCGGAATTCCTATTAAATTTCATTCTTATTAGAAATATCACAGTTTCCATATAAATACACTTAGATGATAAAGGCTGAAACACATATCCAAGTGCCTAGCAAAAAAAAAAGGCACCATCTTTCTCTATATAAACAACTTTGAAATTCAACTGATTCTTCTCCAACCACACACTACCAAAGCTCCTTAAGTAGCCACAAGACAAATGGAACAAAGAAGAGACATATGAAACCATTGTACAGGACAGGGATACATTATTGAGCAGCAGAAAGTGGACATCAACCTCTCAGTTGGAGCCACTACCACTAACAGTTAATTTCAAGTCCATGACTTACTATGTCACGTTCTATTGCAACTTTCAGTAACTTTCTCTCTTTTAACAGCAAGTGATGCTTATTCAGGCTCCTTCCCAGCAACTACTTTGCCCGGAGGGTTTTGTTTGCTTTTAGTACTGTTTGTTTTGGGTAATCTCTTCTTCATAATAGTCAGTTCTATAATGAATTTAAAACATTATTAAAGTCAACCTGCATATAATCAAAACTAAGGGACATGAGACCCAGTCTCCTAAACATTAACAGTAAGCTAAATTGAACTTGATTCATACAACAGGAAAAATACAGACACAATTATGTTATAATTTGGGTGTGTCTTGGAGTATACACTCTGTGACATCATTGAGCTGGGAAAGGCTAGAAGTAGCTTTCTGTGCTTTTTAATAAAATCTTTATACAGGAAAATAAATACAAGAAGTAGAAATATCCTGCTCATCAATACTTACCCATCCAGAAATCCACTGCAATCTGTTTACCTTATAAGTTGCTCCAAGCACTTTTATTTTCTTTCCTGCAGGCAAACTGCTCTATACCAACTTGCTGCCCTTCACAAAAGCAGAGTTCTGAAACAGGGTTAAAACAAGTATTAGATATCCAAAATGGTTTCTTCACCTCAAGCTTCATCCACCAACACTGTTCCTTAAACTGACTTCCTTCTAAATCTACAGTTTAAGTGCAAACCTGACTTTCAGCACTATCATCCTACAAAGTTAGAGAATGTGACTGTTCAGTCATTGCTGTGAATAAAGCAGCAACAGGACTGTTTGAGATTTTCTGCTCTCTCACATCGTACTTCCAGAATCCTTTGTTTGACGCTCCATAGATAGAGGGAAAAATACCACGTTTGTTTAGGGACAGACAGATGTAACTTCAATGAAGAAATCAAACACTTGAACTAAGAAGTATATCCGCAATAAAATATTAAGGAAATACATGGTTGAAGTAAACTGAGTAATTGAGAAAAAAAAAAATCTTAGCAGTTACATTTTTTTCCTTTATATATTGGGTCAACCTCCTTGCTGCTTGTAGTAGAATATATTATGCTAAAATTACGATACAAAAGGAAAATGACAGAACATACATTACAAATCAGGCCTACAATGCAATACAAACCTTGCATTGCTAATAATCTTCAGGGTGTATATATGCACTGCAGTGATGCTTAGCACAGATTCAGGAATCCATGGCTTATATTAACACATGTGATCATTCACAGGAGACTGAAAATGTTCAAAGTTCAAGTCTCTATTTATTCTTCAGGTTTTATAACAGTCATTATGTTTCCCAGATTTGGTAGTATTGTTAAAAGAAGGAGTATCAACTTGTATAGTTACCTACTCTTTGAGGACAGCCCTTAAAATCTCCAGACAGTAAAACTGCCCAGAGGAATAAAGCTCAGATACTCTTCTACACATTTACAACATTATTCAAGCCCTCTGGTCCATTAACTGAGTGGGAGCAGGGAGGGCAGGACAGGGCCCTAACAGCAAAGCTGTGAACAAAGCTCGCCTAGAAGAGAGGCGACCACCTTTTAATTCCTTCCTATGTTAGCCTTACAGTCAAATGCCATTATGTAATAGCATTTGAACCACAATAAAGGTAGCATTGAATTGGAATAAAAGAGGTTTTCTTAGGAAAAAAAAATTGCATTATCAATGCAGTTGGCTTGTACCTCCCTGGAAATCAGTCAGTTGCACTGAAGATTAATTTAATCCAATATTCTCCTTTACATCTCTTACTCTTCCCCTCTAGGGCTGAATAATGTAGTTAGATTTTCCTGCATCTCAGCTTTTGCTGAAAGAATTAATGCAATTAATGAAGTTTCACAGGTTTATTCCATGTATTTTCTTTCTCTACAAAGACAAAAGCATCACAAGCATATAAAGCTTTTAATAAAGTTTTAAATACACCTGAACAGATGGAAGCGAATCAAAAAATGAGACTTTGCCAAGACTATACCTCAGGCCTGACTCAAACATTTGCTATTCCTATTTTTACAAATCCTTAGCAGAAAGACAGACTTGGGTTGTATTATAGTTCATGCACATAATATGTTGCAAAGTTAAGCCCCAAAATATGTATAGTTTTCCCTAAATCTATTTACTTTTCCTACAAAGCCCTTAGAAAGGTTTTGATGACATGTATTGTTAGGTACTACAAAAATAAGAAAAATTCATGTGCTTAACGGTTACTGCATTGTCATAAGCAAAATCTGGATATATTTCCTTGCAAATAGCTCCTTCCTCTGCATTAAAATTACTCATAAAATCAGAATTATTTTTCCAGAAATGTGCAAAGTGAGGCAGCTTGTTGTCTAAAGGCACCAGTAGCAAGGAGAAACACAAAAACCACAAAACGTCACGGTCAGTATTTCTAAAGAACAACCAAAAAAGGTGTGATTTAGAGTGAAAAAAGGAGGTTTCAAAGGGGAAACTAGGAAAAAACACCTCACAACTGGCTACAGCAAAGATGGTTAATGACAGAAATACAACTGCTGGAAACTGATTAAACTGATCACTGGATGAACTGCAGAGATTTTGAAAACAAACAAACAAACCCAAACAAAAAAAACCAAAATCCCAAACTAATGAGAACTGGTCTGCAGAAGATGCATGTTCAGTATTGCTCCAGAATAAGCTCAAGGCTTTGTGGTGATGCACAGGCAGCAAAATTACAGCTGGACAGAAAGAGAAGTACTGCCAATATAAAACAGCCCTTCCTGAATCCAGCCTTGCCTGTCAGTCTTAAATTAGGCTACATCACTCCCCTGTACAGGTCTTCACACTGAAACAATTTACAATCCCACTGCTATATTTAAGGTTTGATTGCTCAAATCAATAAAAGGCAAAATGCAGGCCCTTCTTTAGAAGGATGGCAACCACTAGAGCTTTTAAGACAGCCAGCTAGGTAGCACTCACAGATCAAGTCTTAACTCCATTGTTGAATGATATAAAGGCTGTAAGCCTAAAAATAAAGAAGGAGAACTCGCAAGACTGCTTTGGATGTAACGCATAACTGATACATCTTCAAATGTAAACAGATGAATAAAATTTAGGAGACATTCTTATACAAGATACAAACATAGGAACAAGAAGAGAGGGATTGATGTACCCCAGCAAAAGAAAACTACTTTCTGCTAGGCAAGTACAGTATTGTAACTAAATTATTCACCTCAACAGGTACCTGTGCTACATTTAAATTCCACATCCAAACTAGAAGAGCATATTAATGGTATACTATCAATCACTTCCACTCAATGGTGACATGCGAGATAACAGGACTGCAAAGTAGCAATTGATGATTCCAGCTGCTGTTGTGTAGGCGAGGGGAAGAGGATAGACTCAAAAAAGGGGGAAAAGAAACCAACCTCTAAAAACCCAAAACCAACTCACCACTGGACAATGGGGACAAATTTTTACAACACAGCCAACTGCAACCAGCGAGAAGACAGAAGGAAAAACAACTTCTGGTCGAATTCTGAGCCATGCAACGGAGTTCAACGTGTAATTATCCAGATAGCACTCCAGCAAAGCATATCTAAATTCTCAGGGGAATAAAATAAAAAAACCTCATTATTTCAACATCTTCAGAAAGGCCAACAACCTAAGTGTAAGGAACAGAAATTAAGTAGCTAGAATAAAAAGCTTGAGAGCATGAAGGCCACTGAAAAACCTCACCATATTAGGTATACAATCAGTCTAAAAAGACCCCCAAAACCCTGCTGTTAGCAAGTCTGATCTACAAAGATGATGGAATTGTACCAGGGAAGTTTCATACATATTTGCCCTATTCTTTACCTTTTGCTACATGCTCTGAGCTATGTCAGAGTAACAGTTCGTTTAAAATTCCAATTCTTGTCAATTTTACAAACAGCACAACTTTCCTAAAGAAAACGAGTACCCAAGAAGCCTGAACCACTACAGAAAACATGGAATAAATTCTTTGCATTGATGTTCAAGAAGGAAAAGATCAGGGAAGACCACCTCTAAACTCCCTTTCTAGGGGTCAGGTCAGAGGAAAAGTGTCACAAAGTGCTAACAGGAGAGGATTTTAGAACAAATCGCTAGGGCCACATGGCAGCCACTTAAGATTTCTAAAGATAGTCAGCAAACTTATCTGCCATTACCTATGCAGAATGTGAGAACTACAATCCTACTTCCATCACTATATAAATTGACAGAAACTACAGCTGAAAACACACCAAAAAAGGGGGGGGAAAACTAACACATTTTGCAAAGAAAAAGTAATGTCTCATAGGGCTACTGCAGAAATATTTTGAAGGGTTCACATACCAACCCTGATTAAACTGGTATACACCACATGAGACTTCAAAAAGGCACTCAAACACCATCCTCGCTGGACTGCAGTGGAAATTATCTATAACAAATATTTGAGAAAGGGTTCTCTGGGGGATTCATAATTATTTAAAGAGAAAAATACCATCTTGTTTGCTGTTATCACAATAAAGAGAAGTTACCAGAGGGGTTTCAAAATAAAATGACACAGGTCAACATAGGTCAAAAGAGACAGTGACTCCCAAAGTGAGTGCTTCCTAACCATACACTTATTCACAGCAGCTGAAAACAGAAACTGATTGCACAAAGGATATTACAGCACTGAATGCTTAGACAGTGTGATAGGCAAAAGCAGTAGTGATAAATGCAAGGTAATGAAAGCGAGCAAAAAGTAACTACAATTGAAGATCCAAGTTGCAAGTCTCTCACTCTTTCAAATCAAAGCTACTCAATCATCAACAACCAAAGATAAAAAAAAAAAACAAAACAAAAGAAAAATCAAACAAAACAGAACACATTTGTCACCATATAAAATAAAAAACACAGTTCACTAGCATCTTGCTTATCATGAGATGTTCAGGTCCCTCCCTTCTCTGAGAAAGGGAAAAAGCAGATGAGTTCCATGACTAATTTATACTAAAGGAAAAGACTTTTCATTGAAAGAAAAACAACTGAAGATGTTAAATCTGCAAGAATAAAAAAAAAATACATAGAAGATAGATTTGCCCAGTATCTTACAAGAACAAAAAGGTGCCCAGTGAAATAATTAAGCAGCTTTAATAATCTATTGTGCATGAAAACATTTTCTTTTCTTCTTAATTGTGAGAGTTACTTCTGTAGAAGACTACAGAGACTAGAAATGCAACCAGTTCAGACAGGGATTGGGCAAACATGAAACTTAAATACAGTGGTCCAAAGGCAACTCTACAATTCTCAGCCAGCTGAAAACTACAACACACCTGCAGAAAAATCAGGCTGTTACTGAAAAGCTTCTATTCCTTGATATCACTGTTGCAAACAGGCTACTGAATTGTCTATTAACCTAGTATAGCAACTAGTCTAACCTAGTAGAGGAAAAATAACCTTCTTACATGCAAAAGAAATACCACTAGCCTCATGGAAGCTCTACCCACTTACCCAAAATCTGAATTTTGGCTCATGGCTGTCAGGCTGACTTCAGCAGGTGGATGGGCACCAGCATTTTGGTAAAAATATTCAGGTTAGAGACTAACCTGAACATGTATCTATATTCTGTGTGGTTATACGGTTCTAATGATCAGTTCCTAAACCTGACATTTCTTTGACCACAACAGCATTTAATTCCTTAATTCAGCTACTTCCTAAAGTTCCTATCCTTAGTACAGAAAGTCACTTCTTATCACTTGACTTCCTCCAAGTCTGATGATTAAAAACTCAGTAAAGACTACTTGTAAAACACTTATCAAGAAGCTCTCTAGCTTAACAGTATGTTGCAATGTCTTAATAGGACTCAGGAGCATTCATTCCCTACACAATCAGATGTAACCTACATACCACAGCTTTCTTGGGGTATGAACCATCAAACCATTTTGTAATTTAAGCCAGCTTTAAACTAAATCTAAATCTATTGCAGTCCAGTCTCAATTTGGGTATAGTGAATGACATATACTGCGCATGGACAGACTCCTACCTATGCAAACAGAACTTCATGTTAGAAAAAAAAGCAGCTGCAGGGTCCTCCTGGGTCACTAGATATAAAACTCTTACCATGGGCAACCACACAATGAAACAATTTTTGTTAAACATTCTTACTATAAACATTCAGCACTTTTAGTTGCTGAAGGGGAGAAGGGGGCAGTGGTAGTTTGATTTGTGGTTTTTTCCTCCATATATCCTTCTTGATGGGTATCCAGTCATCAGCCTGAGCATTTTATGCTCAGATATGCCTTGGCTACACTACATGTTACCTCTGATTTACTGTTAACTTTTACACCTCTACTTCTGGAGGTCCACCTGGTTACCAGGCCCACAGACCCACTTTGTTACACTATCATGTGGCACAGCTATTCCTGCAACCACACACACAACCAGACAAAAGCTGATCCAGCTGACTCCTGCTGGAGTCCCTTCCAGCCAGATCAGCTCCCCAAAACAAAAATTTCTGTGCAAGAACACTACAGTTGTGCCTCAGCATAACAAGGTTGATGCCACTGAATCCCTGAACTTCAGCACAGAGATCCCTTTAGCAGACAGGATAGTTGTGACAAGCCGATAGCCACAGACTGAACTGCACTACCCTGACAGCAACTGCTGTGTAAAACACTCCAACAGGCATGTGCTAATTACCAGTGAAGCAGTGACAGAGTGAATATTAAAACATGTCAGACTGAATTCTGTAACACATGTACATCCACTGGTCACAATCCCTAGGATACCTGAAACGTGCAAGACTTTAAGCAAACCTAAGATATATTGATGCCACAATGACCCAACCATTTTATCGTTATTATACAAGAGTCTGAATAATATTTAACATAAACTCATTAATGTATTTATATTGCTGGTTTTTCAGAACACAGTATCCTGTTCCTGAAAGCTCTTGCCTAAGTTTAGGTTCACATCTCATTTATCTATTCTGAGTACCATCTCTACAAAAGCCTGGTATCTTATTACCTCAGTCTTGAGAGACTACTCCAGAATTTATTTTCCAGTAGGTTTGGAGCTGCTTCAAATCTCATTCTTTGCTCAGATTTTCACAGAAGTTGTATGGATTGAGGAAATTAGCTTACTAAAAGTCATTATGTAACACTCAAAATGTGTTTGTCATGCAGATGTCAGAGAATTCAATAAAAAAGCATAGACAAAGACCTATAATCCAGCAGAGACAGCAACTGAGAATAGTAAAAGGGCAAGATCTACATAGTCAAAGAAATATTTTGAAGCAGATAAGTCACTAAATTTTGGGGTTATTCACAAGAGAAGCTACTCACACAACTAAAGCTTACAAACTTTGGTATCCTCTGAGCATCTTAACTGCACCAAAGCCAGCAGTGTTACATATGAATGCCGACATCTGGTTTTCAACTGATGCTTCCAGGAACATTTGAATAATTTTACTTAACACAGCCTCCTCCTTGAGTCTTCCTACTCAATGACTGCTAAGAGATGCTCCTGTGCATGCAAGAACAGAATAAAAATTCACGGTCAACCTCAAACTTGATTCTATGCAAGAGTATCCAAACCAAACATCTGTAATTCTCAAGATTACTCAGAGAATAAGCAGCACTTGGCACAGGAATTCAGGGTCAACCAAAATCATAATGCTAACTAACAGTGCTTAAGTTTTAGGGCAGCCACACTGACACATATTTCCCCCTTATACACACACATTTTCAATGTATTTCAAGGCTGTTTAATCATGAAAAGACACTGATCAGCAAGAACACAGCACCAATTCCATCATTAAAAGCCATTATGTATAATGCAGTGGACAGTAAATTTTATCTCTCTACTATTCAAGCAGCAAGATGCTGCTTAAGGGTATCCTTTATTATAAATGAAACACAAAGGTGAAACAAGACAAAGAAACAAAGGACCCACAGAGGAAGTTAGACCTATTGCTTATATCCAAATGCATATCTCCTTCCAGAAAAATGGGCAACACCAGACCACAGCAACAAACTTGAAAGATAACCTAAGTGGAAAGAGAGTAGAGTTTAACAGTAGGGCAATTCTATGCTAAAGATACAAACACAGGAAAAGAGAAAGTAAAATCTTGAAAAATAGAAATAAATAGCAGAAAGTGGCGTTAATGCAACATGCAAAGAGGTCAAATTGTCATTTGATCTACTTGAACTTTAAAAAACTTAATATTTAATAGGAAAAACATAAATACTGAATGGCTAGATCAGAAACAGATGTAAGAATAGTGAAATTATTTACATGTCTGGCCTGGGCAATAGAATACAAGACACTGACAAATGTCAGTGGGTTACAGCACACATTTCAAAAACGTGCCTTACTCTAGCTCTCTAGGGAGCAATAAAGATTGAGAATTCTAATCTATGAAGTCCCTTAGCTTTGGCTGGCATTTCAAGAGCACCTAATACACACAAATACCACACAATCTTCCAATCTGCCAAGTTACAAAGAATTGGTTTATATATCATTGGCTCTACCTCCAATGAAATCCGAAAAAAACCCAACCAGAGACACGAGAGGTGAAATCTCAAGTGCAAGAATTTCCAGTATTTGATTGGCTTAGCTTTCAGTTTCCCTTATTGCCACTTAAGCCCATTACATGCCATTCTATCACTAGGCATCGCTAAGAAGAGCTTGGCTTTTTCTTCTCCATATTTTCCCACTAATTAGTTGAAGACAGCAGTAACCTGTCCCTCTAGCCTTTTCTTTAGACTGAACACATCCATCCCTCTCAGCTTTTCCTTCTTTGTTATGTGTTCCAATCCTCTAAGCTGGTGGCCTTACACTGGACTCACTCCAGAACATCCGTGTATTTATTACAACAGGGTCTAACTAAAACTGGACTAAACACTGTAGATGGGTTCTCCCAAGTATCAAACAGTGGTCTTAAACTGTTGGCTAGAGTCTTGCTTCATTCAGTACCGCATGCTGTTCACATCCACTCTGCCAGGGCACACGCTTCATGCTGAACTTGCTGTCCACCACGACCAGCCAAAGCTGCCTTCTACCCCATCAGTACCCAACTTGTACTATTCCCAAATATTTTGGAAATGAGGACACTTTTCTAATAGTCAACATGAATTTTTAATGTTTTTCTTCATTAGTGCTACCTCTTACTTTGTTGGGGGTTTGATTATTATTTTAAACTAGCGCTCAGTTTACTTTCATGTATGTACAGCCCATCAAACACATCGCTTTGTGAGGTAAGGCCAAGAAGGCCATTGGGATCCTGGCCTGTATCAAGAATAGCATGGCCAGCAGGACCAGGGCAGTGATCCTTCCCCTGGACTCTGCGTTGGTGAGGCCACACCTTGAGTGTTG
>JAWWLZ010000001.1:44774721-44799304 GCA_035041345.1 Poliocrania exsul | reverse complement strand
TTACAGAGAGAGTGGTCAGGCATTGGAATGGCCTGCCCAGGGAGGTGGTGGATTTTCTGACCCTGGAGGTTTTTAAGGTGAGACTGGACGTGGCACTGAGTGCCATGATATAGTAATCAAAGTGGGGTTGGACCAAGGGTTGGACTTGATCTTGGAGGTCTCTTTCAACCCAACTGATTCTATGATTCTAACCACCATGCCTAGTGGCACATCACTTCTCAGTGCCTATGGCACAAACCTTTTTTCACTAATGCTTCTAAAATACTTTACTTTTACTTTTGGATGTGCTTAGAAAGAGGAAAAACTGTCATGTCATAGCTCCTAAGTGAACAAGGCTGGAGGCAGACCATTTTTCTTGCCTTTAACAACTATTACCAACTAACAGTCTCGACCATATTTTCAGCCCTGAGAAATAATCAAGTATTAGTTAACAACCTAATATTTTGGGCCTGGTGTGGACAAGTTTCTTCAACACAATTTACTTGCAGTGATTAGTATTCATTGCATCTAGTGATTCAGAACAAAGAAAACTGAATTTAAAAGAGTAGGTGAATGTTATGCTGCCTGTAGGAGGTTTGGAAACCCATGTGGACTGTGACCAAGTAAAAGGCCAACAAAGCTACTGTATAACAATGGAAAGAAAAACTTATCACAAACAAAATGAGAAAAAAGGAAAGGGAAGAAAATAAAAAGTCACAAAGGAGTTCAAGTTCCATGCTGAGGTAAGGTTGGTGGGAAATGGGATCCAAGGCAAGAATAGATACGGTCAGCAAGGCAAGTATGATAGGTTTTCACAGCTGCACTGGCTGGCTGCAAGTCACATTATGCAATCAAGGCCCCAGGTTATCAAACTATTTTTATAATGTAAAAGGTAGTTTTATTTTTAAATAAAATGCATATTGTGTTATCTAAGGCTGCAGTTCCACAGCTGCAAACCACATACAGTCTAGGACAGGACTACTCTGGTTTTGAATTCCTACTCCTATCTCCCACTTTCTCCAGTACACTCTTCCTCCCTTTCTCCCTAGTTGTTTATGGGTCATAACAGCCAGTCATAACAGGAGTTACCACAGCAGAAACACAAAAAACAGAGCAAACACCCTACACCTACACAGCTCTTCGCCCCCGAATTCCATTGCAATGATCATGGAGCTAAATTCCCTCCCAACATTAAAAACAAAAGACAATTTTAAAAAGCCAGAAAAGACCAGTGTTGCTACAAAGAGGAGGAAACAAATGACAAACAACAAACCCAAGTTAGGCTAGTTTAAATGGTCACACAAACAAGGATACACACTTTCAAATTAAACCCATGAAAAACACACTACACAGTATTTAAGGTAGTATTTTGTATTTTGAGTCCAAATCTGCAACTGAAAATGTTATTTTGAGCCTTTAAAAGAACCAAACCTCTTATAAACTTTTCTAGTGGGGAGCTTTTCCAATACTCTAAAACTTTTGCCTAAAAAGAAGTTATGCCTCAGTAAGTTACTCCAACTCCTAGTTATTGTACCTGTTGAAAGGCAACCACACTGTTCCCTGTCTCATTTTGTGCTGCTTAGGCAGTAATTGACACTTAGAAATCAAGCCTTTAACATTGGGGAGTGACTGGGGGTGGTGGGTGGGGTGGAAAAGCTCACCCTATCACCTAACACATTATTGGGTGCACAGTCTCTCCTAGACCAGGACAAAGTCACACCCTAATCTATTAATTGAGGAATAGTTTCTGAAGCCTGTTAATAGAAAGCATGTTTTCCACTCCTTAAGTCATTCTTGTAGGTCTTCTCCAAACTTTCCAGTTCTTTGAAATGATTAAAAACTGCTGGACTCAATTTAGCTCATAACTACTGCACTACACATAATATTAGTTAGACCATCTCAGTATTTCTATTTGTTAATTTTTTTGATAGCAGTATATATAATGATGATCAAACAGTGACAATGGCAACAATACCAGGATAAAGCCAACATTTGTGTACAGTAAAAAGCAACCAACCTTTGCTGCACTCTCTGTTTTGTGTCACTTCTAAATTGGGATTATTTTTTATTATATGTATTACAAGACTTCTTACTTGGTCTCTCTGGATACTTCTTGGTTTCTTTAATGAGGCACCACCGACCAGAACAAAACATCACTTTCTAAATGTGCATTTTTTTCCAAATTAACATAACCACCATCCCAAGCAAAAGTACTAATACTACTAAAAATAATAATAAACAAAAACCCAACCATGCACACAGAAAACCAGTTACAAATTTAAAAGATATCTGGTAAATTCTTCCAGCTTAACAGGAATTCTTAAACATATATAGATTGGTACATTAATGGTCAATTGGTTCTCAAACAAAATGATGAAATTATTTCAGGTGAAAGAGAACATGAGGTCTTCTCCTTTCCACACACACAACATATTAAAAAAAAAATTAAAAACATTGATACCACTAGATTATAACTCTTATCACAGACTCCCAGGAGCCAAAGCCATAGACGACATTATGGCAGCCACTATGCAAACACAGAGTAAGACTTTTCAAAGAGCAAACAACCTAAACATAAGGGGCAACAAATGGAGAGAGACAAAAATGAGAATACAAGGAAACAGCACCACCATAAACAATGGTTAGAATTAGTTCTTGTTCTAAGAATGATATGTTTGAGTCCCAGGGTGACAGGAAAGGTGGTGATGGTTTGGTTTTGTTTTCAAGCCAGCTTCTTCTGCATTAACAGGTTGCAACTTCTTGCAAGGGTGCACACATAGAACTTCTCCAAGCACAAGGAGCATTACAGGAGAATGAAAAAACATTGTTTAACTGCCCATGATGTCACTTTCTATAGAGTACTTATAATCTCTAACAACAACAAAAGATAGATAATATCTTTACAATTAAATTCTAACTTTAAATTAAAGGCAAGTAAAACCTGCTGGTTTTACAACCACAAGATGCAAAAGACCAGGCTATCAAAAAAAGATGACCAGGAAAGCACTCTGGTTTCAGATTCTGAATCCAAAACAAGGGAGCAGGATCATTATTTTTATCACAACAGTTAAGAAAAATTGTTACCACAAATAGAGAGATCAAAAGCATGGTATGAGATGTAGTCACATGATTTATTAACACAAACACTTAATTGTTTATTAACAGTTTAGACACAGCTCACTATGTGGGGAAAATCTGCAGCCTGGTAGAAGACTAGTGTGTGCTGTGTCTGAAACAAGGGGCTCCATTATGGGCCTAAACCAAAGACCTCATGACAATGCTGTCTACAAGTGACAGACAGCAAAGAGTTTTCCTTCTGGGGAGGAAGGATTGCCTTTGTGATAGTAGCCTTAGCTAAAGGTCAGACCTTCCCAAAGAGAAGTCAAAAGCACACACAGATTTAGCTGGTACAGAAGGCAGCAAGTCTGGAATAGAGGGAGACTTGAAGGTCATCCATACAGGGATGACAGATAAGCATGAATGCAGTGAAACAAAATAACTTTTAGAGAAATTTGATGTAGTACCAAGGGTAAATACCAAGCTGGAGAGACCTTACATAGGTCTAAAGAAAAGGAACTCCAGAGAGATGTGAGGTTTTCACCAAGGTTAAAGTTTCCGTGAGAGGAGAAAACAAAAGAAAGAAAGGCACAGTTGCATTATGAGTGGGCTTTTGTTTAATGTTCAGTATGGTTATATCACACAGAAGAGCCTAAAAGAACCTAAGATGCCAATACCCTTCCAATAAAAGACTACAGGAGGAAAGCAAACATGCCCATCTTTCTAAGACTGACTATGAGCCTTAACAGCCCTCAATTAGAAAATTGTGCACATCGTAAAATCTGGCATAATCCATTGAATTGCTATCTTCTTCCAATGCCATCTTTCACAACAGAAGATTAGAGCAAACTGCATGTAGCAATCAATTCAAACTTTTCCATACCACCACTGACTTCCCCAAGGATCTGATTTATTTGCTGGCCCCCTAGAAGTTCCATCAGAGAGCTATCATGCAAGTATCCAAACAGCTGTTGCCCTATCAGTGCATGCCCAAGCATGCAACCTGTTACACAGGGAAAAGGTGGAACTGAGATGACATCTTGGTTAGCAAGTGTCAGCATTGGAACAGATGGGCAAGGACCATGCCTCAACAGACTTCTGCACAGCACCAGGTACACAAAGTTAGGTATTTACAGCTTTTGGAAGTTACACTGATGCTAACTGAAGGATTCTGATAGTCTTGTAAGGCACAAAGTGCCCAATTAATTTCTTTTAAGTAAGGAAGTAACAGTATGCATTATGTTTTTAGAGACCTAAACCCATCATTTCTGCACAACAGCAAACATCATTAGGTAGTCTCATCTCAGACTTAAACAAAGCAAACAAAAACCCAAACAAAATCCTCTTGTGCTACTGACACACAGTATGGCTGGCTAGAGCAAGGCAATGCCCAAGTATGTTCCAAACCTGTACTGCAGCTACTCTATTCAGAGCCCTGAATATTTGCTTCTGCACCCCTGCCCCTGGGACAAATGCCTGCCACTCCCAACAGATAATTCTCCATTAGCTGATGATGGAAGGAGCAGAGAAGGAAGTTATGGTGAAGCTAGCTCCAAAAAAGTTTAGAAAACATGAACAAAATAAAGCACTTAAGCATTAGGACAAACTTACAAAGGGCAAATGCCCTCTGAACAGAATTTGAAAAATACATTGGTGGCAGTGGTGTCACCAGAAACTCTCAGTTGACCACGAAAATTAATAATCTCTGTAGATTTTATTTCCTGGACTAGTAAAATCTGAATTTGACATCTCTATTATAATCCTTGATTGAAATTACTTTTGTTATGATAGCAAACTGGAGTAAAAAAACCCACAACTTTCATCACTGACATGTCCAATCCATGAGATACTTAAGGTGCAGGTAAGAGAATACCTCAATGGATACACACGACCAAAACTAAAGGACAGTCACTGATCTGAGCTATTACAACTGTTCATGTTATCATCCATCCATATATATAGAATCAAACTTTTTGTGTATGTTTTTCCTATTGAACTCCAATGGCACTGAGTTTCACAGAATAAATATGGTTATTGTCTTAAAATTGATAATTTCTGGAAGTTCACAGAAGATAAAAGCCTTAAATTGTCAGAACAATTTAAGTCTAAAAAAGTGGCATTGAAATCATAGTATCATTTAGGTCAGAAAAGACACTTAATATCATTTGGCCCAACCATTAACCTGGCACCACCATATTCACTGCTAAATCATGTGCTTAAGTGCCACAGCTACACAACTTTTAATTACCTCCAGGAATATTGACTCCACCACTTCACTGGGCTGCCTGTTCCAATGCTTGACAATCCCTTATATGAAGAAATTTTTCCTAATATGTAACTTAAACCTCCCCTGGTACAACTTGAGGCCATTTATTTTTGGCCTATTGCTTGTTACCTGCAAGAAGAGACCAACCCCACCTTCCTACAACTTCCTCTTCTTAGGCAGCTGTAAAAGAGCCATAAGGTCTCCCCTGAGCCTCCTTTTCTCCAGGCTAAGCAACCCCAGCTCTCTCAGCTGCTCCTCACACGACTTGTGCTGCAGACCCTTCCCCAGCTCTGTTGCCCCAGTCTGGTCACACTCCAGCACCTCAACATCTTTCTAACAGTGAGGGGCCCAAACCTGAACACAGTACTCAAGGTGTGGCCTCACCACTGCCAAGTACAGGGGGACAATCACTGCCCTGGAGTCCTGCTGGCCATGCTGTTGCTGATACAGGCCAGAACACCACCGGCCTTCCTGGTCACGCTGCCAGCTCATGTTCAACCAAGCCAACCAGAGCAGTAAAGAATGCTCCATAGCCATCTCAGTGGGGTTAAGGGGTGGAGATCCACAGGACAGCAAGACACACAGCTTGTTGATGCATTAGAAACCACAGAAACACACAAAAACAGTTCCATGGGAATAAGGGCCTCTCTCCCAAAACAGGTGGCAGGATGAACAGCCCAAATGAAGTGCATCTACATCAATGCATGCAGCACTGGCAACAAACAGAAGGAGCTGGAAGTCATTGTGCAGCTGGAAAATTATGATATAAAATCAATATAGTCAAAGTGCTAACTGAAGAAGGCATACCATTCAACTGCATTCCAGAAGCCTCACACTGCTCCTTTCTACCTGAAATTTCTCACAGAAGTACAAACCACTATGTTAATATTAACATTTAAATAGAGTAGATCGCTCATATATCAAGTTAACATCTACTGCCAGAAGTACTTGCCCAGCAGCACAAAGGGCAGGCTACAAGTATGGAAGAAAAGCTAAATTTCTTCTGAACTCTAGTATCTCAGAAACCCAGTTATCCACACAGAACATTTACCTAGTAAGATTAAATCACTAAAAGAAGTTGCAAAGAAAGCACTTTCAGCTGCCGAGTTAAACACAATGACGTCAGCAGACACAAAACTCCTGCAGCATCCGGGGCTTTAAACTTCTCAAACTTCTCACAGGGGACACCTTACTTTTCAACTCTTCTGAACTCTAAATTTTGACCCTTTTCCACAGTTCATTGTTATTTGTGATGGAAAAAAGAAATAGTTCTCCAGTGAATTTTCCATTTGATACAAATTCTTCATGGAACTCCTCTGTTTTTGTTGCAGGCTGTATCAATTGGTTGCAAACTCACACAATGTGATAGAACTACAGTAATTCTGTATTTAGTCCTCAAAACCACAATGAAAACCTCTGTAACAAGACTGTTCATGATGCTTCTGGACAAAACAAACAAACTAAAAACAAACAAACAACCTCAAAAATCTGAAAGAGGTTGTACCAGTTTTGGTCCCACATGCCTCTATATTTGAACACACTCTACAGAAGACAAAGAAACTTGCCTTCCCTTTTTCACTAGCACTTTTACATTCTTTCTGATGCAGTCTCTCTTATTCCAGGGCCAGCAACAGAAGAATGCAATCATATTGAAGAGGTTTAATAATATATAGCAAATTTATTGCTCCAATTAAGACAGTCTCCTATTAAAACATGTGGCTAAGGCATTTGGTTCCTGGAGCTGAACTTGCAACACTAAGCACCAAAGACATTCCTACGCACAACAGAATGGTCCTATGACATGCCACAAGAAGGCTGTACCACCATCACTGCAGCTGGGAGAACAACATGCCATCTACTAGGATGCTTTCTGAGAGATGTTTACAGAGCCTCAGTAAAGTTTATTGAATCTTAGCTGTACAGCTGTTCTTGGCAGTATTCTCGTCTTTTCATAGGCAGCCACACAAAGCTGCAATAATTTTTTTCAAACCAGCTCCAGTACACAACAGCCTTTTTCACTCCCAACACAGCAGCCTCCCTACTTCCAAAGCACTAAATGCCTTGATCACTCTTACAAGTAACTTTTTTTTTGACATGAAGAAGCATCAGAAAAAGCAGAACAGCTGTTAGACTGGAATGCATAATGAATCAGAAGTAAAATTAGATGGTAGCCTTACATCCAAGACATGGTAAGAGTTAAAACATTACAGTTTTTAAATTACAGTAGGAAGTCATGGCTTAGAACAGACCACTTTATTAATGATAAAGAGTCTCTTTTAGATGCTCAAAATAAATCCAGATCTGATACCTTCTGCCTAAGCAATGGGGTTTTGCAGCAAACAACTCATTCCTTGTATACATAAGCCACCAAAAAGTGACAATAAAAGTTGCAGGCTTTGCAAATCTGGGAACTCTACCACATACAAGGCAAAGGAGGAAAATAAAGAAAAAAAAATCAAGATACAAGTGGTAGGGAAGACTGCAATAGCCGAATCCGTGCTGTACCCAAGCGAGGGACCCAGAGCGCAAGACAAGCGCTGCCTTTTTGTTCTCGGGCTGGAGCCGCTGCACCACCCACTGGCACCTCTAGTGGCACAGCCCGGCACGGCATCCCAATCTGGGAGCGCCCGAACCTCTCCCCGTGCGCCCACTGCCTCACTTGCTCCTTCACTGTGCAAAAACAGCCCCGTCATTAAAAAGGGCAGAAACCAAAGCCAAATTACACCCCAGTCGTCCTGACAGAAATTGGCACCCAGGCTCTCCTTAGCCAACCTAACACCCAACCGAGATCACAACCTGCTCTGAAAATCCCACACAGACAAACGCCAAAAGTGCTCACTTCTTGGGAAGCTGTGGGTTTCCCCAGTATCCTCCAGCTTTCTAGGGAAGGGACAAAGCAGACGGCTCAGAAGCCCTGCCAAGGCACACAGACAGTGAGTGGCACCCAACAAGACCACCCAAGCAAATCTCTGTGTAGAGAACAAGTCTGAATGCACAAAGGAGAGACCATGGAGTAGGCTTCAAAATTGCTGGGTGACTTTAAACCTCTCATGCCTCTTCTTACCCTCAAGATGATATACAGGGCATGAGATTGAAGAAACGGTGAAAAAAATTCAAGATGGCTGAAGGTGTCATGTCACGGATTTTCATACACGCTCTGGAACTCTAGAGGGCACTCGAAATATGCCCTCGTCGTCCTCCTCCCTCCGAGCCGGGTAAGGCGAGCGGCGGCACAGCCCGTCGTCTGCCTGCCAGAGTTGGTATTGCAGGAGCGATGTCTGCAGCAGCAGCGCCCACCCCGAGGAGGAGCCGCCTCACAGCCATTACTGGGGCTTCGCCCCAGGGCAGCAACTGCTGGACCCAGGAATAGCCCACCCAACCCTGGAGGCACCTCCTTCCGCCCCTGCCCGTGGGAGAATACGCGGGGTGTGGTGAAGCCCTGCCCAAGCAGGTCCAGCAAAGGCAGAAGGAGATACACAAATAGCACTCACAATGGAGCTCCCTCTCCTTGTTGGTCTCTGCCAAGGCTGCACCAAACTGGGCTGGAGCCTAAGGGAAAGACACGGGGTTATCGCGGGGCAGCGCAGATGAGGCAGCGCCCCCAAGCAGCGCTGCCTTCGCCCGGCCAGGGCAGGTACCGCCTGCATCACTCACCACTTCCCTTCAATACCAACCCTTCACATAAATAAATAAATAAATAAAGGAATAAATAAATAGATCCACTGCCCTCCCCGGGGCGGTGGGGTACTCTACTCCTCACGGCACACCCACGCCGCCTGCGCCCGCTGCTGAAGGAGAGGCGACATGGAGCCCACCCGCCCCGGGCGCCACCGCACCGGGGGCTCCTCCGTGCGAGTGCCGGGGCAGGAGGCAGCGGCGGCACCCGCGGCGGAGCAGCGACAATTACCTGCGAACTTGGCCGAGCGGCCCCGCCGCGGTGCCCCGGGGGCCGCGGGCCGGCAGCGGCAGCGCCCCGGTGACGGGCGAGCGCCCGCGCCGCAACTGCCCCCGGAGCCGGGTTTGCCCCCCTGCAGTCGGCCGGCAGCACTGCCGCCTCCTGTCCGCCATTAGAGGGACCCAGCCGAACAATACGGGAGCGGAGCGGAGCGGCGGCAGGAGCCGCGGAGCGCCGCGCCGGGCAGCAGCGGGGAGGGAGCAGGGGAGGGAGGGAGGCACCCGGGGGGGGGCGGCGAGGGCGGTGGTGGGGGAGGCACCGGGGCAGAACAACAGCCGCGGGCCCGGCGGGGAAAGGGAGGGAGAGAGTTAAAATAGGAGGCGCTAGAGCAAACCCGGCCCTTCCCCCAAATCCCCCGGCCCCCCCCCCCCCCCTCGAGGCTGCCCCCGGGCGCCCCTCGTTCGCCCCCACCGGCCCGCTCCGTGCCGCGATGGTACCCAGCGGGGCTGCCCCCGGTGCCGCCCGCGCCCCCACCGCCAGAGGTGGCGGCAGCACCGCGGGGTACTTCACCCGGGGAGCTGGGAGGCACGGTGGCAGCTCTCCCATCCCCGCCCTGGGGGCAGCGGAGCGCCGCCAGCCCCTGCCAGCGCGCCCCGGTGCGGCGCAGCGCCCCCGCCTTACCGGGTCCCCTCCGCCCGCGGGCGCGGACCCCCCCGCGGGGACGCACGCACTCTGCGCTACTCCTCCGGCGCCTCAACTCTAACTCGGTCCAGTCCCGGGCGAAGCGCAGCTGCTGGCGAAGGGGAGGAGGAACCGGGCCAAGCGAGCTCGGGGAGATCCGCCCCCCTGCCCCGGCATTGGCTTTCCCAGAGGGCGGGCTCTGGCGCTGGGCTAGCGGAGTGGGTGCGCCGCCCATCCATCAGAGCCGCCCGCAGCCGGTTGACCCTATAAACTGCCAATCTTCCTCCTGGCCATGCTGGGGGTTCTTCCCACTTTGATCCATCAGGTTTGAGGAACCCGGATCGCTGCCCACCGACCGGCGCGTTACCCGCGCCTGGGGGCTGCCCGGCGCTGCCCTCGCCGCTCCCCGATGGTGGGAACTTGCCGAAGTTGCGGTGCCGCCGAGCCGCCCGCGCCCCGCCCGTCTCGCCCGTGCACTCGTCCCTGCGGGCGCCACCGCTCCGCCCGTGGGTCGCGGGCGCGCCTCTCCCACCCCGTCCCCCACCAACAAGCCATAGGGTTGGCCATGGTCTTCCGAGGGGTCCCGCTCCGCTCCTTCCCTTCCCTCACCGGGGCGTTGAAACTGGGGCCATTCCCATCATGAACAGAGCGTGGATAATGGAAGCGCTCCCAGAGGGAAGACGGAGAGTTCACGTCCCTCGGGGCGGGCGCCTGGCCCGAGGCCCCACAGCCCGCCCCACCGAGCAGCGCCGCCTCGCCCGAGGCTGCCCTGCTGCCCCCGCCCTGCGCGGGGGAGGGCGCCATGTCAGCCGCCGACATGGCTCCTGGAGGAGCTGCTGGTGGTGGTGTTGGTGGCAATGGTGGCGTCCTCCATTTTGTCGGAAGCCGCTGCGGGGAGCTTGGGACCAATTCGTGCCGAGGCGCCGCGGGGCGTCCATTGGGAGCGCCTCTGCGCGGCTTCGCCGCGGGAAGAGCAGCCGGTGCCCCCGGCAGTGCTGCGGGGCGGGGACGAGCGCTCCGACCCAGCGCCGGGAGCCAACTCTGCCTGCCCTCCGCCAAAATGGAGGATGCGCGCTTTCCTTGCGCGGTTCCTTCCCCCGCCATGGCCATGGCACTCGCGCCCGCTCCTTCGAAGACCAGCGCAGCGCAGCCGCCCATGCGGCGCGCTGGGAGCGCTCTGCCCCATGTCCCCATCCTCCTCTGCCCAGAAGAGGGAGAGAGAGATAGAGCGACACCCACCCTGCCTCCTCTAGCCGGGATCAGCCCATGTCAAGCCCGCGCAGCGGCGTCCCCCGGAGCGGGAGCCTCCCATGTGCGCCGGGAGCCGCGCTCCGCCGCTGGCGCCATTCCCGAGCCGGAGCCTCCCCCGGGCCAGCCTTCCCCTCCGGCTGCGCCGCAGGCACTGAAGGGCTGTCTCCCTTCTCCACCACCCTTGATGTGTTTGGCTAATCATTTGCACGTGTGGGAGAGGCCAGAAAGTTTCTATCTTCCATTGCCACAACAATACCTCTACTTTCTTCCTAATGATCCCACCCAGAGACACAGGCTCTAGTCAACAACTCAAGCCAAAATCTTCTACTCTATTACTGCATGTTGTTGATGGGAATCAACGTGGGTTTGGTTTTTCTCATGACATCCTCATCAGATGAAGCTTGGAAGGGCTACCTGGTGTCGAGGGAGAGAGTTACCTCAGGGGTGGCAGCTCGCTCATGCCTGCTGAAAAGGATGTGAGCTGATGGCAAAACAGCACCAACACAGCCACTGCCAAGGAAGAAAGTGCCATGGAGATGCATCATCACCCATTTTAAAGGTCTCCTCGAAGTTGCCCTATAAATTGCATCTTTGTTCTACAGCATCACACCATACTGCTTATTGTATGAGCAGACAGCTGTTGAAACTTCAACATGGAATTCCATTCACTTGAAATTCTGATGAACTCAGAAAGGAATTCAAGAGGGCTTAAACATCAGACATGGATGGTAGAAACAAGTGGTTCTCTAATTTAGAACACATTAAGAGAAACCTATCACTCTTATTAGTCACTAAAAAAGTAACCAATGAAGACTTTTATCTTACAACTGCCCTAGCAAAAGACATTACCCAATAGTGTTATCTAGGAGTACTATGTAGCAATACAACATATTCATTAATGTTAGATTATACAGCTCAAAAATTTGTAATGTTTTTCTTGCAATATTGTAACTGTATAGAAATGTATTTATATGTAAGTTTAATAAGCCCAGGGAACCCTTGTCCTCCTATAGATATCTAACCCTATTTTTAAATTTGTATGTTCAAATATAGCCAAAAATAATGAAATAGACCTTCACTTTTCCTATATTTTTTCAGCAGACATTGGGAGAAATGACAAAAATGCTCAGGCACCTATGTAAATTCATCTTCATCTGTAAAACCATGTATAATTCTGATTATTTTTAAGAATAATCCATATAAAGCAATGCTTTTTATGGTTTGAAAGACAGCATTAGCTCAAACACTAAGCAGCAAAATCTCTTCATGAACACCAGAGACCTCAAACATTTGTGTTTATGGGCTCCACACCACTGCTTTCACAGGCCTGATGTCAGCAACCTCACTAAGAAATGTCAAATGTATTGACTGGCAGTAGATAAATTAAACAAAACTGAACCAACAGTTTGTTCAACAGCTTACAAGAAGAGTGATATCCTTCTATCTGTCATGGAGTAAAATTGTCTCAAAAAGCAGTCAACTTGTATTTGATCTGAGAAATAATAATCTGATACATTTTGAAGAGTTTATGTTTTAGCAGAAATCTTACAAACACTACAAGCCAACCTTCAAGTGATGCATTGCATATTGTAAGAGCAGGATGAACACAGTTTAAAGCTACCATCTCCTATCAGATTTCCCTATGAAAAAGAATAGTGGCATTCATTCTAGAGTTAGAAGAAAACATCTTCCTCTGACTGAAGGACTTCTTCCTGAGCACTGTTTTGGTTTACATCAACCTAACTGTTCAGGTGTCTAGAACAGAGTTCTGAGGAAACAAGAGGAAATATTTGAACAAGATGTCTTTCACTACTTCATACACGTAACACTTGGAAAGCAGAAGTTCATGAATCCCTTCAGAACACAGTTTATTACAACTGATTTGAAGATTGGCTTGGAAACAAATTGCGTTTGGAGTGCAGATAAAGCTTATGTTTATAGAAATGTCTGTGTGTTTCCACCTCCCCTGGAAATGAAAATGAAGTGTAATCCTTTGTAAAGTATGTATCCCCAAAAATCATTGTTGGCTTCTACATTGTCCTGTTTCACAAAGTTTGTAATCGCTGCTTTGCACAGTTTGATTTATCCTCTTTATTTTATTATTTTCTCTGCTTTCTTCCCCTACAATTTCTGCTAGTATTTCCTTTCCTTTTTGTCCTTAATCTCATTTCTTTGTCTAATTAGCCTTAATCCCACTTGGACATCACAAAGAACAAAGATGTGGACAAACTGTATTGGTTGATGGAACATGTGTTCTCATAGTCATGGCATAATGAAATTCTGGTCTACTAGTTGGTTGCTCAACACAACTTCAAGAAATAGCTGTGGATGGAAAAGAGATTAAAAAGAGAAAACCAAACAACAACAACAAAAAATCTTAAAACACCTATGACCAGTAACACCTTGATCATTTACATTTTATTATGTAATATTCCTTCTATCAGTTCTCAAATTTTTGGTTTAACTTAAGCATAAGCAGCTATTATTTATAGACTAAAGCTCTTAATGAAAAGATACTTAGGAAAAAATTCTTTACTATGGGGGTGGTGAGGCACTGGAACAGGTCTCCCAGGAAAGTTGTGAATGCCCCATCTTTGTAGGTGTTCAAGGCCAGGTTGGATGGGGCTTTGAGCAACCTGTTTTAGTTGGAGGTGTCCCTGCCCATGGCAGGGGAGTTGGAGCTGGATGATCGTCAAGGTGCCTTCCAACACAATCCACTCTATGATTCTATGATACCATATGTGTGTGTACTGTACATTACAGAATCCATACAATTTTAAAAAATAAAAAAATGCCTTGTACAAAACATTACCTGTGGTTTTCATTATGGTTGTTGAACTACATATACATTTCATAATATTTATAAACTAATCAATATGTATCTAGAAGTAGATTGCATTCATCTGTTGAATTTGCAGCTTATTTAACCAAAAGTGATCTTTCAAAAGGTCAAATATTGAGACAATATACACTATCCTATAATATTACTATCCATTCCATAATATAATATGCCTTCAAATGACCTTTATGCCACCTCCCATATTTCAGTTTTGAAAAAGTAGATAATAGTTTATATTCTAAACTGGGAAACTTTCCACAGAAGACATTCCAATACTGTAAAGTCTAGGAATATGATACCCAACAAATTATTCTTCTGAAATAATTTTCAGGAGGTTTACAGTAACCAACATAATCTCCTTGCAAAAGAATTTTTATTAATTTTTAAATATTTGAGGATTTTATTTGGATAAATCTCATGTCTTTATGGAGAAGAAATGACACTGCAAAACAAAATATAGGATCTTTAAACTAGAAGAGACTCCCTAGGTCACTGAGTCCACTTTCTTGCTATTACAGGAAACTGTGTCATATAATCCCTTCCAGAAACTTTTCAAGCTCCATCTTAATGGTAGTTTGATATGTTTACCCCCTACTTCTGTTGCAAATGTGTTCCAGAACTTCATTGTTTCAGTGGTTAGAAACCTTCTTCTAATTTCCAGACTAAATTTATTCAAGAATCCAGTTGGGTTTTGTGCCAATATTCATCCTTTGGCTTAAATAGCTCTTCTGCCTCCCTGGTGTTTAGCCCTGATGTATTTATAGACGGTAATCATATTCCCTCTCAGCCTTTCTTTTGGTTGAGTAAACACAGATTTTTTGTCTCTTCTTACTCAACAGATCTTCATTCCGCTGGTCATTCTACTAGCCTTTATTGCTACCTGTCCCAGTCTGAACACATCTGTCTAATGTGGGTCCAAATTCCCCCAATATCCTATCTTAGGCTGAATTAATCCATTGTACAGTACATCCATCGTTCTGTATCTCCATGAAATATTGCAGCCTTAGGTGTGCACTTGCCTTTTTGCACAAGTACATTAGATAACCACCATTTCTTCTAGTAATACCTATGTTCTTTTCTACACCACTCATTTACTGGGAAAGTTCTCCATTAACAGCAAAATTCAGTCTCCCAGTGCATGACCTTGCATTTGCATTATGGCAGTTTGTTTTGTTTCCACTAGTTCAATCATCAGAGTCATTCATTGTTTTTCCATATGACATCCCACTGCAGCTCTGTTGATGCTGCTGCCTAGTTTCATTAAACCAGCCATTGCAATAAGCTTATTTTCTCTTCTTTGCCAAACAATAAGATCAATCCCAAGAATAAGTCCCAAAGAAATCTATTAGCAGACACTATTCAATTTGACAGTCTTCTGTTTGGTACTACCTACTGCCATTTCCCTCATTCTGCTGTAGAAAATATGATCTTAGCTCTGTGCTTAGCAATGTGTAGCAAAGCTTTTCTGCTAGTCAGTCCCTCTTTCTTCAAAAGCTCTCTACCTAATTATCCTTTTTATGAACTGTGTTAGCACCTGCCCCCTGAAGAAAGCATGAATAATTTTAATTTCAAACTTTTGACTTCCTCAGTTCAGTTAGCTTAGTTAACTAGGTCTCTTAGTTTACCAAAATTTGCCTTATGAAATCAAGACATTTAGATGCAGACCTGCTTGCCTTTTCTTTCCATGCAATTTACCACAAATCAACTTCAGGATCATTTTCTACAAGCAATTTTTCTATATTGTCCTCGAACTGTAAGTCCAAGTCTAAACCAGCATCATTTCATATTGTTTTACTGACATTTTGCTGAGAAAAGCTGTCAGCTATGACATTCAGCTATATTGGGGCCCTGCCGCCATTAATAACATTTGTTCTCCAACCTACTAAACCAATTAAGTAAAAAAAAAAGGCAAATAGCTTTTTACCACCTTACTGAGTTGAAGTGACTGATATCAGCCAGGTACCAAAGCCCTCACAAAGACAGCACAGAAGAACATGCAGCCTGAAGGAGGGGAGAATGACTCCATTTCAGCAGAAGGCAGTTATTGCATGAGCCCAGCTTCTCATCTTACCAGAACCTATCTTTGGAGCAGCATCTGTGTTTGTATTCCCTATTCTTTCTAAATCCAATTTCTCTCCAGGTTTTCTTTAGAAGATCTCAAAAACTGTCTCATCAGAAGTGTTCATCAAGTACTAGATTTGGTAAATCAAACCTTTTCTAGTTTCCTAAACAAGACCTTTCTACTTAAGAGGTTGAAGATCTGTGAGGTTTGTAAGAACAGTGTTGGAAGAGCAAGCTTCAGTATACCTTCACCTTTGTTTCTCTCCAATAAATCTCACATGTGGTATTCCTTTATTTATCTTGGTATTTCTCATACTGAGGAACTTGAATAAGATCATGCTCCATGAGGTTTAGTGTATGGCTTTGCCACCTGCAACTTGCTGTGTGATAGAGCTGCTGCCAAAAGTATCAGTCCTGTCCTCCCCTCATTGACTGGCTATAGATTTGTGTCACCTTTCTATGCTGACATGAGCATTCATGTGGATAAAAATTGGCCAATTTTCAGTTGGACCAACACATTGATCTCGCTGCATGTGCAATTAGATGAGTGATAGTGCCAGATAAGGGGGTGCAGTAGGAGGCACAGGGCAATAATGGATGTCCCATTATTGAAACAGCACTGATAAATCAAAGTGATGCTACACATTTGAAAAGGAATGAGTAGTTTTTGAGTAGTGATCTGGCTTCTGCTTTATCTCAGTAAGATCCACAATGTAGTTTTTGATTAGTTACTAGCATTGTTTAGACCTCTCAGAGAGAAAAAGCCAAACTTGTGAAATATGAAATTGTGAAGTGCATACTATATCCTAATGCTTAAATTTGGTCAGTTTTAAAAACATTCTTTAATAAATTTCTTTCAGCAAATTTGATTTAAAAATCAAATTATTTAAAGTCATAATATGATTTTCTTACTGCAAATCACTGTGATGATAGTTTTGACAATATTTTGACATGTAGGCAAAAACCGGAAAAAAGTAATTTTCTGCAAACCTTTTCATTTTCAAAACAAAGACATTTTTCTTCAGATTCATTCAGTGTCTGAGACAGTTCTAGCAATGATCAAAGTTGCTTTTTTAACCAACTTGTCCTTTCCTTTTGGATGAGGACTGTGCCATAGTCACCACTACCTTCCGATCAGATTAATGTACTGCTCTTTTATATGATAAAAGGCCATTTGGTAAAATGAGTTAGGGCAGGACACAGGACATTTACTACAGGATCTTTCCACCAGGGCTTTGGTAAACTGTAATGTAATTGGGAGACTATTCTAAACAACAGATTCCCTTCCTTGCTATGAGACTCAAAATATGTGCCACACAGAGCTTTGCAAATAGGAAGGATCCAATCCTATTTTCCATGAAGACAAGATTGTGTGATGAGACTGTCATAAGACTTGTTACTGACCTCAGCATTTCTTCATTTAGAAAGACTACAGAATGGAACTTTGACTTGTGACCAGAAAACTAAAATTCTTTTTCTTTAAACATCTGTTATCACACTGCAGCCTCTTTTTCACATTCCCAAAACTTTTCTTCCTTCTTTCTTTGTTGCATTAACCAGTGTTTGATCCTTAATTTCAGTCCCATCACTTCTGCACCCCCAATGCTGAATCTGTTGTGGTCTTCTCTTTATTTCAGTAGTCCTTCAAAGGTCCATCATTCCCTTTTAACTTTCTAGTGTCTTGTAAGGTACCTTCCATTCAATCTCATGCTCTTACTTTAAAACTATAATTTTCTTTCACAAACTTCTCTTCATTTTGTTCAAACCATTCTTGCTTATCATAAACAAAGATGTTCTACATGAAAAAAAGAATTGAAGCAGTAGTAAGTTTACAAAGTCAAATGCTTACATGTTAGGAAATGCAACATTTTCTACATGCCCACAAAACTTCAGTTCTAAAAAGCCAGCTGTGATGATCACACCCAATTCATGGCATGGCTTTTGAGAACTGTCTCCCATACTCTCCACTCCATGGAGCTGCTGTCTCCTATCCTTGTTTCTTGCTGCCTATGTTTAGCTCAACAGGCAGCTCCTTGTCACACTTTGTCAGCTTATGATGAGTGAGACTCAAAAATGCCCACCCTGTGGTTCCACCTTCAAACCTGCTCCTGGGTTTTGCACCCCTTGAGTTAATTATTAATTGGCAATGCATATTTTAGCATATGCATTATGTCATGTTCCTAAATTGCACTAATACTCCTTTTTCATATTACCTCTGTGGCATTCAGTATATAAGGTGAAGGACAAATATCTTCCCATGTTTTGTTTTATCCCCATGCTATGGTATTAAGTTCATGCTTTTGTTTAAGAAACACCATTCCACGGTCTAAACAATTTTCTTGGAATGGTGCAATCCCTTATGCATCTATATAATAGAGAACAAGAGCCTGTAGTGCAAGTATAGCCCTGCAGAAAGGGATGTGAGGATTTTGATTGGGTAAATAATGTGCCTCAGCAGCCAAAAGTGCATTAGGCACAGTGTATCTAACAGAGCAAAAGAAATGATTATCCCACTCTGCTCTGTGCCCTGAGTACTGTCTGCAATATTGGACTCCACCACATAAGAAGGATCTAAAAACATTGCAGTGTTCAATGGAGAGCAGCAAAGATGGTGAAGGGACTGGAGGGTATGACTTACGAGGAGCGGCAGAGGGTTTGTTCTGCTCAGAGGAGACTGCTGCCCACAACGTCTTCATGAGTGGAAGCAGAGAGAAAGGTACTGATCTCTCTGGTGCCTGGTGATAGGACATAAGGGAATGGCTTAAAGCTGCAATGGGTAAGTTCAGATTGGATATTAGAAAGTTCTTCACTGAGAGGGTGGTCAAGCATGGGAACAAACTCCCCAGGGAAGTGCTCATGGACCCACGCATGTAGATGTTCAAGAAGGGTTTGGATAATACTCTTAGATATATGGTTTAACTTTTATGGTTTTGTGTGGAGTCAGGAGTTGGACCTGATGACCCTCATGGGTCCCTTCCAACTCAACATATTCTACAATTCTATGGTTCTTTGGACACCTATCACTGGCACATGACAGCTTCACAAACCTTACTCCATTTATCCCCATTTTATGCAAGGAGAGCATACAATTATATTAGTGTCAAAAATTCATGTCATTTTGGCTGCCTGTTTTGGGTGGCTGTGTTTGTCAAGTTTATAGCATTTCTTTTTCACTTCATCTGGCAATCACATCTGACATAAACTTTGTTTGCAGTTGAGAAGTCTACAGAGCATGAGGCTGGGTACCGGGAAAGTGAATAATACCTAATTCCCATTGCCTGTCCCAAAACTCAATTAAATTAGTTTCATCCTCACACAGGATCCATTGAAATAATACAAAGGGAGAATCCAGTTGTTCAGGATTCTCTTGTGTCCAGGAAAACACAACTAACTTTTTCTTCTTGAAATCATCTGCCTCAGTCACTGCACTGTGGAGCTTTTGTACTAGATGAGGAAAGGGTCATACAATCAACAGGCTACTTCATGTCTTTGTCTTCCTTACTCTGAGCACTAGGTATCCTGTGTAAGGAATGGCCTGTGGTACAAATAGTATGTGATCTCACAGATAAAAGACTGTATCATAATACATGTACTCCAGGAGTTTCAATTTTCACAAGCAACCTGAGTTTGAGTGCTCACTAATTTTTGAATGTTTCAGTCTCTTTATTCCTAAAACTTTCCAAATTACTTTTAGGAGGTAACTTCCTAAAAGGCAATCCAGAAAAACAGCCACCAGAAATTCTGTCTTGTTGCAGTAAATTTACATCCCTGGGGTTCATCCAAAAAGTTCAAAACGCAGAAATTTATAGAACTAATTCTGGTGACATAAGCTAGTAGCAAATAAAAGTGGGAGAAAAATATCATCTCTGAATTCTGTGCAGTTCAGTCATTAGGGAGAGATAAGATAATATTTTCTGTTGTCTCTTTACCAGCTACCTAAGGAATCCTGGATCCTAAGCTGCATTCAAAAGGACCATTTTCTTCTCCATCATTACCTGCCCTGCAGCCAATGTCTCAGTCTTTTGTTTTCTCACATATGTCCTAACATCCAGTTTGAAGATACACATCCTGGCACATTTGAGGCTTATATCCTAGTCCCCCATCTCTTTGAAACTTTGTTCCAGCTCCCATACTTTCTTTATCTCAGCAATCCTTCAGTCCCCTCAAGCGTATCTGCTCTCATTTATGTATTCCAGCACCGCTTCCCTGCTCTCAGATCTTGGTATTATAGCAAGCTGTTCAGGAACAACAAGTTTGCACCTCAGACTGGAGCATATCAATATGTATGTAATCTAAAAATGTATCAATCACAACTTGAGCAAACAGAGAATTTCAAGCTTAGAGGAACATAGAAACATAAAACCAGTTTGTTTGGTCCAGGATCCCACCTCTCACAGTGGCCAATGGTGGATATGTAGAGGACAGCAGAAGACAGCAATAGAGTGATATATCCCAAATATTCTCTCAGCCTCCAGCTTATAACTTTTGCAAATACAGATCAGTGAATTGAAATCAGGAAGGAGAGAGAAGGGAAGAAGGTGGGTTGCATATATTACCATGGATCATTGTTGTTAAATACATTGATTTCAAGGTTTCTTTTGGAACAAACAGGAGATTTCTATGGATTTCTATGGGCTCTGACCCATGGCTTTTGGTTAATGTAATTACATTATGTTACATTTTGAAGATTCGAGATGTCAAGATATTTAACACTGACCATATTATCAAAACAATCTCACCAGGCTAAAGTCTGGAGAACAGATGACCCACTGCTGAAGAACACTGAGGTAGGTGGCTTGTTTGTCTACTGAAATACAAGTGAGATACTGGCTAATTGCTAGACAGGGTATCATAGAATCATAGAATAGAATCATAGAATATCCTGAGTTGGAAGGGACCCACAAGGAGGATCAAGCCCAGCTCCTGGCCATTGTGGAAAGTTGACTGGCCTGTTATGTCCAGATACAGCAAATGATGAGGCTGTTTGATCAAAAACATGAGCTAAGCCACTTGCTTATCTTGGCACCTGGGCTTGAGCAAGGCCTAACAAATGAATGGTGTCTGGCCCTGCATCTATGACAGCAGTAACAGGTAGCCAATAATTTTTAACTGCAGTGATGCCTCCATTTTTCCAGAAGTATAAAACTGATACTTGAAGGTCCCCACTTTGGAAGGATGAGAATACTGCCCCACTTTGCAGACAAGTCTGTGGGCTTGCTCCTTTCTGCCCTGCAAAGCAGGGACACCTCTTGGTAAGATCTGTAGATGTGTTGGAGCATATCCAGGAACACTTGTATATAGTACTGTGCACTTACATTTTGTAGATCTAGTACATTTATCAGTAATCTAACACAAATCTATTACCTGTTGCACCATTTGTGAATTGGTGATCATGATAGTTCCTATTCATTGCAACCAGGCTTCTAGTGTGGAATTGGTAAACCACATTATTACTGAATGTATGATTTGTGAATGTTTTCATTGAATGTGACCACACTTCTAGTGCCTAATTGGTTATAAATCAGAAATTAAGCTCAGCCACACCCAGTCCCTCTGATCTCTGAGGACAAGCTGGAACACAAGGGGGATTATTTTCTGTCAAATTTTGTACACTTAGCACAACAGCTCTGCAAAGGACAATCCCCAAAACCACACCATCTGCCTGAGAGTGTTGTCCAAATGCTTCTTGAACTCTGGCAGGCTTGGTGCCATGACCAACTCCATAGGAACCTGTTCCAATGTGCAGCCACCCTCTGGGAGGAGAACCTTTTCCTGATATCCAACCCAAACGTGCCCTGACACAGCTTCATGCTGTTCTCCTCAGTTCTATCACTGGTCACTAGAGACAAGAGATCAGCACTGTGAGGAGGTCTCGCCTTAGTCTCAGGAAGAGGTAGAACTTTGATGTAGCCCATGAGAGAGGAAGCTCACAACCAGATAACCCACAGGAGAAAGTTTCATCTGAACTAGAAGTATAGTTTGTAATAAATCCCTTCACAACAATGCCAAATGCCATAAATTTTAACTCCATGCAGTTTATAGACCTTTAATTTAATGGGCAATTATCAACACATACATGTTACTGAAATAAAAAATAGAGTATTTTACTCTGTCTCTAGTTGTTTTACTATCTTTCAGGGGCTCTATCCTGGCCAGTGCTATTTGGTTCACAGTGAAATATGATTTGTCAGCACTGTTTTGTAGGCAAGAGGACCACTATAGTCCTTAAATGTATAAATAACAAATTATTAAGAGGTTGTAGAGAAGTTACATTACAACTGTATTTGGTGAAGTTGTGGATCAGTACTGAAGTGACCTTTGGCTGTTTAGGGTAGTCGTGGTGCTTATTCTAAATGGTCAACTTTTGGATGTCTGAAGAAAGCAAAGTCAATCTGTAGTGAGAGCCACCACTGCACTGAGAAGCTCAGGTGATTTTAGCTTTATACAAATCCTAACTTTATTTAACATCTCTCCCATGGGAAACTTATGCTTGGTAGTAGAGCTCCTAAACGTGGAGGTCAAACATAACAGAACAAAAAAAAGGCACAGGCTGCTTTGGAACTACTTACCACCTTTGGTATGGATTCTTCATCACTACAAATGTTTTAATGATTTTTCCTCTGAAAGTTATAATGTAACTCACATGGGAATTAATTTTTATAAAGTCTTTCATTCTATGTTGATTAGGCACCTGAGGGTCTCTTCTTGAATAATTCAGTAGAGGAGACACAACAGCACTTCCTGACTCCAGTCAGGGAAGCCATCCTGAATATCCTTTTTTAAATAACAGGGCCCAGATAGTTTGACTAGAATCAAGAATTAAGAAGACAAATGGAAAAAATGTCCTGTGGCACTTAAACTACACATGGTCTAATCAGTTTGGCAGAGGAAGACTAATGAGTTTCATGTTACTGTTTATTTATATATGATTATATAAGTAGATGGCATATCAAGAAATTGAAGAGAAAGAAATTCAGAATGTAGAACTGCTAGGGAAGAATTACCATCCTTTTCTTGTTCTTCTGCTATAAAAGAAAAATTAAATTATTTCCATATTCCTCAGAGTATATATATTTTTATTTCTTTGGAAAGAAGTGGGATTGTGTCAAGAAATAGCTAACTTTATTACTTTTTTTTTCCTAGAGGAAGCAAATCAACACTCAGAGTTGTTGGAAAACCCACTGACTAAACAGAAGTATTGTATTTTCCACTAAGCAGCTTTGTGTTGTTGATTTTGTTGTTCATCGCAATCACACATTTCAGAGAGCTTTTCAAGTGCTGTTAAATTCTACAATAAGCATAGCAGGAAAAGTTTGTGGTTTATTTACAAAGAACAGTTAATGATAGTTGACCAGTTACTTCTCCTGAATTGGGTTGCATTTCTTAATTTGGTTTTCCTCCAGCAACAAACAGCAAGGGGTTTAGTTTTCTTCACATTTACCTTGATAGAAACTCAGATAGATATTTTACATTACTAATAACATTGTTATTAATGTTGATATTTGCTAGACAAAATAATATGATTCAGAAGTTTTTGTGTGGATTAATGAGTGCATTCTGAATTTGTTGTAGTTCTGTATCAAGTCTGTCACTCATGGAAATATCATAATCAAAATAAATTCGTAAATCCAATGTGGTGCTTTCAGAATTAAAATGAAACTATTTTACTAGAATTAGATCAGAGACGTAAACAGGAATTTGGATGGAACAAATTAAATTAACATCAAACCCTTCACTTATGTATTTTAAGAGATGCACTTTTGTAACAAACATTTTTCAGTATGTGGAGTAAAAGTCAGAAGTGTTTTAATTTTCTTTCTTTCAGTGTTTCACAGGAGGGTTTCAGAAGCTTCACAGAATTCCTACCCCTCCCAATTCCCTCAGTTCTAGAAATTCTAAAGCAGGTGTTTCTTGGACATTGATCCCTTTTAAATTTCAGATTGAATGTGAATCATTTAAAGAAAACTACAGAGAAACTGCAGTATTTTCCTGGTTTAGTTTTCTCACTTTTGGATTGTCACTTAGAAGCTGATGTACTGAATGTTCCCAGTTGTACACCAGCTGAGATAGGCATTTTTTTGTTTGGCATTGGCCCAGGGAACCATGATTACTCTTCTTTGCTATAAAATGAAGGAATCATGTACTATTTGATAGTAAGCTATCGCAAAATATTCAACTATGTTCATAATTTAAAAAAATACTGCAGAGAAAAAGAGAATTAAGCCAACCTTTTGGAAAAAATCGCTATGAAGTTTTCTGCATAGCACAGGACTTTTAAACACAGGAATGCAATATTGGTTGAATAGGGAGCAGAGTGAAACTGGTGTGCTTTGTGTTATAGAGAAGCAAACATAAAAGTTAAGTGCTTGGAGGGACTCCTTTTATATGCAAGATTAATAATACTGTCTTGAGGTCAACTTTCTTTGCCTAAAATACTGCATGTGTTTTCCTTATCAGCTGTTGACAAGCAGAGAAGAGTCCAGAGAAGAGCAACAAGGCTGGTGAAGGGACTGGAGCACAAGTCCTATGGGGAGAGGCTGAGGGAGCTGGGGGT
>JAWWLZ010000001.1:44764630-44774636 GCA_035041345.1 Poliocrania exsul | reverse complement strand
CAGAGAGAGTAATCAGGCATTGGAATGGGCTGCCCAGAGAGGTGGTGGATTCCCCATCCCTGGAGGTTTTTAAACTGGCTTGGACATGACACTGAGTGCCATGATCTAGTAAAGGGACTAGAGTTGGACCAAGGGTTGGACTTGATGATCTCAGAGGTCTTTTCCAACCCAATTGGTTCTATGATTCTATGAATACCAGCAAGGACTCAAGAGCAAAAGTCAGGATCATGATTACCACTGAAATGCAAAAGAACAGCAAAGAATTACAGTGATCATGAAATGTATGAGGTAGATCTCCCTTAAATACAGAGACAAATTTCCAGGATCAGCTTCTAACTTGTCCATTTGCCAAGACTTGCTGTGATCATCCACAGGACTATTATGCTAGAAAGTGACTCCCAGAGCAATCTGCCTGGGGGACGCAACAGGGTGTAAGCCTTGACACACATTGGCACCACTTGGATTTCTCAGTGGCACAAGTGAGCAACAGCAGCTCTCAGCTCCAAAATGTATTTTCCAGCTTAGTATGATTTTACAGGGAACAGAACAAAGAGTTTAAAGCCAAACAAAGTAGAAGTTCTACTGTGGACTTGTGGCAATATTTCCACTTGAATGTGAGGAAGAACTTCTTTACTGTGCAGGTGACTGAGCACTGGAACAGGCTGTCCAGAGAGGTGATACAGTCTCCCTCACTGGAGATATTCAAGAATCATCTGGACACAATTCTGTGCAACGTGCTCTAAGAAGACCCTGCTTGAGCAGAGAGGTTGGACCAGATAACTCACTGCAGTCTCTTCCAACCACACCCATTCTGTGATTCTGTGAATACCACTGAAAAGGCTAATTCCACCAATGAAAAGCTGATTTTAGATATTTTAACTATATGACTTGCTGAAGTTTGTTTCTGGGATTTTTAGTCATTGAAGCAGCTCCTTTACCTAACACTGGATCAGATCAGAACAGCTAAATTAAAATGAAACATTATACAGTAGAGAAAAATTGAGTTGGTCTCAGCAGACCGAAGTTTCCAGTTGTCATTACATTTTTGTACTCTGAAATGATCGTTTAATATCATAGTACATATTTGCATATAACTTGTCTTCTTCGTCTGGAGACAAGAAAAGCAGTATTTTGAAATATCTGAAGCTGATACTGAAGGCTTTTATATTTTTAACTCTAAGCTCTTACCTGTGTAGAACCGAACAAAGTTTGCCTTGATAAGAAGGTCTGAGAACTGGGAAAATATCACCAGTATCGATATGGATAAAACAACTTACTTAATCTCTAGGTAACATCTACAAATTTTAATTTTCAGGGCTGGAGACAGCTCCTTTGTTGACTGATAGCTGGATTCAGGTGGCCTCTTTTAACTGTATATATTCATATTTATTTTTTATTTAGAAAGAGTGCACCTCAGCAGGTGTGCTAATGTGAGACTGGAAGGGAAGCTGGGAGGGGTGCAAGATGGACCTTCTACCCTTATTTGTAATTTTTAAAAAAGGAATATCTGGAATGGCAGGTGTCTCATTAGAGAAACAAATGTTTTCAAACACTTGATGATAAAAGTAGGGAGATAAAGAAAGTAATGACAAGCAGACTAATGGACCTCTCACATTTGCCTTCAGTGATGGGAGGTGAGGTTATCGGGATACACAACTAGAAGCAGCTTGTCCTTTGTGAATGGCACAGAATTCTGTGGAAACAAAAAGATGCAACATGAAATCAAAAGTGTGCTAGTGCTGGCTAACACAGATGTTATTATAGGAGAAAAAGGACTTGCTTAAGGGAACAACTTCCTCCATCTTTTATGGTTAAAATTACAGTTTAGAATATAGGAAAGGTAGTGTGAAGCACCGGAACAGTTATTGCTGGGAAATTCACCACTGCGAGCAGTAAAATTGACAGTCATTATAGACACAGTATCTTCTGCATATAAAAACGACAAAGTCAAGGAGAATGACAACTACAATACATGTAAAAGAAACTGTCTTGCACCTTTGGGAATGGCTAATTACTCCTCCGCAGTCTGTGCACACTGAGTGATCAGAAGGGGTCAGCATGTGACAGTGTGCCATACCAGCTCTATTTAGAACATCAGACAAATATTCTGGCACTTCTCAGATACTGATCAGAGGATGAATAATTAATTCCATTTCAACTACTGTGCTGTATCACTAGGTGCAAAAGGTGTCTAAAATAGTCTTAAGTATTCTATGCAAAGAACTGTAAATAATGAAAGCAATAAGGCCCACAAAGAAGAATTCCCTGAACAGACAATAAGCGACAATGGCTCAGTTCACATATGAAGAGTTCCAGCTGCTTTTCGAGGAAATGGTATCAAAGTGACACATCAGCCTCTTACCCTCCTGCCATGAATGGATTAGCGAAATGATTCATTCAGCCATTTGAGAAGGCAATCTGTGCTCCAATTCCTGCATGGTATTAAGCTAGCTAGCTCAAGCTAGTTACCCACACCATAATCTTCTGTCTGTAGAAACACACTCGATCACTACTGTTTGTAGGACTTAATTTAAGACCTCACCAGGATGCCCTAATCCTTAAAGTACAGGATACTGAAAATAAATATTATTACTAAATAGTTAGAGCTAAAAACATCAGAGCAAGCAGTTTTCATGTTTAAAAAAAACCCAAAACCTGGTATTTCAGTAACAGTTTGGAAAGGTGGAGTAATTAAGACTGAAACTGATCGTTATCCTCTGCTTCACTAGGCTGAAATCTCATAGAACTAATTAGGTTCTGGAGAAGACATGGAATGTTAAGGCAGAAAGATCTCTTTCTCTCGTGGTCATGTAGCCCATTGTTTTAGCCCAATGCAGAATGCATTTTAAATCTTTAACATTCCCAACCTGCTCTTTGAAACTTGAGCTTGTCTTTAGACAACATCTATAACTCCAATGCTTCCACACCTTCAACATACAAAATTTTTCTCTACCATCCAGTTTGAATTGTTCTTGTTTTTCAAAACCAATGCAAACAGACTATATTCCTAATTTCTTTCAGTCTGTGCTTTCTAGCTCTAATAATTTCTTTCATCTTCTCTGGACTCTTGCTAGTTGATGCATGACTTTGTTCAGTGCCATGAATTGAACACAGCATTGCATTAGAAGAGTCTCCAGAGCCACACAATGTGTGTTTATTTCCTGTGTTTTGTAGACTGTATTTGTGTTTCTCCATCCCACTACTGCTGGGGGTTTTGTAACACTATTGTATTCTGGCAATACACCAGGAGTCTCACATCCTTCTTTGCAGAACAATCACCTTAGCACTTCATTATTCTCCATCCTACATTTGATTATTTTTGCCTGAAGGTAACATCTTTTCCCTGTTGATTTATATCCTTTTTTTCCTCCAAAAGATTTCTCTAACTTATTTTTGAATTCTAATCCTGACTAAACACAGCTAAAATCTCTCCTATTTCTGTGCAAAGTTGGATTTTCTGTTTAACTACTCGGGTACCTTTTGAAATAGTGAACAATACTGGACTCTGCCCCTGGAGGGCTCCTGTTAACACTTTGTCCACTCTCCCACTTTGCCAGAGAACAGTTTTGCATTGTGGTAGTTTCATCTTGGTCATCTTTCTCCAGGTTGTTTATTGGGCTTTCACATACAAGGATATCAAAACCATTACTTAAGTTACTATACAAAACATCAACCAGTTCTTCATCTGTAAGATTCATTAACCTGACAGAGAAAACAGCTGAACTAGATTGCTATGATTTGGTTTATGCTGGTTGTAAAGATGGCCTTTCTGATTGTTATAAGCAGTTTGTTCCAGCACTTTTACAGGAAAAGTCTGGTTTATAATTCCCAGATTTATCCTTCCCCCATTTTTAATGTTTTTCTTTTTCTAGTCTCTCATTACTTCAAAGAATTCATCAAAGATAGCTGCTAACTACTTCACCCATATCCTAGAATGAGGTTTCTTAAGTTTGACAATTTGAGAGTACACAATTAAAAGAATTTTCTAATCTGTTCTTACTTATCCTTGACTGCATACTTACTCCTTTAACTATGAGCCTTTTGCTACCATCTGATTGCAACTGACCTTGGTGACAGAAGCTGATACAAAAAAAAGGCATTAAACTATTATGTCAGTTGATACCTTTCTTGTGTATTGATAAGTGGGCTAATTCTTGTCCTGATATTCATGGCATTGCTAATGTATTTAAGTACATTTTTGTGTTCCTTAGCCTCTCTGATTTTTGTACCTCTATATTTATGCTACATATTTTTATTTCTTCTCTGGTAATTTGACCTTCTTTGCACTTTCTCTGTTTCCTTGTTGTTTAAGAAGAACTCATGGTTTAATCAGGTTTGTCTCTTTGTACATTTGCTGTCTTTTCTACACAATTAAAGCATTCACATTTGTGTGTGTACATTATTAAGGAACTGGCAGCTTGTCTCCAATTTCTGCTTGCTTTTACTTTTTCAGAGATCTCCAGTTCCTATTTTCTAGTCTCTCCTTCCTAGGTGTTCTCTTAACTTCCCAATTTCAACCAGTTGCTCAACTGGTTAAAAATGTATCTTGCAGAAGCTTCCTTCAAGATGCTTTCCTCTGATACATAAAAAAGTTTTCACAGACTGGACAGTCTGTGTTCCACTGTGTTCTTTTTCCAACAAATAATAAGTCTAACTAACAATCTACATTGCTATCAAATAGTTGCTCTGGATCATTTGTCTGCATGCCCACAATTAGTTACAACTTTTGTTTTACTGATCTATAATAGGTTCCCACTGTGGTGACACCCATATATATTTCCTTTATTCTTTGTCCAAAGACCTTCAGTTTGAAATATCCCTCTACTATCTGTAGCATTGCTTATTTCCTAATCTATGTCCTTTTACAACAGGTTTTACCCCATTTGTATTCTTGTTCCCTGAAATCCAGTAAAATCTGTTACTCCAATTTGACTGTAATTTGAATAATGTACTAGGATTGAAAGGTCTTTAAACACAGTCATTTAGAACAGTTGTATTTAAGTGGAGAAGTGAGGAAAGGGGATATTCATCTTGTAAGCAGCAGGTGAAGACTGAAGATTTGTAACTGCTCAAATATGCTCAGGGGTTCTGTTTATTTTAAGATGTCCTCATCATCCTGTAAATTTTTATGCTGCAAAGATTCAGAGGCTTCCCTGCTCCTTCCTATACTACAGTGGGGATTAGCAAATTCTCAGCCTAAAAGACATGCATGACAAATCCCAGTGCACTCTCCATAAATTTTTGGGGCATCTTCTCCTAGCCTTCGAAGCAGTCAAGGTATGTCAGGACATGGGTTCCGGTTAGCTTTGCTGGGGGTTCTCTGCTGGAGCAGTAGTGGCAGGAGTTGCCTTCCCCACTATCCTCTCAGGAATGGTAGAGGACCCTGAATTGGAAGGGACCCACAGGAATCACTGAAGTCCAACTCCTGGCCCTGCACAGGAGAATCCCAAGAATCACACCATGTGCCTGAGCACCAATTCTGTTTTCTGCTCCCAGACAGGCCTCAGGGGATGACTTCTCTCAGGAACAATGAAGAGACTATAGGAATACTTATCTCTCTTCAGAGAAGAAGCAGGAGCAGGAAGAGGTATTCATAGACAATACTCCTCTGTAGCCAAGCTATGCAAGTGTCTTAGTCTGAAAGAAGTCATCTGTGACTTCTTTTGTTCACAGAGTTCTTTCACTAAGTGGTGGTTTCTGCTCACATTTCTTATTTAGGCTTGGAGATTACATACCCTCAGTCAGTCATACATAATTTATGATTGCAGTATTTTCTTCACAACCACATAATTGGAAGTTTGCTTTTTAAGTTTTAAATACAAGTCCAAGATTTTTGTTTAATAATATTGCTCCAGGAGATAGAAGGCACTAGAATATAATATCTATGCTTTAATCCTCCCCTTCATAAAGTTAATTCTCAATGTCCTAGAAAAGCTCTTGAATTGCATTATTCAGTTCAGGTAGGTTTTCTATTGATAGGAGAAATAGAAACGTTACTCACAGTATCCCAGAATGCCCAAATAAGGAACAATACAACCTTAGAGAAGTCCTCAAGAATTAGATAAGGGATGTAACTCAAACAAGAAGGATGTAAACTAAGTTCTGTGTACCTAGATAAAATAAAGAACAAACATTACAGTTCTTAGTGGTGAAACACAATGATGCTGTGTCTGCTCAAGAACTGAGCTCAAGAGGTAAAAGACCCAGAAGGACCAAAGAAGGACTTCCAATAGGGGTGTGACTATGTAGAGCAAACTAATGAATATGTATTAATGAGACTACCTAATGAATATGTAAACAGTAGGTGTAATAAACCTCCCTGTCCATGTGTCCTTTGGCACACTGGATTAGAGGAACTATCCTCCAAACCTCCAGCATGCTGAATACACAATGCCCTTTTAAAACCTATAAACTGTGTTAAGAAGTTTGTTTCTGCTGTTTTTTGGTACCACTATCATGGTATTCATTAGGCTAAGAATGAGAGATTAAGATAGGCATTGAATAAGCAACTGATTTTCAAATTTGATACCTGATTGTTCCTAATGAACTTCCACGCAGGTGTTAATTACTGTTGCCTAAAATCAAACTACGTATTTAGAAAATTAAATATGGACACAATATACTAATATTAGATTTCCATTAGAAAACTGAAAAATTTTCTATAATGTGACCATAGAAATTTTCTATAATTTTCTATAATCTATAATGTGACCATACTATCAATTACCACACACCAAAAAACTTCTTCATCCTGAGATTGAACAATGGACTTTCCGTGTGACACATTCTATTATGAGAAGGAAACTTTTCTTGAAACTGTCCCTATTGAAGTAATCTTCACAATGCACGAACTCAGAATCACAGTGCAACTGAAATTGTTACCTGGGTGCTTTCATTAAAACAACAAACCAAACCAAAGTAAGACGAAAACGGACCAATTAAATCCAGAGATTGGTTTCTGAAGACACACTTCCTCTGCTTGATTGTCAATGAGTGCACAGAGCCAAGATCCAAGTTCTGACCTTTGATGATGTTCAGCACAGAAGGAGGTGCTAGGCAATGGTTCACAAAGCTAGCAGCTCCCTTTGGAGAATTTGCAGGCTTTAAGATGACTTACAACAAAGATGAAGTTGCTCAAAACCTGTTCATGGGTCAACTTGACCGATGCATTTCTGCACACGCTCCATTTGGTGACTAGTTCATTACACAGAGGCAGTCTGGCATTAGTAGGTCTGATTCTCTCTCGGGGTTGTAATTTTGACCATGGTAATTAGTCTTGTGTAACCTTCAGCAGCCTTCCTCCTTTCTCCCCATATCTGTGGACAGGAGGTAATTCATCTTTGACATTAATGCACCCTTGTCATTGTTGCAGTATCCTGAGATGGTTCTCCACTTTGAGGACCACAGTATTGGATCAAATACATTGAAGCCAGGTGATGCAAAGTCCTGAGCTCATACAAACCCGTCCCAAACTCTCAAGTGTATGTAAAAAATGTGAAGGTTAACTGTGTCCTAGAGGTATTATCAAGCTACTTCTGACTTCTTGCTGAATCAAGTATACTTTGACCTCCTAAAGACAGCACGAAAAATGCCAGTGATCATAAAAGAGGCTGTATCGAGTGCTTTGGTAGTATAATGGAAATGCAGTGCTTTATTCATGCTTGATCTATATTAAATCTGATCTGAAGGGTGATCCACTAGATACAAATTTGGAACCAGGCCCTAAGACTTCTCCTGATCAAGAGAAATATTCCAGTAAATGACCAGGATGCTTATTATATTCATTATAGTTACATATAGTTTTAGTTAATTACAACTCTGTTTTAGTAAAACTTTCCATTCTTTATTTTTCCCAGAAATTTTAAGGGTAAAAGGAAAGATAAGATAGAAATAGATCCCTCTGAATTAGTGGATCTAGGTACTACAAAGTATTTGGCTATCACACTCTAGAGGCTATAATTCTATATAACCTGAATATTTTGGATTGAAGCAATTTTAAACCACATGTCAGTGCTGCACCCGGATTTTTTTCTCCAGCATCTGGAATTCAAAACTAGACTGTTCAACATTTCAAGTCAAATAAATTTACTAAAATAAAAAGTGAAGAATGAAAGACAGAATTTAGATGAAATCTTAATTTTGCTGACGACAGTTCTACAACTGTAGCAGTACAGTTTTATAGGTAAAATTGAACCAATTGAATTGGATCTTTAACTACAGTAAGCAACAATGTATTCTAGTGAAATAATCATGAAATTGGGAGACATGTACCAGCTTCACGTGGGTAAATGAAGATGTAATAGCCTGCCACTTAACAGTCAATTAAGTAACCATAATTACTTTTTACTTTATAGTTACTCCCAGTCAGTATCTGGAAGGTGAGTAGAAGTGGATTGGTAATGGTAACTAAGAAGAAATGTGTAACTTTAAAAGCCATATTGTTTGGAACATCTGGTATTTGGGATACTAGGTATGTATACCAGAGTGTCTTTGTAGGCAGATAGTTTTGTGACCAGTTCCATACAGATGTTTAAACCTGCTGAATGGAGATAAATGGAAAGACAGAACACATATTCCTATAAAAATGTTAATGCTGACAGCAGCTCTAGCCTCCAAGAAAAAGCAGGCTGATGGATGATCTTCCTTCATCATTATTTCACTCTGTACCATAACTAGTTGACTCAGTAGTGATGATCTCTGAACCACTATTTACTGTAATACTTGTCTTTCTACATCAAATAACTTTGCATATGAAGAAGACCTCTGTAATCTCTGAAGGTATTTTTTCACTGAGACTTCATTCGAGCTTGATCTCTCTGTGCCATTTATCCATTCATTTAAACTACCTAGAGAGCAAGTTTTGCAATTCTATGTCTTTCCACAAGTTTAGAAAAAGAATATTAGTTGCCTTTGATGGCCTTACTGCATGCCTCTGTATAAGGTGAGCTTTTTCCACACTTCTCCAATGTGCTCAGTTTTCCTTTTTGTACTATTTGCTCCTCTGATCCTCAAGCATATCTGTTGGGACAAGTAAGAGATTCATACCAGAATATGGAATACATATGTTTAATTCTTTATTAACCAAAACTTTTATCACACTCTCAAAGGATTTGCATCTGAGGGTGATGGGCCAGGCTTCCCTGGAGTGATTTTGAAATCCAAAAATAGTGTTTTATAACAGTAAATACAGTGCTTCTCATAGGCAGCTCTTCTCTAGGTTAAACATTCACACTGTCTGGATGGACTGCAGTCCATGTTCACAGATTTGTGTGTATTTTTCACCCATTTTGCACAGCATGGTCTTCTGAAAGTTCACTTGGCAAGAAACAGTTCTTACTATGTATAAAGTGTGAAATTTGGCAATAAAGGTTTAAATTAGACTCAGCATTTTTCTTTCGGCATTCAGGCAACTGCTGTCTTACTAAACAGTATCAATGCATAGTCAAGATTATGTGTGGTGCTACAGCCATGTCCACCACCAATTTTTCAGAGCAGCATACCCACAACCACGGAGATACCAGTATCACAAGGCAACAGCGGATGGACAGGGATGACTGCCACACCTCTGCTGCTGAAGATATGGTGAATGTGCTCCATGGAAAAGAATAAATTGAAAAAGAAACAGTAAAATGACATTATTATCTTTCAAATGTATTGCCCATTGGAGATGTGTCTTGTAAGAGCAAATACACATTGGGGAATCCCATCCAAGTCACCATCAAGGTAAGTGATACTCAATCCTGTTGGTAGAAGGGATCTCATCTTGGGAGATAGCTCTTGGTTCCTGACATTTTCAGGCATAAACAGATGGATCAGTGCAGAGTGAACCTCTTTACTATATATATATAAGAATATACTTCTGAATAAGGATGATCCCGTGGTGTGAAGGAGAGCACTCTGGACTCCAAATCCCAAGGACCTGAGTTCCCGTCTCAGTGGGACCGTCCCCTGGCAGTTCAAGCCTCCCTGCCATCCCATCCCGTCACATCTCGGATGCTCAGCAGGG
>JAWWLZ010000001.1:44754500-44764530 GCA_035041345.1 Poliocrania exsul | reverse complement strand
GTGCAGGCTGGAAGGGCACACCCACGTGGGGAGAGCCCTGCCCAAATCTGCGTTCGTGAAGTCTGGCCATACATACATATATACTTCTGAATATTTCAGTGCTCTCTTCTTGAGTATGAAAATCAGTCATAGGATTGTGTAAATCAATTACTTAGCCTACAAGTTAAAACTGAGTGCGTTGAAAGTTGTCCATGCCATGTGTAGGCTTACACTTCTAAGTTTTGCCTTAATATTGAAATGATGTGGGTGGTTCAGACTCCTGCACTGTTGAAAACCACTGGGACCTCTAGCACTGCATCCTTTCAGCATCATATACAGGGATGTGCTCCGTTGACAACCATTTCCCAGTACTCCCAGAGGTGAAGGCACATGCTCCACAGAGGTTGAAGCCACAGTGCACCATCGCCCTCCTTAAAAATGGCAGGCAATTCCCAGAGTTCTCAAAGGGAATGAAGCCGCCGGTGCCCCCAGTCCTCCACTTGGAGAGTGTGGCACCTCTGTGGCCAGAGCGTGGGCTGAGCTGGGAGCTCGGTCCATCAGGAACTCCAGCACGGGGCTGGAAAATGACAGAACAAAACACATCGGCCTGTGACCTCAGGAAGAACTGGAGGCGCTGGCATTGTGGAAAGGATCAATTGTTCATGAGTTCCTAACTGGCAACTTTATGTGCCCGCTTCTGCTGACAGATAAACCTGCAGATATAGCAGAAAATAAAGTAATAATAAACAAGAAGTTTGATGATCAATGCCAAGTAAGTATTTTAAAAGGCAGCCCATGTTAGCACATTTACTAAAAAGATTATATGATATCAGAATAAGAAATGTGCAAAGTTATGCAAGGTGTATAGGGATGCAATATAAAGGAGAGAATTGCCATATACATAACAAAAAACCTCTATGTTTTGTAACACACACATCAGATTGCATGAAAATGATTCCCACTTCGAAACTAACCTGGCCACTTGCTGCAAGTGCAGCTAAAACTCTTGCTCCTTCTCCCAACTCTGCTGTCCACTTCAGTACTGCCAATTTTTTTGTGCCTACTGCATTTTGTCCATTTAATGATCACAGAATCACAAACTATTCTGAGCTGGAAGGGACCCACAAGGATCATCGAGTCCGACCCTTAAGTCAATGGCCCACATAGGGGATTGAACCCATGACCTTGGCATTATTACAACCAAGTTTTAACCAACTGTTTAACTCTCTTCATCCTCCTGTCTTTTATGAGAACTTTCCCTGATTTCTGGAGTGGAAGGTATTTGTGTACACCCATGTCAGAGACAATAGCTTCAGCCCTCAAAGTATTTTGATATTTTGACCAGCCTTCTCCCTCTCATCCAAACACTGTCTTGGGCATCTCCCTCTAACAGCAGAAATAGAAAGCAGTGAGGGTGATGTTGCCATACTGCTAGATGAAGACTTTAATCCTGTTAAAGGTTCAAACAAAGAAAGGAGGGGGGTGGGGGGGTGGGGAGGGGAGGGAAGGGTCCTTCAGGAAATTTTTCTCTCCCTACCAATACAAAGGTTTTGGGAGTTGAAGTGCCAGGACTGAGAACAAATGAGTGCTTGATGACTCTAGATTCCAGTTTAATGGTGGGGTGGAGGTGAGAAACAGATCCCCAGCACCTGGGAGGAGAAGAGGCTTTTTTTTCCTGTATGCTGTCTTCACTTCATTTTTGGGCAGCTGCTGGACTAGAAGCCACCATTTGCTGAGTTGGTGAGAACTCTTTTTCTGGCTCTGCTCTTTGCCTTCCGCTCTCCATCTCTGGGCACCCTGAGCTTGAGAAAGAGAGAAGAGAGAGGAGGGTCACAGCTGCTTCAGGGCACATTGCAGACCTCTTTCCTGCGGAGTGACTTTGACTGCAAGATTTCTGGGAACTACCACCACCCCTCAGCTTCCAGCGTCTCCTTCTTTGAACAAAAGACAAGGAGAGAGAGCTCTTTCCCACGGAAAATGTTCCATCCTGCCCCTACATGAGTCGTACAGCCTCTGCCTCTCTGGGGAAAGACTGAGAACTGACCTCACTGCCAGCAGAGGTGCGACACTGCCGCCTGCTGTCCGCAAATATAATTGCACAGGGAGGAAACTACAGGTTTTTTCTTAGAGGTTGGTTGTTGGGGTTTTTTGTTGCTGGGAGAGTAGTTTGTTCTAGTTTGTTCATAGTTATATCTATATCTATATGTATAGTAGTTATCCTTCTTATATAAATTTTCTAATTAAAGTTCATTTTAAATTTAAAAGGGATGTAGTGTTGGTTATTGAGAAGAAGTTCCCTTCTTTAGTTTAAATATACACTTTGGTTTCCTTTAAACTAGGACAATCTGTCTTGATAGGTGGGCTGGATGCCACTGTTCTCCAGATATTTTCCTTTTTGTCCCTGTTATTGACCTATATCTGTAGCTTCCTTCTATGACTCATACAACAATGCAGCTTGGAAAGATGTTATTTGCCATTCTTCAGTGTAACAAAGTGAAGGTTGGACTCACCAAGTGCTTAACTGTGTACCTAACATCAGGTCTTTTTCTCTGGTTATAGCAGAAAGTCCCCTTTTCCTTATCTTCTCTTAATTCAAATATAATCTTCATAGTTCCTCTGCTATTCTTAATTGAAAATATGGAATCTGTTCTCTAGTCGGCCTTACCAAATCAAAGCTAATCAGTTTAGCCCCTGAAAGAATGCACCTTGATGACTCAAAATTGCCTAACAGCATTCCAGATATCTGTTTAGCTTTTAATACTCAATCTTGCAGCTGTCTTTATGGCAAATTTTGCCTGTGCTCAAATTCTATTCAGTGCAAAACCATTTACATTTTGCTGCAATGCATGGTACCTTGCCCAGGTGTGGCCACCAGTCAGGTTTAGGTGACCTAGTCCAGAACCAAATCATGTAGAGATTCTACTTTGTCATGTGAGAAAGCAAAAGGAAAAATAAACACAAGGAGATGATTATTTCTTAATTCCTTTTGATCCATGAGAAATATTGAGAAATAATACATTTCTTGACAGAGAGAGCTCAGGCAAAAGTCATCAAGTTATTGAATCATAGTAAGTAACCTTCCCTCAGCAAACCTATTTTCTGTACACAGGCTCAGAGACAGCAGTATCCCTTCACACCTGGACCACAGCCAGTCTAGTCTCCCTCCCCATCAAGTTTGCCTTTCCATTTTAGGGCTTCACAGACACCTGACATGTCTTAGAAAGTATGTGCATGTGTCTGAGGATGCTCTCCTCACTGTGTTCTGCATCCATCACACTCAGCATAGTGTGTCAGGATTGGGCAAGTTTGAGAAAAACTGTTCTGGTTGCAGCTCTCCATTGAGCATCCTCCTAATAAATTCATCTGCAAAAAGCTGAATTAGTGACTTTTTGTGACCTTATAGTTCCAGGTTTGACTATGTCTAAAGGAGTTGAACACAGGATTTTGGACATTCCAGAAGTCTGGAATGCCACTGGGTTCCAGGTGCTTCTACATCATCACTTCTTTTTCAAATTTCATGCTACTACCCATATATACTAGAGCCATTTATCCCTAGCCAGTAGGCACACATCCTTGGCTAGGATCAGGCATGTGTGTTTCCCACTGTGCAAACACCATGGGCTGAGGGGTTTGCACAGAGTCTGGTTTGTACATTGTACATGCCAAAGTAGGTTGCATGGAGGATGCTCCTGTGAGGCATCAGGTGGTCACATGAGCTGATTTCCAGAGTTGTGGTAGGGGTATCTGGCTTTAATTTTTTATTATTATTACTCTTTCCAGTCTGTTTCTACAAGCAGTAGATTTGGTCCCTTGCCTGATTAAAAAAAAAAATTACCACAGTGTCCCAATTTTTCTCAGAATTGGAACACCTAATGAGAATCATTTTCTTTGGGGATTTGTCCTGCTCACATTCCTACCATAGGATAACTGGGATTTTGTGTGTGATAATATGCTAGTAATCTTGGGAATTTATACTTGAAGAGTTCCTTTCATTTGAGAATTCAGAGTGCTAAAAAGTTAATTCATATTACATTACATTACCCTTGTGAAGCAAGTAAACATTTTCCTCAGAGCAGAAACTGAAATATTAAGAAGATCAAGACTTTGTAGGTTGTTTGCCTTACAGATACCTCTGTAAAAAATGGCCTTATTTTTGAAGGTAGTAAGTGCTTAAAACTTCTGTAGCTTTTGTTACCTGCTTTTGAATATAGTCAAATAAATGGCCTTGGTTCAGAGGATGATGCGTTAAATGTGTTCACATCAAGTATCTGCCATTGTTTGGTCTGACATTATAACACAAACCCTAGTTTAATTCTCTTCACAGTCCTTAATATTAGGAAAAAACATACCAAGAAAAATAACAAACCACATCCCAAAACAAAAAGGAGCTCATATATGTCTCATCTAGAAGTTAGTAAGATATGGTATTATGTCTTAAATTTCTATATGGGAGGGTACAATTCCTAACAGATTTCTTCATTGCTGGGCAACAAAGCGATCTTCCTATGCCACACATTTAACCAGTGACTTGCAGTAACTGTCTCCCAGTCTGAGTAGCACCGAGGACCTGTGGGAGAAGCTTATTTTGCCCTGTAACTGATCACTCACTGGTGTGGGGAAGAACTCAGGGCAGCAGCTCCCTGCTACTAGGCTTAAATGGGATTCCAACAGGAATAGAAGCTGGCTGGCTACAGGTTTTCTTTGAGACTGTGCTATCCCTGCAAGGCTGCCTGACCTGCGGGCATGTAGAGCAGTTTATTGTATTTGTTTGCTGAATGAGCTAAACTGCCCTTTCATTTACTTTGGGATTAAATCTTGCTTGAGAGATTAACCGGGGAGCCTGTGGCCTTCTTTATTCTGGTCTGTAAAGAGATAAAATAGGCTATACCAGACTATTACATGGATTACAACTTTGGGGGGAAAAGTGGGTCTACATTAAAGTTTTCATTAGGATAAAGGTTTATTGTTGATTTTACTATCATGATTCAGTGTGTTACATTTCCCAGCTGCCTGTCTGGAACCTGAGCTACCTTTCTTGACAAGATAACTTCACCTTAATCCCAAGATGAGTTGGGAGCAAGAAATATGTGGTCCTGCCTCATTTAGTTCAATCCAGCCTACTATTTTAGCCCAAGTCCACTTTGATGGGCAGTGGACCAGAAAGCTGGCAAGACTTGCATGAAAGATGGCTGACATAAGGATAGAAAAATTTTAAACTGCAGCAGGATCTCCTCAAATTTCTCAAATGAGATTGTTACAGGGATAGACTCTATCTGGAATTTTACCTCCAAATTCCAGATATAGATGGAGATAGTACTTCAGGTAGTGTTTCTTCCCTCCCCTCGGGTAAAAGGAAACCTCTAACAGATGCTGTTTGAGAAGAGGATGGAATGGTAATACCACGTTTATTATCTACCAATGCTTGCTTAAACAACCTTTCACTTGCTCCTCCTCTTTCTCCCTTTATTCTTTTAACTGGATGACTTCCCCCATCCCATTCACATATGGCTGTATAAGCAGCAGAGTAATGTGTTAAAAACCCCTGCAGTAAGAAATAAGACAGGGACAATAAGAAAGGTCAGGGGAAAGAGGGGAGCAGAGGCTCTACAGCCCAGTGTAAATGATGCTGCTGGGCATAGCCACACTCTCACAAAACCTGTTCCCAGAGTTTTGTAAAAATAATAAATATCCAGAAAATGTTAAAAAATCTGATCTATGTGTGCTATAATTTTAGACATACACTTTAATTAACAAGTTCTGAATATTAACAATAGCAAGTTAAAAACAGCTTAATGCCAGGTTAACATGACACAAAACTTAATTTCCTGATACCAATTTTAATTTATCAACATTGAGATCACTGAGGTAATTTTTTTTTTAACAGTCAAACTGTACATCTGCTACCTACGTCTACTTCCTAGACAGGTCAACACTTTTCTTTTAAACATTTGGCATCAACTACCTGTCAAAGATAGTATGATGAATGAGACAGGCCTTGAGGCTTCTTTATTGGGCAGTTCCTGAATTTCTCCATGCTACTCTACAGACAAACCACATTCTACTTTAAAACATTTTTAAAAACATTAAAAATTGAAGTTAAATATTAAATAATATGTCAAAGCAATATTTCAAATCACCTGATTTGTTCATTATTTCTTAATTTTTGATTAGATAAAATGTTTAGGTTATTGAGTTTTCAGGATGGCAAAATACTTTGACCTATAGAAAATGCTCAAAGATTACAAATACTATTTCTTGTCTAGCTGTAAGGGTGAGTGACAGATATGAGTGAGATCACAGAGGTCTTGGTAAAAGTATTAGATAAACTACTGAAAACTGAGTTCACACACTCCTAATTCAGTTTAAACTTCTTCCCTTGCCAAATACAAACCCCAATCCTAGAACTGGAAAGCAAAAATAAAGACCACAGAGAAATGTCTCATACCTTTCCAGATCATAGTCACTGGACAGATTACAGAACATTTTCAGCTCCAGTGGCATTGTGGAAGAGTAAGTCAATTCACAGGGGAACAGCTTTATGTCCCAATTTGAAAGGAAAATCAAACGAAGAAATTCTTGCACAAAGAAGAATCATGTAAGAAACTATACAGAATACGCTGTATTAAACTGTATTCAGCTTAACCAGAGAAGATACAAATAATCAAATGCAGGAAATACATTTTGCTACAGATTGTAAGAGAGATGATCTGGAGTAAAAAGCCATTGGGCATCTACCACATCCTGCTGAATTCCAAAGTGAAATTCTATTGCACAATGTTCTGACAGCACACCAAATGATTGTTTAGAGGTAAATTAAGGGCTGCCTGTATTTGGGGAATGCATCCTTAAGGTTTTAACTTCCTGCTTCCTCTTGTACTTAACTGCCACTCTTCTACACAATAGGCAGACAGTATGCTGAAAAATATTAAAAAATGAGTGCATTGCATGCATTGGTTATATAAGTAGAGAAAGTAGCTCTGGAAAAGTCAGGTACCATTTGTCAAGCTTAAATGTCTATCTGACAACTACACCTTCACAGACACCTATATTTCATATATTTTTCAGTTCTTGTTTCCTTGGAACCAATGTTGTTTTAAACAATAATACTGACTACTACTACATGGCTAATTCTGAAATACTGGTCTTCATTCACATTAAAAAATCTACTAATGCGGCATGCCTTTAGGTGGCTACTAACTATATTAGGTTAGGATCTATAGAATTTATAAATGTGATTCATACACACTTCAATCCATGTAAAAACAATGAATGTATGTTGTTATTAATTATGCTAATAAGAAAGGAGAACAGAGAAAGGAAGCTTTCCCACCAGGTTTAAAAACAGAAAATCCAAATCATGCTGTCTCTCTGGGACCAACGGGATAACATTATTGTTGGTTTTTCATCTTGAATTAGCCTATTAAAATTCTTGTGTTAATTCCAGTATTTGCCACCAGATGACACTGCAACGACACTCGTAACCACTCTTAATACTCGATTAGTAACATAATGAGGTCATCCTCAGATGATTACAAAGTATGCACCACTATTTCAGATTGCATTAAGCAATCTTCCTCCACATCGCTATGTTTGTACCATCAGGCTTGCTGGCACAGCTATGACCATGTTTTTAATATTCTTAGCCAACTGAACTTTGTAAGAAAAACCTCAGTGGTGGACACCAATACCTACCCCAATATTGTCCCAATACTGCCATGAGCAGTACTGAAGGCAAATGCTGTCTTTACTGGCAAGAGATGCAGAGCAGCAGCAGCTCCCACCTGTGGCAGGTCATGCACAGAGGTACTTCAGTTCCTGGGCCTTGCACTTCTGAATAGGACCCCACCCTTGGGCTCTCAACTACTACCTTATGCCATTCCCTTCTTCAGTGCAGAATTTTGTGCTTCCCCATGTTTCCCTTCTCCTTTCAAGTGGAGCAACCTCTTACATGCCCTAATTTACCTCTCAGTTCTGGTTCTCCTCAATACATTCTATCATGATCTACCACTGTAGCTTGAGTTACAAATCCTGATCCTGACTGTGACTCATTGCAGGTTTTAGGAAGTAAAAAGAAATAAACCTGGGATTCCAGAGATGTGTTGATCAGTAAGATGCAATTGCCTTTTGAGAAACCAGCTTCAACACTAACACAGCTGTCACAAATGGAGTGTTGGCATCAGGGCAATCACTTTGAAGTTGTTTGAGGGTAAATACAAATAGTTTGACATTTTTATTTGCAGATCAAGATGTGTAGCATTTACAAGTTTGCAGCATAAAAAGCTCTCATGACTTTCTCTTAGAGGTCTGATGCTTCCCTGATTTTCAGCAGGATGCTGATATTTGGTAGGAAAGTAATGCTATGATATAGCAAATGAAAAGCTAGGACAGTTGCTTCTGACTGTGTCTCATATGGCACATGGCTGGATGGTGTGAGTTTTGGAAAAACACCTAAATCTCTTGATAGCATGAACACTTTAGCATACACCAAAGAGAACTTTTCTCTGTATCAGATGAAATGAAAAATACTGGTGACTTTCACAATTTTGCTCCTGTTTTCTGCAAAGATTACAGAGTAGAAACAAATTACTACGTGATCATAACTGTTACTTCCCCACTCTTCTGAAATTACTTTCATGTAGTTCAACTGCATTCAAAATATTAAACATTTAAATATTACATATCAAAACAAACATATATTTAAATATTAAATATAACATTACCAAACCTATAGAGAGTAGCTGGAACAGTCTAGCAGAACTCCTCCCATGATATGAATTGGACTTAGTTAAATCATAAAAATTTCAGCAGATGTTTAAAACAGAAAGAAAGCATTGGAACAAGAACCTCCAGAGTTCCATTTAGTCTCCTTTCAAAATGTTTATTGTTAGCTGGTGGGAGTAGCAATCATCAAGCCACGAAGACTCTGGGCAGTTAGGGAGGTGACCTGCCTGGGGCTGTTGCGGTGAATAAGTACAATGCAAAGTGATAAGTAAACGAACATGAGGAAGTGACTGAGCACAGCAGATTTTGGGTTCTTTCTGTATATTACCCTTACATGTTTGACTTTAGGGCATGGGCAAATAGCTCCTCCACAAAAAAGTTTAAACAGGCCAAGTAGGTTCATTATGGTTATACTGTGAGTCTGACTGATGAAGATACTGTGTGGATCCATGAGCACATTAAAAATAGATATATATTTTCAGATACATTAATGATTTTCTTGCTTCCAGGGAATTGTATTGCTCTGTTTTACTGAACTATCACTTTTTATTGAGACATTGCTGCAGCTAAGGAAATGTAAGAATAGTATGGAATTTGTAAACACTCCTTGGTCCTCCTATTGACTTTTTTATAATACACAGGACATTATGGTTGTATATTTAGACAGTTACAGCTTTTATTACTAACCTGATTTGGAAATCTGCATTTGAAAACTGTGACAATTCTATTGCACAGCACTGGCAAAAAATTAACAAGCAGACTACTTTGCATCTCCCTTTTCTTATCTACTGATGACTATACATCTACAATGTATAGTCACATAAGTTCTAACACATATATCACTCTCTTTACAAGATTACTCACTTAGAAAGTTACTGGTTTGCTCTAAGTTAGTTCTTGTTTGTCTTAACACTTGTTATTGAAACATAAATATACTACAAACCATAGCTCTTTAGACAGTCAAGATGATCATGTGGTAAGGATCCTACTCCCTCATGCTCCTACATTGCCTGACTTCCTGCCCTTGCTATGAGTAGATATCCTTCCTCTACCATCTGTGTTTTCTGTCAGAGCTTTAAACCTGGGTTTAGCTTGAGGACCTACATACTTGAGTCTGCTTCAGGAAGAGGTGGGCCGACAAAGTTAGGAACTTGTGCTTTCTCAGGGTCCTGGCACAAGCTCAGAAATAGGAGAAAAAGAACTGAGCTCTTAGAATCGATTGGGTTGGAAAAGACCTCTGAGATCATCAAGTTCAACCCTTGGTCCAACTCCAGGCCCTTTACCAGATCATGGCACTCAGTGCCACGGCCAATCTCAGTTGAAAAACCTC
>JAWWLZ010000001.1:44725949-44742531 GCA_035041345.1 Poliocrania exsul | reverse complement strand
AAGGTCATGGGTTCAATCCTCTGTGTGGGCCATTGACTTAAGAGTTGGACTCGATGATCCTTGTGGGTCCCTTCCAACTCAGAATAGTCTCTTTGTGTGATTCTGTGCCAGTGTGCACAGCATTAGGGAGTGCTACATAAAACTGCAAGAACAAAGAACTGAAAAGGAAACATCTTTTCACACAGACTCACAGACTGTTCTGAGTTGGAAGGGACCCACAAGGATCATCCAGTCCAACCCTTAAGTCAATGACCCCCCACAACGTAGAGTATAAAATGAGTTAGTTCTTGATCTCAGTCATGCCCTGAAACAATCTAAAGGCTCATTTTAGCAGAAAAGTACACTTGCACTCTGAAATACTTTCTAAAGGTTGTTTAAAAGGAAAAAGTACTGTGCTTGTGACACTCTGTAAGTACCAGCTTAACAGTGGCCAGGCCTTGTGTCGAAAGCACTGTTGGAAAGAAGCAGCTCTCAGACTTGGTGATTTGAGTGAATCTTCAGTGTAATCATACTCTGTTCAAATGGGAAATACGCTAATTTTGCAGAAGAGATTGGAAAAGCAATCCTGCAAAACATGCTTGAGAAAGGACTACTAATGTCAATAAGAATTGGGAGTAAAAATCTGATAATATTCTTTGTTAGAAAAGAAAACAAATACACGATGCTTTGGCAAAATGTACTGATCATTGTCAATTTTGGGTATTAAAGTACAATTTTGAGTTGTAATAATTTATGCTGATGCAATTTTGAGGAAAGGGATTTGCATTGCTAAAAATTTAATAGTATAGTGAAGAAATGCATAGAGAGATGTGCAGAATAGTTTAACTAAAGCATAAAAGGTGGTATGGTGGAATGTTCTGGTGGTGTCTATAATAGTGTCTTGTGGCCAATTTACTGTGAAGATAGAAAGGGCAACTGCTTCCCAACAAAAGGTAGAATTAATCATTGAGGAAAGCATAAATTTTCAGGCAGAAATCAGTAATGTGACTGGTCAGCAAAAGTAATAACTGTGAGTTGCGCCCTGCTTTTTAAAAGCATTTTAAGTGCTTTTTTAGGAGACTGTGGCTCTTTGTTTTTGGTGGGGGTTAAAAGGCTAGTCATTTGTAAGGTGCTGTAGAGTCTTGTGATGAATCTCCATGGAAGTTTGGATTCCATGCACCTGAATCTCATCACTTTTGTTTTTCTGGTATGTGCCATGTAGTGGTCTGGAGTGGACAGTGGAGAGTGTAAGTCCATCTATATTGTACTAGTGGTGTACTGGGTGTGGTGTACATGGTGCTGTGGGTTTAGCACTATAAGCACTGTGAGAAAATTGATGCCATGCCCTAGATGGAAAATCAGGGTGTGATTTAAGGAATTGAGAGGTTTCTCTCTGAGGTTTTTCTTTGAGGACTTCCAATTTTTGTTTTCATAATCTGCTGTGAAGGTTTTGCCTGCCCTCCATGTGTTTGTGAGCCCTGGATCCAATGTGTTTCTTCATAGTTTTATTACTTTATGGGAAGAAAGGAGTTAAATGCATTGAGGTATTTGTTTGAAATTTGAATGTCAGAACTGTTAACTGACAGTAATAACAATTTTTATGTTGCCATATTACTGATTGACAGCCTTTATATTTAAATACACTTTAATCCCATCAGATCTCATGCGCCGTCAGGAAGAATTGAGGCGTTTGGAAGAACTTCGAAATCAGGAACTTCAGAAACGCAAGCAGATCCAATTGAGGTATTTTGTCTTCTCCTGTGCAGAGGTGTGGCAGCTGTTGTGGGCCTGCTGGAGTTTAAATGCTTCAGCTTGCAGAGCCTGCTATTGATACCAAATAGAAATGTTTCTGCTGTTACAAATCTGCCTTTCAAAAGCGTAATGTGTGCTGTGTCTGATAGCGTTAATACAATGCTAATGTAAAATAGTGGTTTCCAGTTCTGCTTCAATTTTTTTATTTATATCAGCTCTAGTAGTTCTGTTGTAAATTTCTGAGATTTCTGAATAGTGTAGAATTGTCTTAACCTAGTTTTTTTTGTTCCATGTTTATTTTAACCTTGTGACTGAAGCATAGGTGTGATAGATATGAACATCCTTCTAGGATTTATGGGCAGGTGATCTGCAAATAGAATCATAGCCTTGCAATTTTACAGTCTGACATGGGATTTTGAAGAGTATTTTCACTTGTGGTATGTTGCAAACAATTTTTCCTTTGAGCTCTGATTCATGCAAATACTTGTTTTCATGTTTCTGCTAAAATTTAAGAAAATAGCCATAGTATCATCTTGCTGATTGAATTTGTACTCTTTATGTTAAATACCACAATAAGTGTGAAGTAAAAAAGAACAACACAAACACATCTCAGAGTTAAAAACTTATCTGTTGGCAGTATTGAAATATTTTAATCCACTTGTTAAAAAATGGAATATTTTAACTTGCTTACCAATATGTAGCTGGAAGAATAGATAAAGAATGTACTGGTATTGTAATTACCTGTATTCCAGTTTAAAAAACTTGAAAAATACTTAAACTCATCAAGTGGAGTAGAATAGTGGCTTACACTGCATAAAAAAAGTAAATATTTGCCATGCTTGATCCTCTGTCCTAAGAGTGAATACAAGCCTGAAGACATCAAGATGCTAAGTTTACATAATTTTTGGAAAATGTTGTAGACATGAAGAAGAACACAGACGTCGTGAAGAAGAGATGCTGCGCCAGAGGGAACAGGAGGAGTTACGGCGTCAGCAGGAGGGAGGATTTAAACCAAATTTCATGGACAATGTAAGTAAAATTCTACGATAGAAGTTCACATTGCACAGTAATTTTTTAATTGTATTATTTTTTTATACTAGCTATTGAATTGCCATCTTCTTGTTTACTCTTTTTAGTGTAGAATTCCATCCTTCTCTTGATTGAAGTGGTACATGTTCAGTAGTGTAGTTACTCTCTTTGTATGTTGACATCACTATTACTCTTCCTACAAGCTGGTAGTATAACACTTCAGTGACCTTAAAGTGTTCAGATAATTTGTCTTTTTTTATTTGGGAAAGGAAATGGGAATTGATGTTTCCATGAGGAGGTGTCCTAGTCTTTCTGAAGGTTTAATTTTTAAACCAATTGATGCTTAACAAGCTTGAAGCTTAACAAGCTTGTTTGAATTGCATGTTTTTGTTTATGCTTAAAACCTAATGAGATGAGAGTAATATCCTTCAGAAGCAAAATAGACAGTGTTAATTTCATATGGAGCTTAAAATCACTCTCCCTTTTTGACCCCACTGTAAAACTAGATGAGGAAAACATCAAAATCTTTACTAAAAGAGACTGAAAGGTTATAAAAGTGGGGAAAAAGTTTGTCCTCTGCTATAATTTCTACATTATTTATGTCAGTGATTTAGATATCTCTGCCTCTGCAGGACTAGCAAAATGGTGGTAACAGAGGAGTCAGCTTCAAAATTTTTTTTGGTCAAGGAGTATGACTTTATTTCTACCAAGCAAATGAGTTAAATGAATGCAGCCTGTATTGCAAATGCTTTTTTTCATATGAGTAGGACACCTTTTACTGTTACAGCTATTCTTAGTGAGGAAGCAATGAATGAGCAATTCACACAATGCTCTTTTATGTTATTATCACAACTGTAGTCTGCAGGAGGGAATTTTGCTCCCCTTCACGCATACATGATCATGATACATGAATCAGAAATGAGCTGCTGATTTCTCAGCTACTTTTCTGTTTCTGTGGAAGAAATGCCTGTTTAACATTCCGTACAGGAAAATTTTCTGTAAGGTTGCAAAGAATTCATTACGTATGTTCTGAGGCATCCTGAGAGATGCTAGAAAATAAATGATTTCCTGCTCTTGGCAGGACATTTTTCCCCATCCTCTGCCCCTTAGTGTTTTTAGTAAAGATGAGGAGGAAGCAAAATAGTTATTTTCATTTTACTAAGAGGTATCTGCTGGTTTTGCACGCTGTATTTTGAGGGACTTGCATCAGAAAGCAGTCAGTCATTTATTTCCATGTGTGCTCACACTGTAAAAGAAAATTGCTTTCAACGTGTCTTTTTTGGGGGTGATGAAGACCAAGAATTCAAGTGTTCCAAATACTTAAACATACTTTGGTAAACAGTATATAAAGTTGTCTGATGTAATTTAGAGATGGTACTTACTGATTGTGACTTCTGTATTGCCAAATGTGAAATTCCATTTCCCCTTACTATCTTAATGTAGCATATTTTAGGGTTGGTTGCCTGACTCCTGGCCCTGGAGGCTGCCCTGTCACAGTTTGCATGTGGCTGATGTGAGACCTCTGCTTCTCGCTCTGGAGAGCTGCAGCAGCACAAAGCTGGGGAGCCAACCCAAGGCTTGGGATGGCAGTAGGTCCCTCAGATTCCATTGCTGTCAGGAGATTGTGGCCTACAGTTTGCAGCTTGGAGTGTTGGGGAAAACTGGATAATGTTGGCCATCACAGCCTTTACTGGTTTTCTTCTTGACTTTCTTTAGATGTTATTTAGTCTCTGTCTTTGAGTTGCTTGCCACAGTTGGGCCTTCCTCGTTGCTTATTCTACATTTTTTAAATTCCAAACTCAATGTAATTAGAAACAGTTCCAAGTTGTTGTGCTGGACTTGGTAAAAATGTAGGGTAAGGAGGGAAGGGAGTGGTTGAAATGGAAAGCACTTCAATCACTGTGTACAGTTTTTGCGACTTTATGTTCAATTTTTTGGAGGGGAATGGTGAGGATTGAAGAATGCTTTGGAAGAATGTGGCTCTCCCAGTGAGTTGCATTACTGTGTTCATCTGAAACTAATCATACACTGCAAGAATATGTACATGTAGCTGGGCAGTAACAGCCCTACGAGAAGTGTTGAATGTTATATATAAAGGAATGTATAGTAAGGTGTTATGTTTTAAATGTCATATGAAGTGGCTTATGCAGTACTACATGAAAAAAATCTTTTCTCTAGACTAGTCTGTAGTATTCTGATCATGTTTTGACTTGGTTATTCTTCTAATGTTCTTTGAAATTTAAAAAAGGAAGAATGGAACAAAATTTGAAGTGATATGTTTACTTACTTTCTTCAGCAGCATTTTCTGATCAGGGCACCTGTGTGACTAAGCCTGCCTGTCATTTTATAGGTGTTCATTACAACATGTTTTTAGATACTTAGGTAGTGTGAATGGGAATTGAAAAGCCTTTGCGTTGTGCAGCAGACGAAAGTTGTAAACTATTTCTGAAGGTTGCAAAATGATACATCAGATCTGTTTTCAACCTGGAATTTCTTACACAACTGATTTGGTTTTATTTGTTCTTACTAACAGTTGTTTACTGGGAACAGATTCCATCTGACACTTCCAGTCTCAGATTACCATTGTATTTGTACTGAAAAAGTTGCTGTCCGTTAAGAGTTTAGAAGTTTACTCTTGGTGAGAATTGCATTTTTTCATAGTGGTGGATACATTTTTACCATATCAGGCCTTGATAAACTCTTTTGGCATAATCCTTATAACGTACTAAACTCTTCTACCAACCATGTATTTAGGATAATAATAATTGTTTCTAATCCTTGTTTTTGTTTCTTAAAAGCTTTGAAAAGTAAGCTTCCTTCACTTATATCCTATCCCTTTTTACTGTTCAGTCTAAAAGAGGAAGATAAATGGTAAGTTCAATGACAACCAGGATTGGAACCTCTCATATAAAGCTGCAGTATTAGGCTTTCCTGTTGACCATTTCTATCTGTATCTTTCCTTAACTCATTAAACTTTGATTTTTATAAGTATAACTACTTTTGAAAAGCATCTTGTAATAAAATGTAATGCAGTTACCAATTGCATTGTTTAGTTACAGATGATAAAAATATTTTCTGTGGGGGGATTTCCCTTCCTTGGGCATTCTTGTTTCTGGTGATGTACATTAGAAATTTGATTGCATTGATTGTTAATCTAATGGGCAGCCTAATGATGCCTTAACAATGTGCTAGTCCAGTTTAGTCATCTCTACTAGATAAGTTATTGGTAAACACTTTCATATTGGTTGGAGTTTTCCCCTTGCTTTCTAAAAGTCAGTTAGTTGAAATCTATTGTTATATATCAATATATATGCATTCTAATTTCACAGTACCTGAACTGGGAAACTTGTTTTCCTGTAATATTTTGCTAATTTTTATTTCGCATATGTTCCTCTGTCTGAAAGAGGAGCTTGCTGATGGTGATTGAAAGCAGTATTTTATTTTTCAAGAACACAAGTATTTTTTTAAAAAAAAGTACTTCTGAGTGCTAGTAATGCATTATTATTATTCAACCAGGCAATGGTTGTTACACAGTTGTGAATTGTTTGCCAAGATTTACGCTGTTAGATCTCAGTCTGAGCCCTTTTATTACCAAATAATGCCCGTTCCAGGAACTGCTTTTGTTCATGTCACCAACTTAAAGTAGTTTAATACTGTCCATGTGTCTACAATAGAGACTAAATTATGTAGGAGTTGTAGTCCTAGTTTTGTGGTGCACAGATGTAATTCTGTAGTAACACTGTGAAATAGTGTCAGATGGGTATTGTACTTAATGAAAGAAGAGCTGCAACACCAGCCTACAGCTCACAGCTCTTACTGATCGTTTAAAGAGCAAGTTAAGATTTTTGGATGTCCTTGCCCTCTTCCCTCCAAGGAATCTTCCCCCTTTTCAAGTGTAACTTGCATATGTAAGGAACTGTTTCCTTTGAAATCATCAGTTTAAACTTCTGAATGCTTACTGTTCTTTCATGTAAGACTTTGTATATTAAATACTGTTCTTTTTAATCCCACAGTCTTTGCAGGAGTTGTTTGTAGGTGCTGTTTTGCTTTCCTTAGTGTTTCTTGCAGACGCGCTGCTGCTCAGGCGTGTTGCGTAAGTATCGGCATGAAGTGGCAGCCACTGAAGCAGTGGAGTTGCTTCAACAGTAGAGATTGTAGTGGCCTTGGATCGAAAGCTGTGAGACAGCCAAGAGCACAGGAGTGAAAAAGCACATTGCAGAACAACAGCTAAGGTTGTAGCTTCAGGAGTGCCATCTCAACATACTCAGGTTTTATGCTAAGAGTTTTGTCCTTCTTTGGAGCATTTATAAGTGTAGCTTTCCATGTCTTACTCTTTGGAGCCTGTTGAGGCATGTCTTACCCCTCACTTGTACATTCAGTTGCAAGGTAAACATTTGACATGTTTGAAACAAGACTGTCAGATTTCTGTGGGCTTCTGTAACTCAGGAGTCGATTTTTGCACTTCTTGCCTCTGAAGTGAATAGAACTGTATTTTTATCCCATCTTCTGACAGCTTTATGCTCAAAAGCTCCAGTAATGTAAGCAGTTTGAATTATCATGGAATCATAGCCTACCTTACTCAAAACTAAGCTAAGGCAGATGGCCAGTAATAAATTAATAAAAAATTTCCAAGGATCTTTTCAAATTTCATCTGTTTTCCAATACTAAACGTTGGTTATTTTATATTGACAGCCTAGTGTGCTTAACCTGATGGTGGTGAAGTGTTTTGAGGTTGTATGAAGTCTCTGCATCTTGCTGCTTCATAAAAGAAAAGCTCTTTTGCAGAGTACAGTTGGGAGCCATGAGTGAGCTCCTTAGTGCAATCCAGCACACATACTTGTGGAAGAAGAAGGTCATGTTTGGCTCTTTAAAAGCCTACTGAGGGAAAACTGGATTGGAGAAAGGCATATCATTAAACACAGGACTGAAAAGCACCAACCTGACAAAACATTCGTGCTTTTCTTGGCAGTGGTTTCATTTCAGTGATCAAGTTTCTTCCTATGCATAAAGCAACATGTGATGGGCCACTGAGCAAGCAGTTTATAAATGTGCAGTCTGTGATTTTGTGGGTGGTCCCAGCTTTGGCAGTAGCACTAAATTACTTTTATTTTTGCAGGAGTGCTGTGATATACACCAGTAGAGTGATTCTTAAATCATACGTTTCTTCTGTTCCTCTGTGCTTCAGATACTAAATTTGTTACTTCAGGCAACAATAATACTTCCTAACAGGCCTTAAAATACTCAATTTATATTATTTACAGAAACCAAATACATGATTTTGAGCCTTTAATTACACTGTCAGGTAGAAAAAAATTACTTTAACTGTCATCTCTTAGTATGAAAAGGCATTGCATGAAAATCAATGCAGAACTTCAGCCATATTTTTGTAGCATATTATATGCTTTTATACATAAAATGAAGCAATTTGTGGAATAAGTTATCCTTTGGTTGTAAGTATTCTGTGACCATTTTAGGATGTGTCATAATTGGCTTTCTAGATTGTTTTTATGTCTCAAGGATGCTGCTGAAAGTTATTTTTCAGTAATGAAGCAAATAATTGTTACAATGTTATATTTAATTTATAACTTTCTACTTCTGTATGTGTGAACTGTGAGTAGGCAATGTGATAAATATTTCTGTGTTTTATTTAGGAGACTAATCTTTCACTCTGTTGCAGTCATCTTCTAACATTTGCACCGAGTGCCTTAGAAAATACTAAATGTACTTCATGTGAACTTGCAAACAGAAAAATAACTATTCATAAATAGTTTTTGTACCTTAACGTGCTGTCAAATGTGCATAAATCTCCAGTATGAATTCAGATGTTGCGGTACTGCTTTTAAGCATTCTCGGATTTGTTCTCTTCTGCAGTAATTGATAAGGAATTTTTTGTCCATATTCTTTAGATTTTCTGGTTTGGTTTATAACTTTATTTTCTCTCAGTAAGACTGATGATCAAGAAACTATAATGCTGCTTTTCAGAGACTTCATATGTAATGGCAAAATGGCATCTCTCTTAGTTTTGGTGTTTCGTGAGGTCTCAGCTTGAGCACATGCCATTTTTGTTCAATTATTAATAGACCTCAAATGCATGTGGTGTGTGTGTTTATAGAATACTCCATTTGCATCCTTAGCTGTTCTTGTTTAATAAAAATTGTATAATAGAAATGATATAATCTATTAAAGAACAGATTTAATAAGTCCATATTCTATACTTTAATATTATTTCTGAAAATCGTTACTGGTCACAATTTAAAGAAAATCTACTTATCCAACCTAAGTTCCTGAAATACGGAGTTTTTCATATTCTGGCAAGTAAGGATGAGGCTTTTATGAATAACTTAGAAAAGTCCTTTATTAATGTGTTTGATAATTGCCATATATATATATTTTGAAGAAGCTAAAATTAATGTTTGCCTTAATAATTTTCATTTTTTCTTCCTCAGCTACTGGAGTTAAGTTTGACTTGGAGTTTGTACACGTATTTACCCAGACTAAGAAGAAACTAACTTTCAGTTTCAGTTGTCTACTTGGTACCTATTTTTGACTCATCCACCTGTCTAAATCCTGAGATCTTACTTGGTGGCATTGAGACTCGCAGCCAGAATAAGTTCCTCCAGTTAGAAAAGTTTGCCTTTTTATTTAAAAGGTTTTAAAAGAAAGAAGAAAACACCCAAGAAGCAATAAGGGAAATAGTGTTTTTTGATATAAGGAGACCTGTTAAGGGCTCTGGTGCATCATGTGAGGAAACCTTGTCATAGATCTGGTTTCTCTCTTCAAGGCAGTGCATTCCAAGTAGGATTTTTTTTTAATGTCACTTCTTGCTTCACCTGTAGCATTTTGCTTAAGTAGCTCTCACAGAGCAGAAAATTTTAGTAGTGGTAATGCAGTAAACTGAGACACAGAAATTACTTTGTCTTAGTTCAGTTGCCTGTTCATAGATACCAGGCTAAATGTTATTTTTTATTTAAAATGTTTTTCTCCTGAGTATTTCACAGGTGTCTTTGTGAGAGTAGGTTTATCTCATTACCACAGATAGCGTTCGTCTTATGTCTCCCATGAGAAAAATGGAATTTAAATCTGATACTTCTGTCTTCCATCAACTACACTTTAATTTTCCAGAGACAAGGTGTTAGATTAATTAGCATTTTTAATAAGTAGTGTTTTTTTGGTAAGAAGAGTTTTGGTAGAGCTGTGTTGTAGCCGTTCAGATAGGGAGTTCTATAGAAACTAACACTTAAGAGTCAATTAAATATATTCAAGGTTTGCCATTTAGAGTTGCTTTTCCTGAACATTGTCTTAGAATCATAGACTGGCTTGGTTTGAAAGGGACATTTAAAAGCCATCTGGTGCAACTGCCTTGCAGTAAGCAGGGCCATCTTCATCTAGATCAGGTTGCTCAGACCCCTGTCCAACCTAATCTTTAATGTTTCCAGGGATGAAACATCCACCATCTGTCTGGGCAACCTGTTCCAGTGTTTCCTTGCTCTCATTGTAAAAAATTTCTTCCTTACATTTAGTCTGAATCTACCCACTTTGAGTCTAAAACCATTATCCCATGTCCTGTCATAACAGGCCCTACTAAACACATTTGTCACTATTATGATTTCCTGCAGTGGTCAGTGGCTCACTCATTTAGGCTTAGAATTAGGTAAGGTGAAAAAGTGTTGGTATTAGTTTTTTGTACATGGCACGAAGCATTTTGCTTTCACTGGAGTTCCTGAATGCAGTTTTGTTTATCTTCTTGGGGCAGGAAGAGCCGGTAGTTGCCCCTTCTAAATGTATTAACATAAAAGATCAAAACAAGACATGGAATTAGGTTCTTCAAGCTTTGTTTCTCTTCTGTGCTGGTTTTTATAATGCTTTCTAAGTATTATTTACTTATGGAGTCTTTGTGTTCTTTTTCCTCACCTTTTTTGAATTATTAAACATCTGTTTAACTATAGGGGAACTTCTGTGTTTCGATAAGAACCAGCTGTTCTTGTTTGTCCCTGTTGATTGTGATCCCCATTGCATCCCTAACATGATTCTGACCGTGGGGTCTCTGGTACATAAATTAAATAGTAGTCTTTGTTGGCTATCTTTTGATGAAAGCAGACACTGTAGCTGAAGAGTTACTGTGTGTAGACTTGGGTAATGGTATTTAGTTGGAAAACAATGTTTATTAATCTGTTTGGATTTGTTCAGATGACCAGTTTCTTAAACTTGAATGCAAATACTAGGATTGCCTGGCACAGTGTATTGTTTTCCTCAATCAGATCTTCATTTATTCAAATTACAAGATCTTTCTTCATTCAAGTCTACCTCATGTTGCTCTCATTCTACAGTAAATCACCTACAGGTCATAAAAATTACTAGCTGGAAAATTATGGAGCCTGGTTTCATGCCAGGAAGTTTTATCGATGCTTCTCCATTCATGTTTTTCTATGTTTTACGTGCTGTATGTGTGGACAGGCAAAAGTTGATGGAAAAAAATTTCAAAAATTGAAGTATTCTGGTTGTAAGCAACACCCATACCATGTATAAAAGACATTGTACTTTGTTAGATGTTTGTCTTTCAGGACTTCTTTGTAACTTGGGCTTTCAGCTTCCTTTTGGCAGATGTGTACATATTCTAATCACTTGGTGACTCAGATCAGTTGTGGGATAACAACTACAATTGGACTTTTTTATTATAATGTAATCATATATAGTATATGCTTGGTGAGGAAAAATTGTTAATACAAGTCTGGCAAAGAGCTGTGACTATAACAAGGGCTACTTGTAAAGTGTGTTAAGTTGATTTTGCAGTGTTTTAGTTGACAATTAAGTAGTTATATTTTTACATAAACACAATGATACAAAGGGTATTCTTGGCTGGTTAATTTTTCTTCTAATTAAGCATTGTTGACTTCCACTAAGTGACATCTTTAAACCTTTCTTTTGGGGAAAGTGGTTTTGAATCAATCTAGTGTTTATTTCAGTGTTTGTATAGATTTGGGTTTTGTGCAAGGAAAACTTAACATTTGGGAAGACTAAAATGCAGCATTGTTTGATAACACCTGATTTTCATTTAATTAGTGTATTTGTGCATGATGGTACAGTCAGCTCAGTCTTTGTTACCAGTTAAGCAGCCCTTCAAGTGCACACCCACCAGGATAAATTGTGGAATGCACCTTGAATTAAATCATTCGCAGTCTGCTCTGTGGAAGGAAGGTATTCCATGCTCCCATAGAAGTCTGCTTTGATACTTAACCAATTCTTGTGATGTTTCTTTAGCTCAAAAAACCCCGGAATAATTCTCAGATGCAGCATAGAGTCCTCTAATGTGCCTCTGAAGATGTGAATATGTTGTGAATGTAGTGTAATTACATTGTGTCCATTGTGAACTTGGTGATATGGTGGACATTTCTACCAGAAAGTAGTTTTGTGGGTAAGTAAGGTGCCTTTGAAAAATATTTGTGTTATGCTACAGCTGTTGATCTGTATTTAATTTATGCTTTAATTTCTTTACTGTCATTGAAAAAATGAACCTCATAGAAATGGGAGAAACGTTTTTTATGTGTTGATTCCATAGATCTAAGATGGCTCTAAAGTCCAGCAGAACCAGATTAATTAACAGAGTGTTGTAATGAGAAAGTTGCTATTAAGATAGTTAATGTATTGGTACCTCTTATTTTTAAAAGTATTTCCAGATCAGTTAAAAATGTTATCTAAGCACCTTTGTCTTGTGAAAAATTATTTTGGGTTTTACCTTAAAATATTTGAGAAGCAGATTTTTACCCTTCTTATGAGTGTTAGTTGTTACAGCAAGGGGAACATTTGACAGAATATCTACTTCTGTTTTCTCTCAAATAATTAACAGCAAAGGCATTTGGAAAAATCGTCCTTTTTTGCAGTTAGATCCCCAGAGAGACCTTCACAGACAGTGAAGGGACATGGTAGGATATTCTTTTACCTGAACAAATGATATAAAGGTGTTTGAATAGAGGCATGGAATTAAAATATTTGGATTTTGTTCCTAGCTACTGTATGTATGCCATTTGTTTGGGGCCTGATTTTGCCTTCTGTGTACATTAATATTTTTGGATGGTGGACAGCATTTTCCACAGGGTATGGGAAAATGAGATACTTTTTTAGTCAGTTTTATTTCATAGAAGTTATATACACACACACACATACATGCACATACACACAATATTTTACTGTATTGTAACAAATGGAAATGGGAGAGGTGTGAGAAAAGCTCAGAAGTAACTATATTATTGCAGTGGCTTAAATGCAGTATTAAAGTTCTGAGAAGGAACAAGTAACTACAAGACAAAATAAAGCAGAAAAGACATAAATGTCAATATGGAACCAAGTTCTGTAATTGACAGAGTAGGTTCTGGGGTAAATCTTGGCTTATGTTAGACTATTTTCTGTTAACAAGTTAGATTGCAGTTTGAATTTTTGACCTGTAGAATAGCATTCTGAAAGTGTAAGTTCTATGTAAAACAAAGCTGCTGCAGCTTATGTTATTGCAAGTCTCAAGTTTAACAGTTTGTCTGAGAGTTGCAGGTATTTTGGACTGTTTTCCTAACCTCATTTACTTTCTACCACAAACTTAAATTTGGAAAAACCAAACAACGAACAAACCCCACGGTTTTTGAACAGTGTACTCAGAGTGACCTTTTAATGCAGTGGGTTTCACTCTGTGGTACAGTGGATTGAAACTTGTGAGTTGTACTGGGCCCTGGTGAGACCATGTCTGAAGTGCTGTGTTCAGTTCTGGTCTCCACAATTCAAAAAAGACAAGTTGCTACTGAGGAGGGTCCAGAGGAGGCCACCCCGATGTTTAGGGGTCTGGAGCATCCCCCTTGTGAGGAGAGACTCGTGGGATTTGGGCCTGTTTAGTCCAGAGAAGACTGAGAGGGGATCTCATCAGTACATGTAAGTATCTCCAAGGCAGGTGCCAAGGGGATGGTGCCAGACTCGTTTCAGTGGTGGCCAGTGACAGGACAAGGGGCAGTGACCATGAATTAAAACACATTAAGTTCCACCTCAACATGAGGAAGAACTTGCTTACACTGAGGGTGGCAGAGCACTGGAAGAGCTCCCCAGGGAGGTCATGGAGTCTCCTTGTCTGGAGACATCCAGAACGCCCTGGACATGTTCCTGTGTCACCTGCTCCAGGTGCCCGTGCCTTGGCAGGGGATTGGACTGGATCATCTCCAGAGGTCCCTTCCAACTGTAACTGTTCTGTGATTCTCTCTTGAAAGCATTTTAAGCAGCTCATAACTTGCCTTCTTGCATCAGTATTTTTCTACAAGTTTTTTTAGCTTTCTCTTTGCTAGTTTTGAAGTAATAGCTGCTCTCTGTTTCTAGGCTGGGATGAGCCTAGTGTGGCATATGGAGGTTGATGAATAGAGAGGCTTGGAAGTCTTGTGTTCTGAAAAATTAATTTATTTCCGTCTTTCAGTGGTGCCGTTTTGGTCCACCTTTTTCAACAAGAAATAAACATATTTTGCCCCCCAGTTTTGCTTTTTGATTGTGTAAATATATATTCATCTACAAAATGTCACAGGGTTGTTTTCTTAGAGATGAAATTAATTAGAACATTCTGGATTTAAAAAAAAAAGAGAGAAAAGGAAACCTGAAATGTGAGTAAAATGTGGTAGAGGAGATAGTGATTCTCCTGCATTACAAAGGAAAGAGTAGCACACGGAGTGCTGCCTCTCTAAACAGCTGCCATATTTGGAAAGGATGAAATACAATTCTTCTGGCCAAGGTGGAAGAACAGCATATTCATTACTGTACTTGGCTGTCCTTCTATTTAGATTCTAAGGAAAACTTAGAAATTTCACAAATCACTCTGAAACTAATTTTAGGAAAAAAATTATTTTTAGGAACTTAATTTTGAGAGTAGTAGTAATGTAATGATTGTTCATTCCTGTGCATTTTTAGCACTTGTAATCAGATTGTATTAAGATGATTTGGCAGCTGATAGAGATGACAGTATTTTTGAGTGCCAGCTTGTACAATGAGATTTACATTATATTGTCTAATAAAAATGTATTTCTAGAGTCTTTCAGTCTCCTTGATGCTCACAAATTTGAGGGGCCTCTAGTTGGTCTGTGAGCTTATCTCTTTAAAATATTAGTCTTGTGGTTATCTGTTGTGTATTAAATAATATTTCCTTTCAGGGAATTATTAACTGTTCCTGGTTAGTGAGGTGTCCCCTAAATGTCTTTGTAATGTGGGTAATCTTAGCACAATTTAATGGCTTTCTTTTCTAAAACTGTCAGTGTAGACCTGATTTAAACATCATGTGAGGATTTAATGTATTGGAAGAAAGTCAGCTTTACTTCAGATTGGGTTTTACATCCAGCTGTAGGAGGATGGCAAAACCAAAGCATCCTAGGAAGTTCACAGCTGTTTATCATTTAACACCTTACTGTCAGAAAAAGCCCCCAGCAAGTTGTGTGTTTTGGCAAGTAGAAACTTGCTCTGCTTAAACAAAGAGGGATCCGGAACCGTCTTCCATTTTGCAAAGATCAGAAATATCTGTTATCAAATTAGGGTGAATCTGAGAGAATATGTAATTTTTTGAAAATCATTTCTCCTAAATATGTAAAATAGGAGTGTTGAGTGTATGTGCACGCTCTCAATCACACACAAAACCGCAGTCCATTTCTGTCTTTTACAGTGTTAGGGGATGCACTTGAGAGGCTTTTCAGTACTTAATGAAGTTGTATAACAGAGTATTCGTGTACTGAATTCATTATTAATCTGTGTAAAATACACTAATATGCGTTACAATATATTATTAAGATTGATATTTTTACTATGTTGTGGTAGCTGTCTTGCACATTAATATAAATGCAGTATTAGTTTTTATTACAGTACACCTGTGCTTTTGAAACATGTTTCAAGTTATGTTATTTTTTAAAGAATAGCTTAAAGCACTAAATATTTTTGAGTAGTTTAATGGCATTTGGTTGGTTAGAAGGTTTTTTTCTATGGGGTTTAGATCCTGAGGACTCTCTGTAGCACCTGATGCAGAAGGAAAAGTGAGGCCGTACAGAAGTAGAAGACTTTTTGTTCTCAGAACTAAAAGCAGAGAGCAAAGATGTAATACATGGACGTTTTTCCTACATACATTCCTATACTTTTGCTGCTAATTAGTTTTAAGAGAAATTCCCCTGTTCTAATAAAATTGATGCTTCCTTTGCAGTCTTACTGAAATAATGGGAATACTTGAGTAATGCATCAGACTAATAATAAATCTTTTTTTTCTGTAAGGGAAAAATCAGATTTTTTAATTGTCAACAGCTGTGATTATAGTTATTACTATTAGGGATGTTTTTCCAATTTGTAGCATTTACTGGAATTTATGTATCTGCCTGTATTTCATGTGAAGTGAGTTCCTGGTTTTACTGATGTGATAAGTTTTTTATACTTTGGGTGTTTTAATGTTGTAATTTAGTGAGTCATCTCCATCAATTCTATTCATGACTCAGTCACCAAGAAGTAAATTGCTCTTATCTCCTCCAGCCCCCTTAGAATGTTTTTCCCAAAGATTGAGTCCCGATTGAGTGGCTGACAGGTACTAAACCTAACAAAAATTCATTAGGCTTCCTATTTAAAAACAGAGCTCTATAGTTTCCTATATGCTACATGTTTTATTGCTACATTTACTTTAGTTGTTATCTAGTTTAAGGTATTTGTGTAATTTTCTCTGAAGTAAGAGAGCTTATGTTTTTCCAAACTCCTGGGGAGGAGCTATCATACAATCGATTGGGTTGGAAAAGACCTCTGAGATCATCAAGTCCAACCCTTGGTCCAACTCCAGTCCCTTTAC
>JAWWLZ010000001.1:44708048-44719035 GCA_035041345.1 Poliocrania exsul | reverse complement strand
ACCGGGTGCTGGGACAGTCCCGAGGACTTCACTGTCACTGTCCAAGCTCGCTCGGCTGTGGCAGATGGACCTCAGGACTTAAAGGGTGGGGCCAGTTGTGTGCACTCTGTGCCTCACCTAAAAAATCCACTGTGCAGGCTGGAAGGGCACGTGGGGAGAGCCCTGCCCAAGTCTGCGTTCGTGAGGTCTGGCCATACATACACTCAGGGCAGGTAGTAGAGATGTCATTTTGCATTCCTGCAGATAGTTACAGCACTATGTCTCTGCTAAATGGCCTCTTACCATGATGTATCTTTGTGTATTCGTTAATGAAGAAGTGCAGTTGTGGTGAAAAGTGAGACGGTTTATTTTAAATTAAAATAGAAAGCTTACTAGTCTAGCAACATAGCAGATTTCTTTATATTCTTATGGTGCATACTTTTAAGTGTAGACTAGATTCCAAAGGAGTCTTCTTCCATTATTATGTTTTAATTGCACACTTGAGCTAAAAAGAATGGATTACTGTTGACAGGGGGGGAAATGCGCATCACCACCAGTCCTGATATTTCATGATGGCACATGTGAGGTATTTATATAATAATCAGACTTTTTTCTTTCTTATGAAAACATGAGAAAATGTTATGGCAGGGCATTTTTGCCTGCATGTTCCGTATCTTAATGAGAACTGGCAGAGTGGTGTTTGCCAGCGCAGTATTGTAGCTAAATGATCTCAAAATGTTTTCAAGCCTTTTTTGTACCTCTTACTTTGAATCAGAATTTTGGAGGAGACTCTTCTCTCACTTCAGTTCTTTAAAAACTTCCCTTAGTGTTCCAGTACTTCTCCCATAATAAATTACAGTTACAACATAAGTAGAATCTTGTATTTATTACAAATAATTTATTGTGAAACTGAGTGCCTTCTCTGGTGTTGGTTTTAGACCTTAGATTAATCTACTTTATGCTATGTACAATTAAAATAATACTGGTAGAATAGTACTTCCAAATGCAAATTTCATGTGTTAGGATCCCTAAAGAGCCAAGTTGCCTTATAGCTGCCAATATCTGTAAAATCACTTGAGAGTTTTGCTGATTTGTAGTGTGTATATTGCATGTATATGCTATATGAATGCTTCAGTTCCTGCACAGAAACTGTACACCTATAAAGCTGTAAAGGTTGGGATTTTCAAATACATGAAGCAAATTATGTAATGCAAAGTAATAGGGATTATTGAAAATCTGTTTAAAAGCAGATGATTGAGATAAATGTACAGTCTCAAAGAATATACTTTTTTATTTCAAGTATTTGAAGTCTTGCACATTTGACTTTTTAAATATTGTAAATTGTTTGTTTGTTCTTGTAAAATGAAGATAGGCCAGCTCTAAGTACAGATTGTTTTGCATAGATGCGTTTAGCCCAGCACCTGCTGGTAACCAAGGCCCTCCTCCAATGATGGGTATGAATATGAACAACAGAGGAACTTTACCTGGCCCTGCAATGGGTCCTGGTCCTTCCATGGGACCAGAAGGAGCTGCAAATATGGGAACACCAATGATGCCAGATAATGGAACAGTGGTAACGTATCACAAATTTAATTACTTTGAATACCTGTCATGTCTCATGGCCCATTCCTGTTACCAAAGGTATTTTCACGCTTACTTAGAATATGTTACATGTTTTCAATCTGTTAAAAGTAACTGATAGAACTTGTGCTTACCACTAATTCACAACATAGAATGGCAGTATTTGTTTGACATTACAGCAAAAATCCTACTTCCCTTAGAAACTGTAATCTGTAAATTTAGACTTTTGCTGTTCTTTTTTAAGACTAAATTCTTGAATTAGCTTATTAGGATTTTTGATAAATGGTTAAATGTTGGAAGCTATGTAGTGTGAAGATATCTTTGTGTAAACTATTTATTTTTTGAAGCAACTTTAGTGTTCTATTTCTTTTCTAACACTGTTAAGTGCATGAGATTACGACAGTAATGACACCACTTAGAAAATCAGTATGCCAACAGATTTTAGGTGTAACTCTCATATCAGTACAGCAAAAACAGTATTTCCCAGTTGCTATGGGTGGTAGGGAGCATCTTGTATACATGTGGAATTTTTAATCAAAAGCAGATGTGCCATTGGGATGCAGTTAAAGCACTAGGCATTTTTGCTTTGGTCTCATAGCCAGTCACTTTTCCAAGCTGTAATGTCTTATGTAGAGAAACAACTGTATAGTTAAAAATCTGATTTTTTTCAGTACTGTTCTGTTAATAGATACTTGAGTTAGTGGTGGTGTAATATAAAGGAGTATATAATATTAACAGTGGCTCTGTTACAGTTTCATTGGAACACAGAAGCATTTTGTAGCTGCATCTTTTTCTATATGCCTTCTCAACAGTGTCTGTCTGTGATTGAGCAATCTGTATAATGAAGTTCAAACAAAAACCTTTTTTTCTGTAGAGGAAAAATGAGATTTTGATTTTGCACTAAATACATGATGAGTCTGGTCTTTCCAAGTTAAAAAGGAGAGGGTCTCCCTTCACATCATAGGAGCCAGCTCATTTTATCAGTTGTGTAATTTCTCACAAAGTGGGTAGGATGCTACTCACAAAATACTGATTTTGGAGATGCTTTTGCTGTAGACCAGTGTGTTACTGGTCACCTCTAGAACATTCTGTTATGATTAGGTAGACACTGAAAAGAGGTGTATTGAAAAGAACATGATATTGTAAATCATAGTATCTAACTTGAACTGTTGTTTTTCTACAAAAAGTCATTCCAGGTATGGAAATATATGGAGTATACTGACACTTCAAAATGCATGTTTTAAAAAATACTATTTTTACTTCTGTTTTCTTCTGCATGCTTCTGAAGGACAAATTAGTTTTTTTTTTTTCTTCATTTTGGACTTGAAGGGTTTTTAATTTGGGGGGCAAGCTCCTGCAGAACGGCAGAGTCTTATTGTTCCTGTTGATGGAAAATACTTTAAAGGTCCTGGGAGGGCTCTCTCTGCAAACACCATAACAGTTAATTTCCAGTGAAGGAAATGGAGAATATGCTTTATAGACTAGAAATAAAAATTTAAATTTTTAAATTGAATATTTTTCTGAAGACTTTCCTCTTAAGTTGTAGCACTCTTCTTTTTCTTCCATTCCAGTCTTGAAACACAGATTGTCTTTAACATTTTAAAAGTAGTTTCTCCCCATACTTTATTACAGGTAATTAATGACTTCACTTTTCTCATTAGCTGGAGAGAAGGGGTCCTTATTGAGAAGGGGACTTGACTTTTTGTCCAAAAGACAAATTGTAAAAATGATTAGGAGTTCATGATAAGTTATTTGTTGAAATTCATATCCATTGCTAACAAGCTCTAGTGTGAGTCAAAGATAATTTTTAATCAGATTTACCCAGTGCTGCAGATTTAAAGGTACTTTGGCTCAGTAGGACTTCTTTATGCAGCTCTTGGAAGGAACTTTATACAACGTCAAAACTTACATTACAACCATGATCTAAGTGGCATATATTTTTATCTATATAGATATAATGCTGGTTTTTAGTAATGTATATATGAACTAGCAGACTTTAGAACTGCAGAGCTCTACTGCTATTTCTGGAGTAAGGCTTTCAGAAGAATTCTTTCCTGATTCAGGCATAAAGGGCTGGTCTTGAATGTCCTTGTCAAATTCTGAATACCTGGGCAGTCAATGTAGGTCTCTGTGCAGAAGGAATTTCTTCTGAAAGCCTAACTCTCCTCTACAGGTGAATGATGAGTTATTTCCAGATCTAATTGCACCATGTATCTATGCTTTTAATGGCTTATGTTACACTGAATTTAAATTTCATCATGTGGGGTTCTGTTTTTAAACACTTGCATAAATACTGAACTGTAAGTGCTCAGATGCATGTTTCCTGTTTTAGGTCTTAATTGCTAAGCAAATTATATTGTGTAACCATATATACCTTTATTAATATTAGGCACAGAGCTAAGGAAAACAAATGTGGAATATTAACTGGATTTTTATCTTAGATTGGTATTTCAGAACATGCTTTAGATACATACAAAGTGTTTTTAAACTAAGCACAGTCCACTTATGCATTTTGTCACTAATGTAATTTTATTTGGATAGGGTTTTAAAAGTCTTACCTGACGATTTCTAAAGTGCCATATAAAAGGCTGACTCCAGGTAGTGTGGTATCCACAGATATGTGGGTGTAGAAGTCTTTGGGTTGTATTGCTCTTAAAAGAAAAAATATGCCGTATGTGAAAATAAAAAAGCTGATCCATCTTCCCACTTCTCCACCTTTCCCCCTTAGTTTGACCACGATTCTGTGTCTAATTAATTGAAGGGAGAAGCATTGTAGTTGGTATATAAGGCAGAATAGGGCTCAGGTATAAACTCTGTTACACAGAGAATATAGATTGCTTCAGATGTGTTTGTAAGGATGAAGTTTTATTCAGCACCAGAGTTGGTCTTTAAGTATTGTTTTTAAGTTTTAATTTACTTTGCAAATTTGGAGCATAACATTAGCACTCTTTAATTTCCAGCTCTTTTCCCGTAGTAACTAATTGAATTGCTCCTTTCTTCCTTCTATGTGTGATCCTGATTCTGCTGGACTATCTGCTGAACTCCATGACAACATCACTTGTGGTTTTTGTTGTAACTCATATTTGGCATGTTCCAATGGACTTGTATTATTAGCATAATGAGAGATTCCCTCAAGGAGGCCCATCCCAGATGGGTTCACCCCTGGTTAGTAGAACGGGCTCTGAAACTCCTCAGCCGCCAATGAGTGGTGTGGGTGCCGTGAGTGGTGGACCTGGTGGCTTTGGTAGAGGAAACCCAGGGGGCAACTTTGAAGGACCTAACAAGCGTCGCAGATACTGAATCCTAATTCATTCCTTACTGTTTTAGTAATTCCAGTAAATTATACAGTGATATGCCTTTATAATTTTAGCTGTTATCTGGAAACAGTTCTATTGTTATTGTAGTCTTTAAAACGGTTTCTTTTGTAAAACTTTTTTTGTATTCAGTCATAGGCTTTGTAGTATAGAGCAGAAATGATGCGGATCATTATGTAAGGCAATGTGTTTGTGACTATAGCAAAATACAATGTGTGACTATGCTGTAAAACGTGCAGTTATCTGATTACAATAAAAAAAAATCACTGGAAAGTATTTGGGAATGTTATTACTAATACCGAGTGAGAATAATTTTATGCTTAATTATGTGGCACCATTTTCATTCTTGTGTAGTTTCTACTGCGAGTCAAGAAAATTCCGTTCTTAATAGTGAACTGTTTAGCTGAACTGCATGGTGCAGTACATACTGTGAAAAACTTACAACACAACTGCTTTTGTTTTGACTTTGGAAGAGCATCAAATTTCATACCAAGTGTTCTCAAGGATACTGTGTCCTTGCATCTCAGTCCACCATTGCAAATTAGGCACAGTAGGGCTTATCAACAGAGTATGTCTGTTACACAAATTTTTAGAGAATTTAACTTGGACAGCTAAAAAAAAACTTGGGAAAGGAATCTGTCTGTATGCTTTATTTGTAACAGTATGAATGAATTTACCTAATCCATACCAAGAAGAAAATCTGCTGTGACATCTGTGTGTTCTGCTGATGGTTAAAGTATCTTGCCATTGCAAGGAAGGAGAAATTTCTGCAAGCTGGGTTAAACCCTTCCACTGTGTAGTGCGTTGTTATTAATAACTATACATTTCCCCTAATGGTTTGAATAGAAACATGTTGGTAATCAATGATTAACTATTTAAAAAGGAAGCAAATACATGTTTTCTAGTGAAAATAAGTGTTCACTTACAGTTGAGTAATGTGCATTTAGAAGGATTGCACCACGAGTATCCTTCATAAAGGTTTTACAGAATGATGAATTTGAAAAATGTCCATTTATAGCACAACCCAGGCCAGACTTGTAGATTGAGTCATTAGGAAGTTTATTATGACTCTGGTTTTGTCAGTCATGGAAGATGATGGAAAAGACCTATTGGTTCTATTCCTGTAGTGGCAAATGAGTAGGGTTATTGGTTGGTTACCACGACTGTTTTTCCTGTGCAAAGCAGTGTTCTATTTTTATCAGTTCACTCACATTTTTAGAGATAGAAATTACTTAATTTTGTCTACATGAGTACTGATACTCAATTGATTAAAAACTGATTTGCGATAACCTGGGTGCCCTAATTAAATCAAAATAGTATATACATAGCTGAGCATGGGATGCAAAGAGCAGAGAGGGCATGTACGTGTTACTTGTTAATATAACAATGATAATCTTGGTGGCTTTTATTTTGAGGCAATAGGTAACAAGCAAATTGTGGCATTGCTGACATTTAAGTACACTGTTACTTAAATTGCTGGTGTTATGTGGCTTAAGATAGTTATTGTTTTGATAGAATTCAGGAGGTGTACTATGTGTAAGTCCTCACTTGTGACATCTGTAACTGCTAAGAACTTTGCTCTGACTGTTTAATGCTGCCATTTTTTGCTTGACTTGGGATACATGCTACACTTTGTAATACAATAGTGAGTTATGCTCAGAGTGTGAAATACTGTTTCCCCTACTTGATATTTGTATCATATTATGGCACTCGTTCTTAAAATAAACCACAACCAAACCTGCAAACTGATTTTACTTAGCACACTAGTCCTAACTCAACATTTGGGAAAATACGGTTTTTCCCTTTCACTAGGGTGAACTAGTGTTTGCATGTAACAACTGCTTGAGCTCTCTGCTTTGGTGTCCTGCATTCGGCTGAAAATGCAGTTTACATTGATGTCTAGTTAGGTCTAAGTATGAGATTACTTTTTTCTCATCTTTTCAGCCGTTGTCCATGACATTTTTTAGGGGATTGAGAAAGTATCAGTTTGAATTGGTACTTCTGAACTGTAAAGCTGTACAAGGAACATGTTTTAAATATAACCTGAACTAAATTCAAGAGATCTGTTAATATTTTTTGAAGGAAAAGGCTGTGTCATTCAGGCCTTTTAGTTTAACTCCTGTGTAGTTTTTTACTAGATAGTTAACCTCCTCCTTGTAGTGCCTTGAGTATGTTTCAGAAGTAAGTTAAACATACCAAATCTGCAAAAGTGGTTCATTCTTTCCTTGCCAGCTTCATGCTATTTTAAGTGCATGTTTGTTGCACTGCATTTTTGCTAGCAAGCAGAGGTGTGTATTATGTATTGGAGAGTTACCATAGATTTAAATTAACATTAGTGATTTTCATTCTGCAGTTTTGAGCTGCCCTTCCTGTAAACCTCTGACTTGGATGGCTCTGCTGTGTGGCAGCAGTGCATTTGTCAGCTGTCCTTAGAGCAGAAAGTCACGTAATCTCTTTTTAAATGTCCCTGGTCCAAGTCCTAACAAGTAAATACTGAAATGTTGACTTCATGAAGAATGCATTTTGTAGCTGCCAAATTCAGCTCTTAATAAAAACTTTCTTAGGGCCACCTGACCGTGTTGATTGTACAGAGATCAGCTATAAGGGCCCAGCTTCTTGTTTGCCAAATGTGGTAGTCACTGATTCTGGCTATACAATAAACACCTAATTTCCTTAAAAAAGGAATGGTCCAAGTTTGTTTCCTAAAAATGGTATATAGATGTGACCAGGCAGTGTTGATGCTTGAGGGTTCTGCCCTTGTGCTGAAGCAGTCGATTTTTCTTGTTCCTCATCTAGTTGACTGGTTTATCATTTTTTCTGTTGTACCTCTGTACTTAAGTTTTGAACTACTGTTTGAGTAGAAAGCCCAGTGAAGTCCTGACCCTGCTATGTTATGCTGTGCTAAAACAAATAGTCTTGAAATGTATATGAAGTTGACAACGCACTTATATTTGTAACGTACTTACTGAGCTTTTACCTTATTCCTGGCGTTTCAGTCTAAACGGTTTAATTTTCATGTGAGATACAATTTTAATACTTAAAAGTAGCAAAGCTTTATCATTCTATTGAAATTAAAAAAAAACCATGCCACTACTAGAATGTAGCTTATCTAACTGCTTTTGCATTTGTCACCTCAGGCACTTGAGGAGGAGCTACTGGGCACTTAAGAAACAAAAAATTCATTTTGGTTGTGAGTTGGTGTCTTTGTAGTTCTCTGTCCATTGTGCTTGTTAGATAACACAAGTTGATATCTTAGGAAACTTGGTGGCAATACTTTACTGTATTTATTTCCTCAGAAAAATGCAAATCACTATGGATTACCTAGAAAGAAAATTCCAGACCTTAAGTTGTTTTATTTATTGTCCATGTATATTTTACCCAATTATACATAAAGGTATGGGGTGAACGGGAGATAGTTATTGGCACAAAAGGTTAAAACAGATGGCAAGAAGAGAATAGGAACTGAATATTACATTAATTTACCATAATCCAGTAAGATTTTATAGGATGCCTTCTTTGAGGAGCATTCTGATCTGAATTACTGTGTCACATTTTAAAATGTTAAACTAATTTTCTCCTTTTTCCACTTTTGATTTCAGATGTAGAATAATCTTTAAATAGAAATTCTTTGAAAGGTACTACACAGAAATGCAGTGACATTGATGAACTAGACATTACTGATTGGTCTCAATCTGCCTTGACATAAATTGGCTCCAAAATGCTGAAATAATCCGTTCAAAGGCAGATTCTCAAGTGAAAACCCAAACCCCTTAGGCCTTTTCAATAGAAAAATACACTTGGAGGTGAGATGTTTAGCAGATCAGTGGTGTGCTCTGATGGCATGCAGTTCATTTTACTTAAGCATGTTGCAGAAACTAATTTTTTGTGTACTTCTCTATAATACTTTTAACAAGTTGGAGCATAATTTTTCCCTTCGTAAGGCAAAATAAACTGTGATTGAACTATTTAAATGGCAAGGAAGGCTGAGTAGCAGCTGGAGTCAGTTTACATTGGAGCACAAATGTGAAGGGATTCTAAATCTCATACCCAAGACTAGAAGTGGTGCATATCCGTAGGTGGGTTTAGGGTCTGCATCCAGTATCTTTTGTTAGCTTGTGCTCATGCCCAAGGCTGGCAGATTTTAGAGAGCACATGTGTCAAATGAAATGTAATTGTCTTCTCAGCAGCTCTGAAATTACTAGTGTGGGCAACTGTGCTTTCATAAGATGCAGAATTATCTTGGGATTTGGTACTTTCCTTGGGCTGTTAGCTCACTTACGGAGCCTGAGGGAATATCCGTCCAAACGTCCCTGATGCATGAATGGGAGGGAGGGAGTGAGTGTGGCCTGTGGGAAAGAGAGAGTTAGGACATTACTACTTGAGATGATTGGCTATTCAGTGATAGTTTAGTGGAAAATGTTGGAATGTAGTAACCCAAAAGTATTTACTTTCTTAACAATTCACTTACTGAAATATGAGAACACAGTGACTATAAAAGGGTTGATTAAAAACGTAGAGTACCTGATGTCAGGTATAATTTTTCCCATTGGATTGGGGGTTTGTTGCCTTTTGGGATATACTGTGAAATAATCTTAGCAGGTGGTCTCACCAGTTTGGTGTTTCGTTAATAGTTCTGAGGTTGTTCTCATAAAATATTTAGAAAAGATGTAGGCATTTAAGGTGTGTTTTCATGGTAATCCATGAAATACTGAAGTTTATAAAAATTTATGTCTAAAATGTTAATTGTGGAGTAGATAAACTGAACATGAAATTTTCATGAAAACAGTACTTTTGATTGTTTTTAATGCATGAAAACAAACCCTTAATGTATTCACTTTTAGTGGGATAGATTTAATAGGTCTTTTCCATCTTGAACTTCCTTGAATTCTGGAGGTGATCTTATTAATGGACTCAGGCTGACTCTTAAAAGCAATAAGAGATGGGTTTCTTCGGAAAAGAGTTTGGAGCAGCAACCGTTTTTTCCTCATCGAAGGAACTACTTAAAAAAGCTTAAATTCAGAGATAAACTTTCTTTCACTTGCAGGTAGGTAAAACTATTAAAAGAACCCCTGCTTTCATATAATGATTATTATATGCCCAAATCACATTAAAAGAAAAAGTGATTTTGTAAATACGAGTAAAATCTTGACTGATTTGTATGTGGTCCCTTGAGCAGAGAACAAACGGCTCATAATAAGAGGTATGAAATTCAAAAGGAGCTGGACTGTGTTACTACATACATGTGTTGATAAGGTTTTTCCATTTGTTTTGGTAAATGGTTTGTCTAGCACTTTCATTGTTCCTAGTTTTACCAGTGTGCTTTTATATCTCAATATCTGTAGAGTAAAGCATAGCTGTATAATTAATTTGATTGAATTTACATGCTAATTGTATGTGGGACATTAAGTGCTTGATTTGAAAGAATTACAGTGAGAATAAATACTGTTCTTGCCTCTAAGTGAAAAAAAACTGTGTAGATCCTGGAGCAGGAATAAGTGTGAAGGGTCCTGTGTGTAAATTGGAAAAAACATGGGAGAGAGGGAATAAAGTAACATAATGAAAGTGGGAGAAGTGTGGTTTAATTTTACATCTACAGCAGATTCACAAACATAACTTTAAATCTAGTTCTACATGAAAACCACAAACCAAATAGTTTTTAATGGGAAATATGGAAATACAACTGACATTCATGTCTTGGATTTTTTTAAGCTGAGTTTAGTTTTGTGCAGGTGGCCAAGGAGTCACAGGAAAACTGAAATGAATTGACCTTTTAAAAATACTGTGATACTGTGGGGCGTAGGGTGGGGTCACTGCAGTGGGCTGTGTTTCTGCTGTGTTGTTGTTATGAAGTGTTTCTGTAGGGCTTGATTTTGTGGCTGGATACAGCAGGTGTACACAGCGTGCACACATCACGGTGCCGTAAGTATGAAAGAGCTGATTTTAACACGGGTAGCCTCTCGTCACACCAGGGAGAATCCACTGTTACACCTGGGGCAGACAGAGAAGCACCAAACAGAAGACTGGTAAAGGAAAATAAAATAGTACATATTTATCAAGTAGCTATGGGATGGGATTAAGGTATTTTAATTAAAATTTGGCCTTAATTTCACTGT